>CM061224.1:92786309-93386309 GCA_030844895.1 Ambrosia x helenae | reverse complement strand
ACAAATGCTTTAAAATACATTAAAGACGGTTTGAAGTATATGTCTGACTTGCATGACCTGGCCATCTTTAAGTTTTGTGTGTATACCATAGGTAAATTTCATACATTTCCATGTATAGTGAAATAATGTTCATCACAGTCTAATTTCAAACTTAAATACTTTTCAGATTTGGCAATCGGAACCCTATCGAAGTGCTACAACAACATTCAAGTTTTCAGGGGTGTAGTTAAGATGAGACGTGGTAAGGTTTTTCGTATTTTATTTTATTTATTTTGATGTATGTCTGAATCATCTTAATTGGTTCTTTATTCTGCTAGTCCTTACCGCAAAAGTGATTGATGGGACCAGATAGATGGGTGGAGCCTCATACCAAGATTCTATAAACAATATGCGTCTTAATTTGAAACTGAAGTGTAATTTACAAAAACCATACACGTGTGCATTTTTTAAGAAAGTATTTACATATATTATTATTGAATTTATTTCAGTTAAGTTGATCCAATAGTGGCGTTCTTTTCGGGTGAGGCAATGGGTGTAATTTCAACTTTCATGTTACTTGATGAGGCGGTCAAATGTGGGTTCATGTTCTATCATAGATCTGATAATTAGTGTTCTCACGGACTATCAAATTAGGTGTCTATTAAAAGCTGACCCGAACCTTCCTGAACTATCTAAAAATAATTACCCTTTTGACGCGTTTCCTAACCTGGATTCCAGCCCATTTGTAGGGATTTGAACTTTTCATACACATTCACAATTGAGTAATTGACCTTTGACCTGTTATTTTAAGTTATAAACAGACAACAAACTGCATGTCGATTTAAACAGTTTTGATCGCCATCTAAGAGTTAATTGTTTTTATTTCAGGTTCAAAAAGTCATGTCTAAACATGTTCTTATCTTTTCGATAAAAAGTCTTTCTGTATTTGTTAGATGTGGGAGTTGAGGATTATGCAGGTTGTGGCTATAGTCGATGCAATTGACAAATCTGTTAGGCTGATATTTTTCTTATGTTGCTGTTGGTTTCTGTTACTATTTTAGGTTATTGATTTGGATCAGTAATGATGTTTTTAGGCTCCCACATTTATTGAACATTGCTTTTACTATTGGCCTTTGCTTGATGTCTGTCATTGACTTCTTATATGGTCATAGTTTGATTTCCATTTTGGTGTGTACTAAATATATTCTCAATGTGATCCTGTTGATATGTTATTTTAAACGAAAATGGAGTTTTAAAACAATGCTAGGAGGCCCAGCTCATACATGACAAGTGCATTATTCTTATTTTCATTGTTGGTTATGCAAAACATATTTTAACTTAAATGCTACTATATTTATTTCAATGCAAATTTCATTGTCAAATAATAATTTGTTGAGTAAAGTTCATGTAGTTTGTAAATGGTATCGGGTGAAGTGAAGGAGAAACTTAAAAGGTTAGGATCTCAGATCATGAAAAAATTTTATACAATGTATGATTAAAAATGTGAGTTTTATAATGTACGCCAAAAATGTAAATGTCCTTTGACATCTACCCGACAATTCGCCTAATGGCCACATACAAAAATTACATTGCAAGACAATTGAATTGGCTTGCAAATAAAGCTAATGGCAACGGTTCCATTTTCGTAACAAGCACCATCAAAATGAGACGATTCCCAGAAATGGATAGCTAGCCCTTTGCCAAAAGAAGAGATCATTACTTACATAACACACTACGGCGAAAGTCACGAGACCCTTAGAAAAGTGGAGGCCGGATTCAATATGTACAAAATTTTCGGACGAAAACACATAAATTTACACTACTAAGCAAAAAAACAGTAAGGGCTAGGGCACCTCCCGGTCCTCTAAAAGTTTCGCCCCTACATTTTATCAAACACTACTGTCATAGTCCACATACATTATGTTTGACCAATTTAATTATTTAATCTATATTTAAGCAATTGCGTTAGTTTGCTATTGACAATATTTGTTGTTAGGTAAAATGTAAATCATTATTAATAATATTTGTTGGTAAGAGTACAAATTACAATCATACATGTACTATAATATACTAGTAACGTGCCCGCGCGATGCAGCGGGGAACACAGACATTTCTAAGGGTGTGTATGGTTTGGTTCGGTTCAATTATTAGCATCGACCGAAACTAAAACCAAAGTCATTAGTTTATCGATCTTATTAAACAATCGATTATATTTATATGGTTTGATTATCGGTTTTTAGTTTGATTTAGTTGATTTTGGTTAACAAAAACCAAACTTTGGTTAAATATTTTTGCTTATATTTATATCTTTTTACATCCATTTCATGTATTTATATCTACATTTCATGTGCTTCTAAGCAAAAATTTTAACCAACGTTTGGTTTTGGTTGTTAACCAAAATTAACTAAAATGAACTAAAAACAACAATCTAACCAAATTGACTAAACCAATTAATCGGTTGGTTAATAAGATCGATAAACCAATAATGTCGCTTTTTATTTCGGTTGAGGCTAATAATCGAATTGAACCAAACACAACCAAGCATGATTAGAAGTGTTTGTGCTCCCTACTACATCGCGCTGGCACACTGCTATGAATAAATGAATGGTTCCGTTTTTGTTTGACTGGTTTCGGTTAACTAAGGGTACAAAAAGAAAACGATAACCGGTTTTAAGTTAAATTGGATGTCGGTTAATTCAGTTTTTAATTGATGTTGGTTCATTTTTTTGTCTGTTTCTTTGTTTGGCTTCAGTGAACGGTTTAGTTATTGCTCACTCCCAAATATTGTGAATCACGTAGCACATAAAATTTTTTAAATTAATATTACTATACTTAAATTAAAGATAATAAAATGCTCATTATTATAATGTATTTTTTTTTTTGTAAAAGTATCAACGAATGAAAAAAAATGACTATTGCTTAAAATAAGGAAAAGAAGTTTAATTATAATTTAAGAAAGGAAAAGTTGACTAAAGTTTAAGGGATTAAAGTGTAACTAAGATGAAGTATTAAAGTGTAAAAGTGTTTGAATGACTATTTTACCCTCATTTTAGGATTGTTTATGAAAATAAAGTTCTTAACTTTTTGGTTTCTTAAACTACCATTGTCTCATGCATTATAATATAGTATAGATATGACAAGAGAATTCATAAAATAACAAAAGCGAGTATCGCGTTGCAAATTGCCACCGCCGCAGCATCGCGCGGGTTCCCTACTAGTGTATATATATATATATATATATATATGAATAGACTGTTGTCTTGATTAAAGTGTGGCTTAAGTTTTTATTTAATAAGCGGGATGCACTTAATGTCTTGGCCACGTATTTGAAACCTTACTTGTTAGATCGGGTATTGTTTTGACTTGTTACTTGTTTAAGTTATGTGGATTATATATATATATATATATATATATATATAGTGAGAGGTTCAATGGGGAACCTTAGGGTTTTGCTTCTGCAACTTCTCAAGGTGATACATTACCGTCAAAATAACCTTCAATTCTTGTATATCTGGTAGTTTGAATGTTTTTATGAATCTGTTGTTTAGTTATGTGTTCCAATCTTACTCATCTCTTCCATTAACGCATAGATCTAAAAGTTTGTCTGCTAAAAAGTTGTGTGTGTATTATAATGGTCCGTTGACCTACGTGTTGCTGTATTTTCTTTTGGTTGATGTTTTTTATAGGAAGAACTTTATTAGATGGTTGGCATGTTCATCTTCCTAAATCAAATAAGGTTTAACATTTTAAGTGATTTTATTACATAAAGTAATTTTGTGTGTTTTGATCTTACACCTGTTTATACATATCTTATTCATCTCCATTTGTGTATTAACAATAATCGAACTAGTAACGGTTGGTTGCAGGTAGTAAGTTTTGCAGATGTTGGTTAGGTTATTATTAAGGTTTGTGAATCTGATGCGTCTATGTAGTTTTGCAACGGAGAGAGTAATAAAAATGTGATCTGGTTGTTTATACGCATCTGTTCCATCAAGGCCTAGATCTAAAAGTTTGTCTGCTAAAAAGTTGTGTGTGTTTTATAATTATCTGTTAACTTGCGTGTTGCTACATTTTCTTTTGGTTGTTAATGTTTTTTACAGGAATAAATTTATTAAATGGTTGGTCTGTTTGTGTTGTTGCTAGAAATATGGACTATCCTCTGTCATAGACTAAATCAAATAATGTATAACATGTTAAATTATTATTTTATTAGATGGTTGGCTTGCTGGTGTTGCTGTTAGAAATAGGGACTCTCCTTGGTCATAAACTAAATCAAATAATGTTTAACATGTTAAAGTATTTTATTAACAGGTTAAATTATTTTACTAGATGGTTGGCTTGTTCGTGTTACTGCTAGAAATTTGCAATATTTATGTCTCCACTGTCATAGACTAAATCAAATAGTTATGTGTTCCAATCTTACTCATACGTTCCACCAACGCCTAGATCTAAAACTTTTGTGTGCTATAAAGTTGTGTGTGTGTTATAATATCTGTTGACTTGCGTGCTGCTGCATTTTCTTTTGGTTGTTGATGTTTTTACAGGAAGAAATTTGTTAGATGGTTGCCCTGTTCGTGTTGCTGCTAAAAATATGGACCTTGGCTTTATCGGACCAGCCTACTCCATTGCAATTGCTTGCGTGACATTTTGTACTGCAGCAGATCATATCTGTCAAGGGATAGCTGATTTGATTATTCCTGGTGGTGCAGAAGCTTGCTATAAGCCAATAATTTTGCGAGCTTTTGTTCCCTATAATGCATTGTCTTGAAGAAACAATGATCATGGCTTTGTTAGGGGCGAAGGGGCTGGCATTTTTATAACTTTCCACCCCTGAGACAGCTACTTAAGACCTGGTCGCTGGAGAGAACTATTGCAGACCTAGTAGCCGGTGCAATCAATTATGTCTCTGACCTATCTTGGTGTTACCCAATTTGGCTATGGTGAAAATTTTGGTGTCATTCGTGTTTAATTTGCTCAATCACCATGAAAACCATCTGTGAGGTAACACTGATCAATTTCATTATTTTTTTAGTGTTTACTTTGATCATTATTCTTTGATTATTGTTCAGTTTCTTCAATTTATGTTGAATTTCATCATAATTCTTGGATTTTAGGTAAACTGAAGTTGGTTTTAAGGTGAAATACTCTGATCTAGGTTTTCTTTAAACAGTTCGTTGATAGTTCTAGGAATTAATCAATTTAACATGTTAATTTTTTTATTTCAATTCCAGTTTCATATGGATTTGTTGTGACACCCGGCATGTTTGGCTTAAACATTTTAGTAACATCTAAGTCTACCTTAGCGAGAAACGGTTATAAACGGACTTAACTGGGTTAGTTGAGTCGAGTCAAGTTAGGATTGTCTAGGGTGCAATGATCTGGAGGATCATTGGGAGTCGTTTTAGTAATACACTAGTACCGGGTTCCGTTGTTGGTGACATTACATGAACTAATTAAGTATATGTGTAGATTATGGGTCGTGTGGTGGATTATATACATAGATGTGTTTAAATGATGTGTAAATGATTATCTGTACCTAAATATGTTAAATATAGACTAAGGTTGCATGCTCATATGTTAAGGTATGTTAGAATGCGTTAAACATGACAAACTGGAAAACTAGTTAAACATGAGTTCAGGTTCGACCACTTCGAGTGGTCGAAGGAGGACATTTTGGTTGGTTCGACCCTTTGTAAATGGGCGAACCTGGGATGTGGAATTGAAAGAATTCCCTTCGACCAGGACAGGACTCATTCGACCCTGTGGAAGGGTCGAAGGAGGCCACCTTCGACCATTGATATGGGCGAAGGAGGATTAGTATAAATACCAAACTTTGTCATTTTTCATCATTTCACAAACCCTAACCGTCTCAAAACACTCTCAAACGATTCTAATCACTAAGGAAGGAGTTTTTGCTCTTCTTTTTCATAATCTAACCTATCTACAACATCTAAACAAGAATCCAAGGTGTGTTCTTGATCCTAAACCTTTTTAAAGCATTTTAATTCGTTTTCATCTAACCCTAATTGTCCGGATCTGTTCTAAGGGTATTTTCATGATTAAAAACCTTTTAAACACCTTTATAAATCAAAACCTTATCATTTAAACATAGGTCTTCATGATGATAAACATATGTGAATTGTGTGTTATGTGGTGTTATGTGTTGTTCAATGATTGCTGCTGTATCTATGATAGAAACATGATATAGGATTGTTATTGATGCTAGGTTATTGTTGTTTAGGGTTAGGATTGGATAAATGATGATATTATGGGTATTTGGGGGGTTTTAACGAATCTAGACTTGATGCATGATATTTATGATCAATAGAACTAATAGGGAAAGATCGAACACTCGACAAACTGAGCATTTTAAGTTGAATATGAATCGATTTCAAAAGTTTCCAAATTGGGTAAATAATCCATGCATGATTGTGATGTTTCCATAATTTTTACCATTTTGGGAAAGGGCTGAAATGGACGTATTATTGAGGGAAATCGGTGGGGTTTTGTAGGGATAAGTTATTCATGCTTGACTGCTGTGTTTGATGATGTTTCGAGTCGTTTTGAATGTGTTTGAAGCGTTTTTAGGAAAATTTGCACAACAGGGGCGAACCAGGACTCCTTCGACCGATCGAAGGTGCGAAGGAGAGAATCCAGGGTCGAACCTGGGTTATGTGTCACACCACGCCTATGGCGGAAACACGTGGCGCGACGGTTCAAAAGTATTAAGCCAAGATTAATGCAAACCACAATGATATTTAAACAAATGGGCATTTATTCAACGCCGAAAATCATGTCAAATTATTCGTACATAATCATTGATTGTTTTTGAAATTAATAAGGAGGCTCCTCCCTTTATCCCGAAGTCCATGGAATAAAGAGATGAGACCCCTTCACGACATTCCAACGCCCGACCTGGAGATTCCCCCAACCCTGCTTGCCATGCTAACCTTCATCATTCAATTACCTGAAAGATATGTTCGAAAATCGTCAATATATAAATATTGGTGAGTTCACAGGTTTTGATTTAATAAAACTTTATTAAGTGGGAATATCCTTGTTATGACATTTATAGGAGTTGCAAAGTCCTACAATTTACTTGAGCCTATAACCAAACCAAGACAATTAATAATGCCCCCGCCCCAAGTCGTTACTCGGTAATCCTACGACTTGATTTCAGAATACGTGCACCCCAGGCATACGCCGATGCATAATCGACGCTATCGATTAGGGGTGGGCCTTGTCAGGCACCAATAGTACTATCCAAATATTCCTTTGGTTTCTCTTTCCTGAATTAATGATTATAGTGGGGAGGTCTCAACCCCGAGTGGCGATCTTAACTCAAGTATCCAACCCGTCATACAAATCCCAACATATCTTTCCCCCGTAAAATACGTTAAATAGTTTAGAAATGGGGCCGTGAGACTCACCTGTAACTGTGCTCGGCTCAAAGAAGAAAATAGTAAAGTTTGTGATCCCGCACCTACAAATGTTCTAGGCGTATAAGTCACTACACCTATGGTGTATGTGCCTTGGCAAGTTGTACACCCAACTTCCCGACCACGTCTTTATCCCAATTCCCGTTTAATGGTTTCGTATCCTAGGTTCAATGGCGATGGATTACCCTTTCCTTACAAGTCATATATTATTCTTATTAATATTCTTTGTGACTTGTACAATATTATACTCGACGCGACTCTACCCAACGTATAATTATTTTCCCATTTAAATAATTATACTTAGGATCGTTTCGCTCGATATAATGTGATTTCTTATTATCCGACCCGACTCACTTTGCCACATATTTATTTTCCCATTCAAATAAATATGCTAAGTTCTTGTCGTTTGGTAACATATTTCTAACGCCCGACTAGACTCACCACACCGTACATTTATTTTCCCATTTAAATAAATGTACTAGGATCTTGTCGGTCACTCACACGTTCATAGGTATATTTCACCTACTCGTCTCGGTTTTCCTTCTCGCATATCTATTTTCCCATTCAAATAGATATACTAGAATTTCGTCGAAGACGAGTATGCGTACATATACCATCGCATGGATACTACTTGTTAAGTTCATGTGTCGTTTGGCGTTTTTAATTCGTTACGTTGTGTTTTCCTTTCCCACGAATATTCTTTCTACACTTAGGAAAGTGTTACGCACGTTTCACTCTTGTTATATATATTTTATTTCCTTAAAATATATATATATATATTTTTGTCTTGCCGTAACGGCATTTTTCTCCTGTGTCCGTTTATCCGTTTTCGTTAGTTCGTGTAACTAGATCCGTTAGTTAGCTTTTTCCACATTTTCTTCCAATATGCGTTCTATGGAAATATTATTCATACTTCCAATTCCGAACGTATATTTCTTTGGATAAATACACTTTCGTATTTTTAGCCCAACTTGTCCAACTTGTAACCCAAAAATGTTTCCGATGCTTTTATATTCCCATTTATATAAAAGTATCCATTTTTGTACAAGTTTTTCCCAAGTCTTTACCAATATTTTATAAAATCTTATTTTTATAAAATCCTAGTGTTACTTCTTTTATTTTTATAAAACTTATACTTTTATGAAAATAACTTTTTAACTTATACATAAGTAAGTTTCTCATGTTTATTAACACTACACTTGGAGAAAACATTATTTACGTTTTTGACACTAAACTTTCTGTTTATGCATTTTTGGACCAAGGTTTCTAAAATACTTATTTTAGTCCCTCAACTTCCAAAGTTGCCATATTAGTCCTTTAACTTATACTTGTTGCATTTTTCACCCTAACTTTCAAAGTTAATATTCTTCTTCCACTTTAGTGGACTTTGAAGAACCATTTTCTTAATGCTTAGTTGTTTTTACTTCTTTTCACTTTTAATGATCTTCTAATCCATCCTAGATGCCATTAACATGTTTATTCCATATTTTCATCCAAAATACCCATTTTTCACTCATTCAAGTGAGTGGACTTTGAAGATGGAACTTTTTCACCTATGACTTTCTAACCCATTTTAATATCTTTTTGACATTAACTAGTCATCTTATGATGATTAAAACCATCTTTCATCATATTCAAGTCTTTTTCCCAAATCATGTTCTACTCATCTTCTAACTCAAGTGTATGTTATTAT
Source organism: Ambrosia x helenae (assembly GCA_030844895.1). Taxonomy (NCBI): domain Eukaryota; kingdom Viridiplantae; phylum Streptophyta; class Magnoliopsida; order Asterales; family Asteraceae; genus Ambrosia; species Ambrosia x helenae. The sequence continues at coordinate 93,377,198 of CM061224.1, read as the reverse complement.
TATTACATTTTCTCACAATATCACTTTTATTAATGTTAATCCAAGATTTCTTCATGTTATTATTCCTTCATGTCATTCATGTAAGACACATCATTTCAAAACCACATTTCCCATCAATGCACAACTTGCTCATAAAGACACTTAATATGAACATTAACAAACAAAACAAGGTAAAACTTACTACTAGCTCAAGGCTAGGGAAGACGAGAATCCTTGGATTGGATGGGGTTTAGTGTGTTTTTCCAAAGGGGTTAAGCTCCAAGCTCTTGAACACACAAAGGGGTTTGATGGATGATGACTTAGAGATGGTTTGTTAGTGTAAAAATTGAAGGAAAAGTGTTGGGGTGAAAACCCACGGCCAAAGGGAAGGAGAAGAGAAGAAATTTTGTGATTTTGTTTAAGTGTGAGCATGTATGTATCTATATAATCTTCTATCAAATCTCCAAGGATTACCAATATCTAGCTTGGATTGGGTAGAAATCTTAGTGTAGGATTTTAGAAGATTATGGAAGATTATAAAAAAAATCTTAGGGATATTATTAGAGGGTGCTTGGGCCGAGTTTAGAGAGAGAGGGAGAGGTGGTGATTTGGTTAATTTTCTTGCCCAATACCTTTGCATGCAACCTTATGATTAACTTTAATTATTTGATATTAAGGAGGTGAAGAGTTAAAGTGGGATGATTAAAAGATTTTTCCCATTGAGTGGGCCATAGGCCGGCCCCCATGGGGTGTTTGGTGGGGTCCACTTTGCTAAATATTATCCCACATTATGTTTAAGTTAATCTCTTTCGGGTACCGTCCGGGTATTCTTGAGTTTTTAACCGTGTGTCACCCGAATATTAAAATACCATTAATATTCCTTAAATTTTGCCAAGTTAAATTACTGATGATTTATTTTGGCTTTTGCCGGGTGAAATTACGTGCTACGCGCGTATCGGGTGCGGTATGCGCACTTTATTCGTTACCGGGAGATTTGTACAGTAAGCTTTCACGTATGGCTTTGGGTTTCCAAAACTCATTATATTTTGTGAAAATATTATTTATTTTATATTCCGGGCGTCCGGAGTTTGTTTCGCTTATTTAATTTTTACGGGTAATCGCCAGTGTCCATACCGGATAGTTTTGCTTGCGCATGATCCTATCATGCTTTGCTATTAAACTTATGCATTCCTATGCATTATTTGGGAACTTCTATCTTTCTAAGGCCTCAATTAAACAGTCAGCACATAATTACGTTTAATTACGTTAATTGTGTTTAATTAATTAGTACGGGATTACCTTAATTTTGCCGGTTGTTACATTATGTCTGGGCAAACGTGGTAAAACGGGCGAAGGAAACATCAAACGGTCGAACGAAATCCAAAATGGGCGAAGGAGATTAAAAACGGGCGAAGGAGGCTTAATCTGACTGGTTCGACCGTTCTGATGCAGCAATGAGATTTTTGATACAAACTAAGTGTTTTATACTTGAACCTTGTGTGTAATCTATGTGTACTTGATTAGTTAGGGTAATGGGTCACCAACGGGATGTCGGGTCGGTCTAGTGTGTCGGTTAAACATTTAAACACGCTTTAAAACATACTTGGTTACGATCTGGACAACCGGGGACTAGATAACCTTATGGTTATTAGTCGGAACACTTATGTGAACATTTTGATAGATCTCCGGCAGAGGGATTATCAAGGGCTTAACATCTTTACTTATAACCGAAGAACGCTATCTAAGGTGAGTTCACGGCCCCACTTTTACTGCTTTAACTTTTGGGGGAGAAAACATGCGCTAAACTATTTTGGTAACATATGTCATACTATGGTTTTTAACTTTGTATTGCTATACGATCTTTGGAAGTCCCCGGGGAAACCATGAATGTGCGGGGATGCACAACGGGGGAAATGTGGATAGATCTATTGGGCGTGACCTGCCCCACTCGTCGGCTTGGAGGGCCGGGCGGGTGCATGTTGTCTCGAACAGGAACATTGGTATCATGCTGAACATACGGGCTGCTTAAACATGCTAAACATTGCTAAACGTGTCTAGTAATGGTTTCCAATCGTAGTAGTAATAAAACATACGCCTAGCTAGCGTACTTGGTAACGTTGATATAGTATGGACATGGTAACGTTTTAGTAACACTTGGTAGCATATTGAACAAACCTGTGAACTCACCAGCATTATATGTTGACATCTTTTTGGCATGTTTTTCTCAGGTCGCTAAGGTAGCAACAAATGGAACTAGGCGCACGGGTCTACATTGGCGTCTAGGCTTAGTTGCATGTTTTGAAATAAAGTGTCTTGGATACTTTGGAATACTGTTGTAGCTGATTAAATTCTTAAATGCTTCCGCTTATAAAATCGTTGTTTATGGTTTTACGTATTTCATATAGAGTTGTTTATTGTGATCGTTGACTTGGATCCTGGTTTGTCATGCGCCTCGCGGTATAACTCCGCAAGTGGTAATTTGAGGGTGTGACAGATTGGTATCAGAGCCAATGGTTATAGTGAACTAGGACTGCATGTAGAGTCTGGTCTATAGCCGAGTCGCACACACTAGACGGTCACATACTTTGAGTCTATTAGTGGGATACGTACTAACGTTGTCGGGGTGTCCTTACATCATCATCATACTTCTCTGTTACATCATCCGCTTTTATTTGGGTTCTTACCTACTCTTGTCTTCTTCTTCTGGACTGAAGAAGGAGGGGTTGATTTGTTGGTTCTAGCACACACATGCCTTCTTACACTTGCACCTATCGTAACACGACACTAGACGATGAAATTCGGTGACCGGAGTCTGGATTAGGAGTACATCTGGAGGACCATGTAGAGCAGTTTATCATTTCGGGTGCACACGAAATAATAAACTGGTATGCATGAAAATCCCGATGGACTTCGAGTTTGGATGTATAGTCCTGGATTTGTCCCTAGGTTAACTCTTGTAAATTTCTAGTGGTTGACACTGGAAGTGAATCTGAATCCCTCGATTTCTTGATTTGTTAGATCATGTCTGGTGCTCGCGGTGGTGGACGTCGTGTGTGGCGGTGGTGGTCGTTCTGGCGGCGGTGGTCGTGCCGGAGGCGGTGGTCGTGGTAACATCAACATGACCCAAGCTGAGCTGAACAACTTGCTACAGCAGCAAGTGAACATGGCTATGGCTAATTTCCAGGCTGGGATTAATGCCATGGGTGGTAAGTTGATTTCTGTCGACCTTGCCTCATTTTTGGGTTTCGTGTCCTTTCGTTTGTGTTTTACTCGTATACCGTGTTTCAGGTGTTGGTGCCAATCCACCCCCACCTTAGTGCTCTTATAAGAAGTTTAGGGACTCTCAGCCCCATAACTTCGCTGGAACTGAGTGAGCGGTGGGACTGCTCCGATGGCTGGAGAAGGTTGAGTCGGTGTTCGTCATGTGTAACTGTCCTGCTGGGGACCGGGTGAAGTATGCTACTACGACATTTGAGGGGCCTGCACTGTCGTGGTGGAATGCTACCACTCAGAACATGGGATTAGGGGAGGCTATTGCTATGCCTTGGGCGGAATTTGTGCAACTGTTGAGAGGTGAGTACTGTCCGAGAGAAGAGATACAGAAGTTGGAACATGAAGTCTGGAGCTACAAGATGGTTTGGTCGGAGTTTGAAGAGTACACTGTGAGGAGGAATGAGTTGGCGGTGTTGTGCCCTGATTTGCACACACCCGAGTACAGGAGGATCAAGCACTATGTGTCTGGGCTAGTGCCGGAGATAGCTGGGTTGGTGGCTACTGGGAACCTTCCCACTATTGCTGAAGTTGTCCGATCAGCTCATCGGATGACTAACCTGAAGGTGATAGAAGGTGTTTTGCCTCCTAAGGGTGCTGCTGTGAAGGTTACTGAGGGGAACAAGAGGAAGTGGGATAGTGTGGGGAAGAGTGTTGTGCCAGCTCAGCCAGCAAAGAAGTTTGATTCATCTGGGTCTTCTTCTGGGCAGAAGACGGGTGGGTATGTTGGGAAGCATCCCAAGTGCAACAAGTGTGGTTTTCACCATTCTGGGGGTTGTGATAGGGCTCGTTGTCATCGGTGCCATCAGTTGGGGCACCATGCTAAGGATTGCAGGGTGGCACTCACCCCAACTCAGACTCCTGCGGCTACTCCTGCTCCTGCTCCTGCTGCTCAGGGGACTCAGGGGAGGCAGGGGTGTTATAACTGTGGTGATGCGGGAGACTTCAAGCGTGAATGTCCTAAACTGAAGCAGGGCGATAATGGGAGGGGCGGGAACGGTAACGGGAACAATGGCGGTGGAGGCAGGACTGCACGTGCTTTCGTCATTGGATCTGCAGAGGCTAGGCAGGATCCAGACACAGTTACCGGTACATTCCTTCTTAATGATCGCTATGTTTCTGTCTTGTTTGATTCTGGTGCCGATAAGAGTTTCGTATCTATGGATATTAGTCGATTTCTAGATATAGTACCCACACCTTTAGAGGCTAAGTACTTAATAGAATTGGCTAATGGTAAGAAAATCGAAGCGACACACACCCTTAGGGAATGTCGCTTGGAACTGTCGGGTTTGTCCTTCCCCATTGATCTTATGCCGGTACCCCTGGGTAGTTTTGATGTCGTGGTCGGCATGGATTGGTTATCGTTGTATCGTGCGGAGATCGTTTGTTACGACAAGGTTATTCGGATCCCTCTCCCTGATGGAGAGATTCTTTCGGTTCGTGGCGAGAAAAGCGGTGCTCCGCTGAGTATCATTTCTAGCATGAAAGCCCGTAAGTACCTTCGGAAGGGCTGTTCGGCCATTCTGGCGCTTGTTAACGTTTCTACTGACGATGAGAAGAAGATCGAGGATATTCTGGTGGTTCGTGACTTTCCTGATGTGTTTCCTGATGATTTACCTGGTCTTCCTCCCCATCGTCAGGTTGAGTTTGGTATTGATCTTACTCCGGGCGCAGCTCCTATTGCCCGAGCTCCGTATCGTCTTGCACCTCCCGAGATGCAAGAGTTGTCCAGCCAGTTACAGGAATTCTTGGAAAAGGGTTTCATCCGACCAAGTTCTTCCCCGTGGGGAGCTCCTATTTTGTTTGTGAAGAAGAAGGATGGAAGTCTTCGCATGTGTATTGATTATCGTGAGCTGAACAAAGTGACCATCAAGAATCGTTATCCTCTTCCTCGCATTGATGATCTCTTTGACCAGCTTCAGGGCTCCAGCTACTATTCGAAGATTGATTTGCGGTCCGGTTATCACCAGTTGCGCGTCAGGGAAGCTGACATTCAGAAGACTGTTTTTCGCACTCGTTATGGCCATTTTGAGTTCTTGGTCATGCCTTTTGGTCTCACTAACGCACCGGCGGTGTTCATGGATTTAATGAACCACGTTTGCAAACCTTACCTTGATAAGTTCGTCATCGTGTTCATCGACGATATTCTGATTTACTCCAAGAATAAGGCGGATCATGAGGAACATCTACGGTTGGTCTTGGAACTTTTGAGACAGGAGCAGTTGTATGCTAAGTTCTCAAAGTGTGATTTTTGGTTACGTGAAGTTCAATTCCTAGGGCATGTGGTGAATGAACTGGGAATTCATGTCGATCCGGCTAAGATCGAAGCTATTAAAGACTGGGAAGCACCAAAGACGCCATCTGAGGTGCGGCAATTCCTAGGTCTTGCAGGTTACTATCGTCGTTTCATTGAGGGATTTTCGAAGATCGCCCAACCCCTCACTGCTCTTACCCAAAAGGACCGAAAGTTCGACTGGGATGAACCACAGGAATCAGCATTTTAGATGCTGAAGCTTAAACTTTGTTCTGCACCTATCTTATCGTTACCTGAGGGTACGGATGACTTCGTTGTGTACTGTGACGCTTCTATTCGTGGTCTCGGTTGTGTGTTGATGCAACGCGGGAAGGTTATTGCTTATGCTTCACGTCAACTCAAAGTTCATGAGAAGAACTATAGTACTCATGACTTGGAACTGGGTGCGGTAGTCTTTGCGTTGAAAATCTGGAGACATTACTTGTACGGTACCAAGTGTGAAGTATATACCGATCACAAGAGTCTTCAGCATATTTTCGACCAGAAGGTGTTGAACATGCGGCAGCGTCGCTGGGTTGAACTCCTGAACGATTATGACTGTGCTATCAAATACCATCCTGGCAAGGCGAACGTTGTGGCGGACGCCTTGAGCAGGAAGGAGTCCGCGAATCCTCGCCGTGTTCGAGCCTTACAGCTCACCATTCATTCGTCGTTGCCTGGCCGAATCCGTTCTGCACAGTTGGAAGCCTTGAAGGAGGAAAACCTTAAGGCTGAGACTATGCACAGTGCTGACAAGCATCTTGAGCTCAGGACCGATGGCTTACACTATTTTGCGGAACGTGTTTGGGTCCCATTGTTCGGGGGATTGCGCGAGCTTGTTTTGGATGAAGCTCACAAATCCCGGTATTCTATTCACCCTGGCTCCGATAAGATGTATCAGGATTTGAAGATACTTTATTGGTGGCCAAACATGAAAGCTGATATAGCTTCTTATGTCAGCAAATGTTTGACTTGTGCTAAAGTCAAGGTGGAGTATCAGAGGCCGTCTGGTCTCCTACAACAACCAGAGGTTCCGGAATGGAAGTGGGAGCGAATCACGATGGATTTTGTCACCAAGCTGCCAAGGTCACCTAGTGGTTATGATATGATCTGGGTGATTGTTGACCGGCTGACAAAATCGGCATGTTTCATACCTATTAAGGAAACCGATGGACTCGAGTGGTTGGCTCGACTTTACCTTAAGGAGGTGGTTGCTCGGCACGGGGTGCCTGTCTCTATTATCTCTGATCGTGATCCTCGTTTTGGTTCGCGTTTCTGGAAGGCTCTGCACAAGGCTTTGGGTACTCAGTTGGATATGAGTACGACTTATCATCCGCAAACTGATGGACAGAGTGAGCGGACGATTCAAACCTTGGAAGACATGCTTCGGGCGTGTGTTATCGATTTTGGCAAAAGTTGGGAGATCCACCTGCCATTAGTGGAGTTCTCTTACAACAACAGCTATCACTCTAGTATCAAGGCAGCTCCGTTCGAGGCTCTTTACGGACGGAAATGTCGATCACCACTTTGTTGGGCCGAGGTGGGCGAGAGCCAGCTCACTGGTCCGGAACTTGTGTACGAAACTTCGGAGAAAATCGTACAGATTCGTCACCGTTTAGCTGCTGCACGGGATCGTCAGAAGAGTTATGCCGATCGCCGTCAAAAACCTTTGGAGTTCCAGGTTGGGGACAGGGTACTTCTGAAAGTTTCACCATGGAAGGGCGTCATACGCTTCGGAAAGCGTGGCAAGCTTAACCCTCGATATGTCGGACCATTCGTAATCCTGGATCGGATTGGACCGGTGGCATACAGACTTGACTTACCGGCGGAGCTCGGTAGTGTGCACAACGTCTTCCATGTGTCTAACTTGAAGAAGTGTTTGGCTGATGAATCTCTCATTGTACCACTGGAGGAGATCAAGGTTGATGATCTTCTTCGCATTGTGGAGGAACCTGTCGAGATTCTCGACTACAAGATTCGTAGCCTTCGTCGGAGTAAAATCCGCATCGTCAAAGTTCGTTGGAACTCGAATCGTGGACCGGAGTTCACATGGGAACGGGAGGATCAGATGAAAGCTAAATATCCTCATCTCTTTCCGAAGCGCGCGTTTGAATCGAGGCATGTTACTCCTGAAGCGGAATGAATCTCGGGTCGAGATTCCTTTCAACGTGGGGATGATGTGACATCCGGAAATTTTCTTTTCGTTCTATTCTTTTCGTTTCTTTCTTTTTGGGGCTTTGCGCAATTTTCTGGACGAAAATTCTTTCAACGTGGGGATGATGTGACACCCGGCATGTTTGGCTTAAACATTTTAGTAACATCTAAGTCTACCTTAGCGAGAAACGGTTATAAACGGACTTAACTGGGTTAGTTGAGTCGAGTCAAGTTAGGATTGTCCAGGGTGCAATGATCTGGAGGATCATTGGGAGTCGTTTTAGTAATACACTAGTACCGGGTTCCGTTGTTGGTGACATTACATGAACTAATTAAGTATATGTGTAGAATATGGGTCGTGTGGTGGATTATATACATAGTTGTGTTTAAATGATGTGTAAATGATTACTGTACCTAAATATGTTAAATATAGACTAAGGTTGCATGCTCATATGTTAAGGTATGTTAGAATGCGTTAAACACGACAAACTGGAAAACTAGTTAAACATGAGTTCAGGTTCGACCACTTCGAGTGGTCGAAGGAGGACATTTTGGTTGGTTCAACCCTTTGTAAATGGGCGAACCTGGGATGTGGAATTGAAAGAATTCCCCTCGACCAGGACAGGACTCATTCGACCCTGTGGAAGGGTCGAAGGAGGCCACCTTCGACCATTGATATGGGGCGAAGGAGGATTAGTATAAATACCAAACTTTGTTATTTTTCATCATTTCACAAACCCTAACCATCTCAAAACACTCTCAAACGATTCTAATCACTAAGGAGGGAGTTTTTGCTCTTCTTTTTCATAATCTAACCTATCTACAACATCTAAACAAGAATCCAAGGTGTGTTCTTGATCCTAAACCTTTTTAAAGCATTTTAATTCGTTTTCATCTAACCCTAATTGTCCGGATCTGTTCTAAGGGTATTTTCATGATTAAAAACCTTTTAAACACCTTTCTAAATCAAAACCTTATCATTTAAACATAGGTCTTCATGATGATAAACATATGTGAATTGTGTGTTATGTGGTGTTATGTGTTGTTCAATGATTGCTGCTGTATCTATGATAGAAACATGATATAGGATTGTTATTGATGCTAGGTTATTGTTGTTTAGGGTTAGGATTGGATAAATGCTGATATTATGGGTATTTGGGGGTTTTAACGAATCTAGACTTGATGCATGATATTTATGATCAATAGAACTAATAGGGAAAGATCGAACACTCGACAAACTGAGCATTTTAAGTTGAATATGAATCGATTTCAAAAGTTTCCAAATTGGGTAAATAATCCATGCATGATTGTGATGTTTCCATAATTTTTACCATTTTGGGAAAGGGCTGAAATGGACGTATTATTGAGGGAAATCGGTGGGGTTTTGTAGGGATAAGTTATTCATGCTTGACTGCTGTGTTTGATGATGTTTCGAGACGTTTTGAATGTGTTTGAAGCGTTTTTAGGAAAATTTGCACAACAGGGGCGAACCTGGACTCCTTCGACCGATCGAAGGTGCGAAGGAGAGAATCCAGGGTCGAACCTGGGTTATGTCTGGGCGAACGTGGTAAAACAGGCGAAGGAAACATCAAACGGTCGAACGAAATCCAAAATGGGCGAAGGAGATTAAAAACGGGCGAAGGAGGCTTAATCTGACTGGTTCGACCGTTCTGATGCAGAAATGAGATTTTTGATACAAACTAAGTGTTTTATACTTGAACCTTGTGTGTAATCTATGTGTACTTGATTAGTTAGGGTAATGGGTCACCAACGGGATGTCGGGTCGGTCTAGTGTGTCGGTTAAACATTTAAACACGCTTTAAAACATACTTAGTTACGATCTGGACAACTGGGGACTAGATAACCTTATGGTTATTAGTCGGAACACTTATGTGAACATTTTGATAGATCTCCGGCAGAGGGATTATCAAGGGCTTAACATCTTTACTTATAACCGAAGAACGCTATCTAAGGTGAGTTCACGGCCCCACTTTTACTGCTTTAACTTTTGGGGGAGAAAACATGCGCTAAACTATTTTGGTAACATATGTCATACTATGGTTTTTAACTTTGTATTGCTATACGATCTTTGGAATTCCCGGGGGAAACCATGAATGTGCGGGGATGCACAATGGGGGAAATGTGGATAGATCTATTGGGCGTGACCTGCCCCACTCGTCGGCTTGGAGGGCCGGGCGGGTGCATGTTGTCTCGAACAGGAACATTGGTATCATGCTGAACATACGGGCTGCTTAAACATGCTAAACATTGCTAAACGTGTCTAGTAATGGTTTCCAATCGTAGTAGTAATAAAACATACGCCTAGCTAGCGTACTTGGTAACGTTGATATAGTATGGACATGGTAACGTTTTGGTAACACTTGGTAACATATTGAACAAACCTGTGAACTCACCAGCATTATATGTTGACATCTTTTTGGCATGTTTTTCTCAGGTCGCTAAGGTAGCAACAAATGGAACTAGGCGCACGGGTCTGCATTGGCGTCCAGGCTTAGTTGCATGTTTTGAAATAAAGTGTCTTGGATACTTTGGAATACTATTGTAGCTAATTAAATTCTTAAATGCTTCCGCTTATAAAATCGTTGTTTATGGTTTTACGTATTTCATATAGAGTTGTTTATTGTGATCTTTGACTTGGATCCTGGTTTGTCATGCGCCTCGCGGTATAACTCCGCAAGTGGTAATTTGAGGGTGTGACATTTGTAAACATCACATTAAAAAGATTTAAGATGTTAAATTGAAATTGGTTGATGTTTGGGTTTGAACATGATTTCTTGATAGTTTTCCATCTGTGAAGGGGTGGTTGATTTGATGATTCCTGGTGGTGCAGAAGATTCTATTAAGCCGGTAATGTTGCGAGCTTTTGTTCCCTTTAATGCATTGTCTTGAAGAAACAAAGATCATGTCTTTGTCATAGGAGAAGGGGCTGGCATTTGGATGTCAACCTGATTTATGTATTCAGAATCTTTGGTTGAGATTGCTTTATGAATTTGTGTAGATCGATTAAGAGCGTGTATGGGTGCTTGCTTTAAAAAGGTTATACCATGTTTGGGCGTTGTGTTTCTTGCTATGGATCTTGGATTTTTTTTTACCAACCTACTACATGAAATTGCTTGTGCGAAATCCGAGTATTGCCTTTGTGCTGCAGCAAATCCAATATCCCCGCCCCCTGATCCATAAGGATCTGATTTTTGTATTAATTTTTTTATATTTTTATTCATATCATTTTGTGGTTTAAGAAAAATAAATTTAACATGTTATAGTATTTTATTTCTATTGAATTTTCTACTTTGTTGTAAAACATAACATTTAAAAGATTAAATATCTGAAATTAAAATTGTTTAACATGTTAAATAGCCTTGCTATTAAAGCCGAAACATTCCTAGCAACATCAATTTCAAATTATTTTGGATTTTAAGATTGTGAAAAAACACAGAAAATAAAATGGTTGAGTTGTTATTCTTTTGCAAGTGTATATATAATGTTCAGTGTTTGGATTACAACTTGATTTAGGTATTCAAAATCTTTGTCTAGGATTGTTTTTCGATAGTGTGCAGATCGATAAAGTGTGTTTGTTTTGAACAGGTTATTCCATGTTTGGGTTGTGCGCTTCCTGCTATGGATCTTGGGTTTATGGCACCAGCCTACTCTATTGCAACTACTTGCTTGGCATCTGACTATTGATTTTTTGCTGCAACAAATCATATCTATGAGGGGGTACCTAATTCGATGATCATGGCTTTGTCATGGGAGAAGCAGCTAAAGTTTTGGTAACTTTTTACCCATGTTCATATTATTTTGTAGCTTCAAGAAAAATGAATTTAACATGTTAAATTATTTTAATTTAGTTGGAGTTTTTCCTACCTTGTGCTAAAACTTAACATTTAAAAGATTGAACATGTTAAATGAAAATTGTTTAACATGTTAAATAATCTTGCTATTAATATCAGATTTTTAATGTGAATTATAGTAACTTGGCTAAAAACATTCATAACAATATCATTTTCAAATTATTTTTGGATTGTAGGATTTTGAAAATATGGAGATAATAAAATGTTCGAGTTGTTATTCATCCACAAGTTTATATATATTGTTAGTTGTTTGGATTTCAACTCGTTTTATCTATTCAGACTCTTTGTCTGAGATTACTTTAGGATTTTGTGCAGATCGATAAAGAGCGTGCACGTGTGCTTGTCTTAAAGAGGTCATACCACATTTGGGCCCTGCGTTTCTTGCTATAAAACTTAAGTTTATGGGACCAGCATACTGCATTGCAATTACTTGCGTGAAATCCGATTATTGCCTTTATGCTGCAGCAAGTCCAACATTTCCATCCCCCCAATACATAAGGATCTGATATTTGTAAATTTAACATGTTAAGTTATTTTATTTCTGTTTGAGTTTGCTACTTTGTTGTAAAGTTTAACATTTAAAAGAATTAACATGTTAGATTAAAATTGTTTAACATGTTTAATAGCCTTGCTATTAAAGAGTTTATCAAATTTTCAATGTGTTTTATTGTACTTTGTCCTAAACATTCCTAACATATAAATTTCAAAATATTTTTTGATTGTAAGATTGTGAAAAACCGTAGAAAGTAAAATGTTTGAGTTATTATTCATTTCCAACTGGGTACCTTATGCCAATTTATTTTCACTTTTTCATACAATATACTGTATTTGGCTCCACTTCATTCTAGGCCCTAGTTAATAACTCAAAATAGGTTGTTTTTAAGTCACTTCTTAATCAAATCTATATCAAACAAATGTATTAGTATATAACCCGAACACAAAAAAAAAAAACACAAAACCCTACAGAAAGTAATTAAAAATTAAAATTTTAAACCAAACAAAGTTCATTCAAATAGCTACTTAATTAAAATACCAAATCCAATAGGTGTCCATATGCTCCATTTAGTACTTACTTAATTTTCCTCCTCAGTTTGTTTTGATTCTTCGTCTTCCAACAGTACTTTACCACATGTTCTTCTATCATGTTTATTAGTGCATATCCCACATTTTTCACACTTTCTGAATGGTCGTTTTTTTTCTTTGCTTTCTCACCTGGTCCCTTTAATCTTTTTCCAGTTCAAATCCTTTATTTCTAATTCCTTTTGGATTTGGATTTCATTGTTTTCTCAAACACATACCCTAAGCAGTGATTCATACCGAGCTTCTTTAGGTAGTTTTTTCTCCATTCTCTTGCGTATCTTCTATATGTTTTCTATTTTTTCTACATATTCTTTAAGTTCTACCTTATCCTTCATTATAGTCCTTAAACAAAAATCCACTGTAGAAATTGCTTTGTTAGCCATAGTTTCTGCTTCATCGTCAGTTTCACTATATATAAAGTGCATCTAACATGTGTAGACAATACTTTCATCTTTTCTGTTATGTGTAATCTGAAATATTGATGAAATAATTAAAATGTTTAAACTAAAATCATAATACAAAAGATTATATTACATATTCAATTTTATCCATATTTTTTAAAATAATACCTTGAATTCGTGTTTAGGTTTTATATTGTACAGTTGCAGAGTTTCTACAGGTTGAATCAAGTTCCTTTTCTCTTTCATCACTGTAGTTTCGACTCCTCCTTCAGAATTTACTGTATCATGAGAACATCTCCAACAGATTCTTGAATCTCGTTTTGTACAAGATTAAAGATTATTTTGGTATATACTTCTACTACCTGGCGTTTTAAATCTGTTTGAAACTCAAGTTGTTTTAAGCAGCATATTATGTTTTAAATCCGTTTGAAACTCAACCTGAAATAAAACAATTTAACATGTTAAACATTTTAAGCAACATATTATTTTTAAAGAGTTAATAGCCATTTTCGTCCCTGAGGTTTGGGCCAGTTTGCCACTCTAGTACAAAAGTTTTTTTTTTTTTTTTTGCAATTCCTTCCCTAGGGTTTGGATTTTTTTGCCAAATTCGTCCTTTTCACTAACCCAGTTAAAAAAGGTCGTTAATGTCAGGGGTATTTTTGTCTTTTTACTTTCAATTTAAAATTTTAATAAAAAATCTTACCCCACCTCACCCCTACCCTACCCTACCCCACCCCACCTCATCCCCATCCCCTATATATATATATATATATATATATATATCTCTCTCTCTCTCTTTCACTCTCTACTCTCTCTCTCTCTCTCTTTCTCTTTCTCTTTCACTGTCTCTCTCTCTAGATCTCTGTTGCTGCTGCTTCTAATAAAGACATCACCACCACTTCTTATTATTATCTCAAACACACACAGACATTTATACATTAGAAGAGAGAGCAGAAAGATAGAAGGAAAAAGAGAAGGTACATCGGTGGTCTCCGGTGGTCCACAGAGGAGCCAAGGTGGGGCTCCGGCAGCTCCATTCCCCAACACACACATCAGATGTTCTAGAGAGAGAGGAAGCGACCGGATCTGTGAGAAAAAGATAGAGAGAGAGAGATCCAGAAGAGAAGGAGGGAGAGCAGCAGAGAAGAGAGATGATTCACACAGAGGAGAGAGAGAGGGCGAGTAATAGGTTTCGTAGGTGGTTTTGCAGGTAGGTTTGATGGTGGTGGGGTTTTCGTAGGTGCTTTTTGCAGGTGGTGATGATGGTCCGGTGATGGTGACAGGGGGGAGGAGGCTCGACGGTGAAGTTGGATTTTTCCGGTGGGTTTCCGATGTCTCCGAAGGTGGTCCGATGATGGTGAAGATGAACCATCATCTTCTGGAATTTTGCAAGCTTTGTTGTTATGCAGAGGATAATTATAGATAGGTAGATAGATATATGTAGAGGGAGAGAGAGAGAGACAGGGGTGGGGTGGGTAGGGGAAGACTATGGGATTTTTTTTATTAAAATAATTATAGGGTATCAAATGACAAAATTGTCCTTCATTAAAGTGGCAAAAAGACAACCCTACCCCTGACCTTAACAAGATTTTTTAACTGGGTTAGTGAAAAGGACGAATTTGGCAAAAAAAATCCAAACCTCAGGGAAGGAATTGCAAAAAAAAAAAACTTTTGTACTGGAGTGGCAAACTGGCCCAAACCTCAGGGACGAAAATGGCTATTAACTCTATTTTTAAATCTGTTTGAAACTCAAGTTGTTTCAAAAGATTACAAAAGTAAATCTATTTAACATGTTAAACTAAATTTTCTTTTGACAAAACCAGAAATAAAAATGCACTTGAACCCATTATGCACTTTTGTTAAAATAATTTAACATGTTAGATCTTTTAAGCAGCATATTATATTTTAATCTATTTGAAACTCAAGTTGTTTGAAAAGATTGCTAAAATAAACTATTTTACATGTTAATCTGAATTTTCTTTTGACAAAACCAGAAATAATATGTAGTTGAACCCTTTTTGCACCTTTGTTAAAATAACTTAACATGTTAAACCTTTTAAGTAGCATATAATGTTTTACATCTGTTTGACACTTAAGCTGAAATAAAATAATTTAATATGTTAAATTTTTAAGTAGCATATTATGTTTTAAATTTGTTTGAAACTCAAGTTGTTTCACAACATTGCTAAAATAAAACTATTTAACATGTTAAACTGAATTTTCTTTTATCAAAACTAGAAGTAATATGTACTTGAACCCATTCTGCGCTTCTACTAAAATATTTTAACATGTTAAATCTTTTAAGTAGCAGATTATGTTTTAAATCTGTTTAAAGCTTAAGCTGAAATAAATAATTTAACATGTTAAATAGAATTTTTGTTTGACAAAAACACAAATAAAATAAAATCAAAATACAAGAGACTATTAGATGAATGAGAACAGATTACAAAAACATAAATACAACTAAAAACACATTGCAGAAACATAATAATGGTCATATATCATTTAAAAATGTAAATCTAACAACATAAATCATTGAAAACCTAAATCAAACAACAATAATAATTGAAAACATTCTACATCTAAACACACATTGGATAAAATCATAACCAATCAGAGTGAATTAGAAGATTTTGTTTACTTACCCAAAACTTAGATCTGGAACATACCTTAGAATCAGATCTAGAACAGAAGGCAGATCAATGAAAACACTAAGAAGATATTTTTGAATGAACATTAGAACAACTTTCTTTAACATTAAAAGTGGTTGAGACTGTTAACTTCTTTTATCATTTTTTATCAAGTCATATTAGATTTTTCAACCCCGGGACACTCCCGAGGTAATCAGGTAGTATATATATATAATATAGATATAGATATTTTTGTATGAACGATTGATGACACAAAGTGTGACACCCTAGGAAAATCCCACATCGGCCGTGGCCAGGAGAGATCCTTGGTTCATAAGTAATGTCTTGCCTCTTAAATCACCAACGCGTTTTGGGGCTTAATGTTAGTGGATGAGAGGAGAACTCCACAGTTAAGCGTGCTCAGGTGGGAGAAATTTCAGGATGGGTGACCTCCTGGGGCAAAGCGGACAATATGCAACCCCTGGGGTAAAGCGGACAATATTGGTGGTGAGAAGGGCAGGGTGTTACACAAAGTGGCTACAAGAAATTGCTATTATTCTTAGCATACGTTTTTTTTATAAAAGGATTTACTAAAAAAAAAAGGTTTTGACTACATAATGATTTAAATGGTAATCTCAAAACATGTTTTACAAAAGAGGGGCAGGGTGTTACACAAAGTGGCTACAAGAAATTGCTATTATTCTTAGCATACGTTTTTTTTTATAAAAGGATTTACTAAAAAAAGGTTTTGACTACATAATGATTTAAATGGTAATCTCAAAACAGTTTTTACAAAAGATGGGATTTATTCAATAAACTTAGACAATGCGAATCAATGTAAAAGAATTGGAAAATACGTAAGGTTACAGTACTCTATCCATTGTTTCTCGTTGTTTCTTCAAAAGCATTACGTAATTATGTGTTTTTCAATACCTAATTAGGAAGAACAGATTACGTAATTATGATGTATTTCGCACACTTCGCACATTTTGGAGACTTTCTACAATAATCGTGCCCTATCTATACTTTCCATAATAGGAGAAGCGTGAGTGACGTCAAAAAGCTGATGTGTCAACCGGAGAGACTGGCCACCAATACCTGTATGATGCAAAAACTGACATCACATTAAATAATAAAATAATCCCACTTGCATGAACAGTGGTAATAATGCCACTTGCCTAACAGTGGTTGTTAATAAATTAATTAAATATTGCCAGTTGACACAACAAAGTTTTCTAGGACTGTTGGTTTTAAATTTGAGCTCCAAATTCAAATTCGATACCCCATTACACAACTATATAAAGGAATCATGTGTCTCTCTTTCTCTTAAATAATTTTTAAATCTCTCAAATAATTTTATAAATTGTAACAGATGTTTCTCTCACATTTACGTTCACGTCGAAGGATTCGAGTATCAGGTAAACTAATTCTAATCTTTCTTATCAATAAGAATAAAATTTATCCGTTTTGTTTTTCAATAACCTCAATCGTTTGTCTGCTCCATTAGAAACCAGAGTATTTACGTTGAAAAGGTTGTTGAATTTGGAAGATTCTTACAATCAAAGGAAAATATTAATTTTGCCATTACCAACGGTTGTAGATTGGCAGGCTCAAACTCAAGAGGGTATGTCTTTGCGTTTTTAAAGCCATCTATGCGAGTGTTTAATGCATGTCAATTTTTTTTTCTGATCAACTTGTGTGTTTGATTAATTTGAGTCATGCTTGATTAGTATTTTTGTGAATATTTGACCGTTAACAGATAGAGGCGTTAGCTTAAGCAATCAAGTGTTTTTCCAGATGGCATTAGGGAAGACATTGATTGCGATTATGCTTTTATGCCATTATGCTTATCTTTTGACAAAGTCTGCGTCTACTTCCGCTTTTGTGGTTCCCGCTGTTGTGCTTGTCAACAGGTATGTTTGTTAAATATCTTATTTCTTTGGTTTGTTTTTCAAGGCCTGTAGTAGAAGTATAACCGTGAATGTTTTTTTCTGTCCTGTTAGCAAGCAGAGTATGTGAGGAAGCACCTTGAGTATGTTGAGTATTCAAGGTTAATCTTTTGGAGATTAATAATAACGATTTTATACATACAACACACACCTTCAACCCATTCCTGTCAAAGAAACAAATATATGTATTGAAGACTGATGGGTGTATAAATACATGTTATATTCAAAGTTGATTTGAATGTATTAGCAACATCAGCTTGAAGTTTTCTGGAGATTATTAAAAGAATTATTTTCATTCTGTTAGTAGTTTTTTGTAACATCTGTCTACGGTCAAGACATATTTGTAAATAGTCTATAGTATAAATTGAAGTTGTATTCGATGACAGTTGTTTTGTGAAGTTCTGTTCAACTTTTCTGAACATTGTATTACACTTATGGTCAAGGCATGTTTGTAAATCGTCTATAGTTGAAATTGAAGTTGTATTCGATGACAGTTGTTTTGTGAAGATCTGTCCAACTTTTCTGAAGATTGTATTACACTTACGGTCAAGACATGTTTGTAAATAGTCTATAGTTTAAATTGAAGTTGTATTCGATGACAATTGTTTTGTGAAGATCTGTCCAACTTTTCTGAAGATTGTATTACAGTTGTTTCTTTACAACTGTTGATTTACCAACAGATGTTTCTTTTAAAATAAATGTTGTAATTTATAAGTAGAAGAATTCTCTTCACTCTGTTGGTATTTTTTCGTAACGTCTACTTATACTCAAGATATGTTTCTAAATATTGTATAGTATTAACTGAAGTTGTGTTGGATGACGGCTATTTTTAGAACATCTTTTGACAAGTCAGCAGTTGTTGTAAAACAGATCTTCCGATTAATAATAAATAACACAAATAAGCCCAAAGTTTTGAATACTTAAGAGGGAAAGTTTTAAATTCATTTAAAACAGCATATTTCAAATTCTAAGTGAAATTCTATTGGATGGCAGTTTTTTCATTTCATTTGAAGTTATATTGGACGACAGTTGTATTGAGAACATCTATTGACAAGTCAACAGTTGTTGTAAACCAGATCTTCCAAATATAATAATAAATAAGACAAATAAGCCCAAGTTTTGAATGTTCAAGAGGGAAAGTTTTAAATTATGATAGGGAAGCGTGTTTACGATTTTGAACATTAACAGTGTTGAGTGCCAAATAATAAGTTTTTTGAGAGGAAACATTGTTATTGTTATTATTATTAATTAATTGATTTATATAAAATATAATATTGTATCATTATATATACTTGGTTGTATTGTTCAATAATATTCAAGTTGAGAGGTTATTTTATAAAAAAAAACCTTTTTAAAATTGTCAGGTTATTTTCTAAAGATTTTGTATGTAGCATCATTTCATTTTGATAATTAAATAATAATAATTATTATTTTAAAACTATCTTTAATAAATAAGCCCTAAGTTTTGAATTTTTAAGAGGGAAAGTTTTTAATTATCATATTCAAGCGTCTTTACGATTTTGAACATTAATAGTATTGAGTGGCAAATAATAAGTGTTTTGAGAGCAAATATTTTTATTATTATTATTATTATTAATTAATTGATTTATATAAGATATAACATTGTATCATTATATATACTTGGTTGTATTGATCAACAATATTCAAATTGAGAACCTATTTTATAAGAAACCTGTTCAAAATCAGTTTGTTATTTTTTAAAAATTTTGTATGTAGCATCATTTCATTTTGATAAATAAATAACATTAATAAATATTTTAAAACCATTTTTAATAAAAAAAAGGCCCAAGTTTTGAATTTTTAAGAGGAAAGTTTTAAATTATCATAGGGAAGCGTGTTTACGAATTTTGAACATTAACATTGTTGAGTGGCAAATAATGACAGTTTTGAGAGCAAATATTGTTATTGTTATTATTATTAATTAATATACTCATATAAGATATAACATTTTATCATTATATATACTTTTTTGTATTTATCAATAACATTTAAATTGAGAACCTATCTTATAAGAACCTTGTTCAAAATCAGTTTGTTATATCTAAAGATTTTGTATGTAGCATCATTTAATTTCGATAAATAAATAACATTAATAAATATTTTATAACCATTTTTAATAATTAAGCCCTAAGTTTTGAATTTTTAAGAGGGAAAGTTTTAAATTAACATTGGGAAGCGTGTTTACAAATTTGAACATTAACAGGGTCGAGTTGCAAATAATAAGAGTTGTGAGACCAAATATTGTTATTGTTATTATTATTATTAATTAATTAATTAATTCATCTACGTGGCATATTGCAAATTCTAAGTGAAATTCTATTTGATGACAGTTTTTTCATTACATCTGAAATTCTTTTTGATGACAGCTGTTTTGAGAACATCTGTTGATGTCACACCCTCAAATTTTCACTTGCGGAGTTTTACCACGAGGCACGTGACAAACCAGGATCCAAGTCAACGGTCACAATAAACAACACTATATGAAATACGTAAACTCAAAACATAGTTCTCATGACATAAAAGCGTAGTGGAAGCATTTAACCAGTTACAAAACCATGTACCAACGTGTTCAAAATGTTTATTTCAAAAACATGAAACTAACCCTAGAGGCCATGCAGACTCGTGCGCCTAGTCCAACTGTTGCTACGTTAGCGACCTGAGAAAAACATGTCAAAACGACGTCAACATATAATGTTGGTGAGTTCACAGGTTTGTTCAAAATGTTACCAAGTGTTACCAAATGTTACAAAATGTTACCAAGTTCAAAACCGGTCAATACTATATCAATGTTACCAAAGTACGCTAGCTAGGCGTATGTTCTGTTACTACTATGATTGGAAAACCATTACTGGACATGTTTAGCAAATGTTTAGCCCGAATAATGTTCAGCATGTTTAGCAAAGTTTGAGACAATATGCACCCGCCCGGCCCTCCAAGCCGTCGAGTGGGGCAGGTCACACCCAATAGATCTATCCACATTTCCCCCATTGTGCATCCTCGCACATTCATGGTTTCCCTCGGGACTTTCAAAGATCGTATAGCAACTCAAAAGTAGATCATAGTAAGACATATGTTACAAAATATAAGTTTAGCGCATGTTTTCTCCCCCAAAAGTAAAAGCAGTAAAAGTGGGGCCGTGAACTCACCTTAGGTTGTGTTCTTCAATAAAATAGGAAAAGCCAAGCTCTTGATAATCCTAACTACCGGAGATCTATCAAAATGTTCACATAAGTGTTCCGACAAATAACCATAAGGTTATCTAGTCCCCGATTGTCCAGATCGTGACCAAGTATGTTTAAAAACGTGTTTGACTATTCAACTGACACACTAGACTGACCCGACATCCCGTTGGTGACCCATTACATAAACTAATCAAGCATACATAGATTACACATAAGGTTTAAGTATAAAACACTTAGTTTGCATAAAACATCGCACAGACGGAGTTGTAAGGTCGAATCAGTATTCAACAAGTCCAGGTTTGACCCTTTTGACCTTGGTTCGACCCCTTTGGGGTACCTTCGACCCCTACACAAGTTCATGCAACCTAATACAAGTTCATTCGACCCTAACACATGTTCCTTCGACCTTAACATGTGTTAATTCGACCTAAATCAAGTTCGTTCGACCAAACTGAGCCACATTCGACCAGCAGGCAGCAGGTTCGACCTCCTAATGCCCACCTTCGACCCCACATGGGTTCGAAGGAGGCCAAGTTCGACCCCTGCAGCTTCATTTTCCCTAAAACACATCAAATCGCATCAAAAGTATCTGTAAACACCACGAAACGTCATGAAACACTGCAGTCAAACATGATTAACATAATCCTACAAAACCCTACCAATTTTGCCCCAAAACTAGTTCGTTTTAACACTTACCCAAAATGGCAAAATTATGGAAATGTCACATCATGCATGAAATCTTTACCCAATTTGGAAACTTTTCGAAATCCTTTCATAATCATCTCAAAATGCTAAGTTCAATGTGTGTATGAAAACCCCCAATAGTTTTATCAATAATACTAACATGCAACAAGCCCTAGATTTATCAAAATTCCCAAATTAGACATGATATCATCATCCATCTAATTGTAACCTTAAACAATCATAAACCAACATTAATAGAAGCCATAGACCATGTTTCTATCATTAGTATAGCAGCATATCATTAAACAACACATAATATCACATGACACATCATTAACATATGTTTATTGATATGAAAACCCATGTTTAATGATAAGGTTTTGTTTAGAAAGATGTTTGAAAGGTTTTTAATCATAAAAACACCATTAGAACAGATCTAGACATTTGGGGTTAGATGAAAACGAATCAAAATACTTTAAAAAGGGTTTAGGATTAAGAACACACCTTAGATTCTTAATTAGATGTTGTTTGTAGGTTAGATTATGAAAAACGAGAGCAAAAACTCCTTCCTCGGTGATTATAATCGATACAGAGTGTTTAGAGGCGACTAGGGTTTGTAAAATGATAAAAATGACAAAGTGTGGTATTTATACCCAGGCTACATTCGACCCCCTTCTTGGGTCGAATGAGGAAAAGCTAGATCGAATGAGCCTTTTTGTTGTTTCCCTTTCCTGGTTCGACCCCCTATAGGTCGAACCTAAACCCTTGTTTTCCAGATTTTCCAGTTTTCTCGTTTAAACGCGTTTTAGCACATTCTAACACATGGACACGCAATCCTAACATATGTTTAGCATATAAAATCATGTTTACACCTTTGAAGCAGGTATTTGCACATTGTGTCACCCATATGTATCAATCTACGTATCCTACTTAATTCAATTCATGTAATTTCACCAACAACGGGACCCAGTACTAGTGTATTCCCAAAGCAACTCTCAATGATCCTCCAGATCATTGAACCCTGGACAATCCCAACCAGACCCGACTCAACTAACCTAGTTAAGTCCGTTTATAATTGTTTTTCGCTAAGGTAGACTTTAATTTTTACCAAAATGTTTAAGACGAACATGCCGGGTGTCACAGATCTTCCAATTATAATAATAAATAATACAAATAAGCCTAAGTTTTGAGTGTTTAAGAAGGAAAGTTTTAAATTATGCTAGGGAAGCGTGTTTACGATTTTGAACATTAACAGTGTTGAGTTCCAAATAATAAGTGTTTTGAGAGCAAATATTGTTATTGTTATTATTTTTAATTAATTGATTTATAAAAGATATAACATTGTATCATTATATATATCTGGTTGTATTGTTCAATAATATTCAAGTTGAGAGGTTATTTTATAAAAAACCTTTTTTAAAATCGCTTGGTTATTTTCCAAAGATTTTGTATGTAGCATCATTTCATTTTGATAAATAAATATTATTAATAATTTTTTTTTAAAACCATCTTTAATAAATAAGTCTTAAGTTTGGAATTTTTAAGAGGGAAAGTTTTTAATTATCATAGTAAATCGTCTTTACAATTTTGAACATTAACAGTGTTTCGTGGCAAATAATAAGTGTTTTGAGAGAAAATATTTTTATTGTTATTATTGTTAATTAATTTATTTATATAAGAGATAACATTGTATCATTATATATACTTGGTTGTATTGATCAATAATATTCAAATTGAGAACCTATTTTGTAAAATTCATGTTCAAAATCGGTTTGTTATTTTCTAAAGATTTTGTATGTAGCATCATTTCATTTTAATAAATAAGTAACATTAATAAATATTTTAAAACCATCTTTTATAAATAAGCCCTAAGATTTGAATTTTTAAGAGGGAAAGTTTTAAATTATCATAGGGAAGGGTGTTTATGAATTTTGAACATTAATATTGTTGAGTGGCAAATAATGACAGTTTTGAGAGCAAATATTGTTATTGTTATTATTATTAATTATTTGATTCATATAAGATATAACATTTTATCATTATTAATATACCTGGTTGTATTTATCAATAACACTTAAATTGAGAACATATCTTATAAGAACCCTGTTCAAAATCAGTTTGTTATATCTAAAGATTTTGTATGTAGCATCATTTCATTTTGATAAATAAATGACATTAATAAATATTTGAAAACCATTTTTAATAAATAAGTCCTAAGTTTTAAATTTTTAAGAGGGAAAGTTTTAAATTAACATACGAAAGCGTATTTACGAATTTGAACATTAACAGGGTCGAGTTGCAAATAATAAGAGTTGTAAGACCAAATATTGTTATTGTTATTATTATTATTATTAATTAATTAATTCATCTACGTGGCATATTGGAAATTCTAAGTGAAATTCTATTAGAAGACAGTTTTTTCATTACTTCTGAAATTCTTTTTGATGACAGCTGTTTTGAGAACATCTGTTGACAAGTCAAAAGTTGTTGTAAAACAGATCTTCTAATTATAATAATAAATAATACAAATAAGCCCAAGTTTTGAGTGTTTAAGAAGGAAAGTTTTAAATTATGATAGGAAAGCGTGTTTACGATTTTGAACATTAACAGTGTTGAGTGCCAAATAATAAGTGTTTTGAGAGCAAATATTGTTATTGTTTTTATTATTAAATAATTGATTTATATAAGATATAACATTGTATCATTATATATACTTGGTTGTATTGTTCATTAATATTCAAGTTGAGAGGTTATTTTATAAAAAAAAACCATTTTAAAATCGGTTGGTTATTTTTCAAAGATTTTGTATGTAGCATCATTTCGTTTTGTTAAATAAAAATCATTAATAAATATTTTAAGACCATCTTTAATAAATAAGCCATAAGTTTTGAATTTTTAAGAGGGAAAGTTTTTAATTATTATAGTCAAGCGTCTTTAAGATTTTGAACATTAACAGTGTTGAGTGGCAAATAATAAATGTTTTGAGAGAAAATATTGTTATTGTTATTATTATTAATTAATTGATTTATATAACATATAACATCGTATCATTATATATACTTGGTTGTATTGATCAATAATATTCAAACTGAGAACCTATTTTATAAGAACGCGTTTCAAAATCAGTTTGTTATTTTCTCAAGATGTAAGACCCGTAAAACCGGTGTCCAACAGTTGGGTTAATATGCTTAAATATGCAAAAAAACATGGGTAATTTTTTTTTTTTGAAAAAGTATATTTGGATCAAAGTATACGCAGTGGAAAATCATTTAAAATAAAATTTAGAAAGCACATGAAAACTACTTATCCAATCGTAAATTGAATATAAAATTTATCATGAGTAAATAAAAGTCGTCTTCCACTAGAAATGCCTTATTATGCCGGGTAGCTTCTTGCACTACAAGAAATTTGGGCAATAGCGGCGACATCAGTAGCGGCGATGTCGCTGCTATTGCCCTAAAGCCGCGTCAATTTCAAAGAAGTAATCTGGACCGTCAATTTCAATGGCTGAGATTTAATAGTACAAAAAAGCAATAGCGGCGACATCTTTAGCGGCGACATGTCGCCGCTATTGCTCAAAGCGGGAAATAAAACACCTTATTCCCTCCTTTCTTCCCCATTTGCTGCTCCACCACACCGCCTTCATCTCCACCGCCGCCGACC
Source organism: Ambrosia x helenae (assembly GCA_030844895.1). NCBI lineage: Eukaryota > Viridiplantae > Streptophyta > Magnoliopsida > Asterales > Asteraceae > Ambrosia > Ambrosia x helenae. Next base: position 93,352,020 of record CM061224.1, on the reverse strand, counting down.
TCACCACCGCTGCCGACCTCACCACCGCCTTCATCTCCACCACCATCACCTCGGCCTCCCCACCGAACCTTTCTTCCCCTTCTCCACCACCACCCCTCGGCCTCCCCACAGAACCTTCTCCACCATCACCCGGCCCACCACCACCACTCGAGCACCACCACCAGTTGACCACCACCACCTTCCCTTCTCCACCATCTCCGGTAAATTTTTTTTTATTTTTTCAGTTTTTTTTAAGTTTTTTTTGTTTAACTTTTTTGTTTAATTTTTTTTAAATTGAGTGGTAGGAACCAATCTACTGAACCACGTGAAGATTTGTGAAGTGAGGATTCGTCAAATACCAGTTAGTCGCCGCTAATTCTGTTTTTTTTTATTTTTTATGGTTTTTTTTTCCTTGTATATGTGTGTGTAAGAAGGTATGTATGTATACATGTTTGTATTCTTTTTTTCTGTTTTTTTTTAATTTTTTCTGTTTTTTTTTATTTTTCTGTTTTTTTATAATTTTTTCTGTTTTTTTATTTTTTCTGTTTTTTTTATTTTTTTTTTGTATTTTCTGTTTCTTTTATTTTTTTCTGTTTTTTTTCTGTTTTTTTAATTTGTATGTATGCATGTATGCGTGTATGCGTGTATGCGTGTATGCGTGTATGAGTGTATGAGTGTATGAGTGTATGAGTTTATGAGTGTATGCGTGTATGCGTGTATGCGTGTATGTGTGTATGTATGTATGTATGTATGTATGTATGTATGTATGTATGTATGTATGTATGTATGTATGTATGTATGTATGTATGTATGTATGTATGTATGAGACTAGAAAGACATGCTCGAAAATGAATCCCCATTTAAAACATAGTGAGCTTAGAAATACCCGCCCGAAATTGATTTAGTAATTAATTTCGGGTAGTCCCCGTTTTGGGACAAGGCTAAAAACCTTGCATTACGCAATTTGGTTGACGAAGGTGGTCGACCATTAGATCTGACGTTTGATGAGGAGGCAACAAATATGCCTATTGGCACAAATGGAGGTCTTTTTGCTCGGGAGTTGGGTTTGTATATGTGGCACCACATACCATTAGAGAGAGAAGGGTTTAGGAATGTCCCCGAACACTACAGGAATGCTTTATTTGTGCATCTGAATGTAAATGATTTATAATAATATTTTATATTTAACTAACTTGTTTCATTTACGTATGATGACGTGGAAAGAGCAAGGGCCAGTGTCCTCGATGATATGAGCAATGTAAACTGGCAGAAGGCAGTTGATCATTTCTTGACCATAGAACATCAGCAAAAGTCGGCTATTAACGCAACAGCCCGCAAAAAAACAGCTGCATACGTACCGAGGTGGAACAACCTCTTATGCTAGTGTTTGTTACAAGCAGGTAATGCTTTATACACACACGCTAATGTTTATTTAATTTTTAATCTAAGTTCTAATGTCAACAGAACCTAGAACGGTATGATGGATACCGTGCTGGTCATACTGATAGAGAAGGACGTTTTGATAGCCCGCAGAATGAAGAAAATTATGTAAGTATTTATTTAGAATGTAATTCTCATTACAAATATATATATATAAATCTATTGAATCACCTTTGTAAAATACAGCGCAAGTTGGTGGCAGAGTTTGAGTCTCAAAATCAACGTAGAAACGAAGAAGGTTGTTCCTCACAACAGGTCAACAAAATTTCCATATTTGAAAAAGTGTTCGGTAGCCGACGTGGACATACTCGCGGGCTTGGCCCTAACCCTTGTCCAAGAGAAGGTTCTTTAACACCGACACAACCGACCGAGAAGACGCCTCCATCACAATTTACTCATGTATGTGTTTATAGTTTTGAAAAAATTGGTAGATGTTTGTAGTTTTGACGCATTTGGTATGTTTGTAGGTTTGACCCATTTGGTATATGTTTGTAGTTTTGACCCAATTGGTATGTTTGTAGGTTTGACCCATTTGGTATATGTTTATAGTTTTGACCCATTTGGTATATGTTTATAGTGTTAACCCATTTGGTAAATGTTTGTAGTTTTGACCCAATTGGTATGTTTGTTGGTTTGACCCATTTGGTATGTGTTTGTAGTTTTGACCCAATTGGTATGTTTGTAGGTTTGACCCATTTGGTATATGTTTATAGTTTTGACCTATTTGGTATATGTTTATAGTGTTAACCCATTTGGTAAATGTTTTTCTAGTTTTGACCCAATTGGTATGTTTGTAGGTTTGACCCATTTGATATGTGTTTTGTAGTTTTGACCCAATTGGTATGTTTGTAGGTTTGACCCATTTGATATATGTTTATAGTTTTGACTCATTTGGAGTATGTTTATAGTGTTAACCCATTTAAATATTATGAGTGGAAAATAAGAAAAAACCTCAACACATAACCGTTTCTTAAAAACCTCAACAACCGGGTCCCAGCTATTAATACGGTTCATATTCCCCCCACTTGGATGCCAAAGTACTTGAAAGGCATCTCCCCAGATTTGCATCCCAACCTCTCCGCTTGAACCTGAACCCCCTCCGCCTCCACCCCAACCCCATAAAGTACCGATTTATGGATGTTAATCCTCAAACCAGACACTAAATGGAAAATGCGAAGGATACATCTTAAAGAATTAAAATTAAATAACGACCACTCTCCCATGACAATGGCATCATCGGCATACAATAAATGAGATAACACAGGACCACCATTTGGAAGTCTCACCCCATCAAACGAACCCATAAAACAGGCCCTCCGGATAATACTAGAAAAAGCTTCCATAACAATAATAAATAAGAAAGGGGAGATAGGGTCACCTTGACGAATACCTTTACTGCAACCAAACTCAAAAGTCGGGGATCCATTAACAATAACAGATGACGCAGCCGAAGATAACACTCCATAAATCCAGTTACACCATAAAGTCGGGAATCCCATTTGTCTCAAGATAGAAATTAAAAAATCCCAATTAACGTTATCATAGGCTTTTTCAAAGTCTATCTTAAACATAAACATCTCATTCTCCCTCCTCTTCGCCCATGCCATAACTTCACTTAAAATCATAGGACCATCCAATATATATCTACCCGCTAAAAATGCCGATTGCGTCTCATGAGTAACCGAGTCCATCACCACCTTCATTCTATTGGCCAAAACTTTAGATATCACCTTACTAATAACCCCAATAAGATTAATAGGCCGATACTCTCCTAACCCCACTGGATCACTGACTTTAGGCACCAAAGTAATGAAAGAAGACCCAACCCCCCGATTAATCTTACCTGTCTCATAAAATTTCCGAAAAATCTCCTTGAAATCTTCTTCAAAGAATCGCCAGAACTTCTTAATAAACTTGAAATTAAAACCATCTGGCCCCGGCGCTTTATCACTGCCACATTCGAAAACTGCGTCTTTGATCTCTTTATCAGAAAACGGCACCACTAAATCATCCGCTTCAATACCAGAAAGAGTCTTCAAGTCGCTACAAACAATACTAGGCCGATCCTGCATGTCTTCAACAAACTTGTTCCTGTAAAAAACAAACACTTCACGTTTAACAATAGAAGGCTTGGTACACCAAACCCCGTTAGAGATAACACCCGGAATGCAATTAGAAGCTCTCCTCTTGTTTATCACCCCATGAAAAAAACTAGTGTTCTCATCCCCATCCCTCGCCCATCTAACCCTTGCCTTTTGTCTCAAATCTCTATTTTTGAAATCGTCTAACTCCTTGAGCCGCATTTTTCCTTCACCAAAGACCCATTGTTCCTCCTCCAATAAATCTCCCTGCTCAACCAACTCATCTAAAACCTCAAGCTCATTCACAATCGTCTGTCTCTCAATCTCTTCCAAAGAAACCGTATTAACCTTCCACTCCATGATCGCATTACGAATAACTTTAAATTTCTTCATCAAAGCGACATCCGGAGGCCCGTTAGCAGAAAAAGACCCCACGGCTGTAGAAACAACCTCCTCGAACCCCACCCTGTCTAACCATGAGTTGTAAAACCTGAACGGTTTAGGGCCAAAATTTTTATACGCCACTTTGAGAACCAACGGACTATGGTCCGACTTGTCCCTAGCAAGCGCTCTATACTCCGCATCAGGCCAGTCAATCAAGAAATTTAAGGATACAAAGATCCTATCAATCCTGCTACACTTGTTACCAGACACAAACGTGAACTGACGCCCCTTTAAACCATATTCGTGAAGATCTGCACTATCTATAAACTCATTGAAATCATTAGCCAAAACCGGATTAAATTTGGAATTTTTCCGTTCACTTCTATCACGAACACAATTAAAATCCCCACCACAACCCAATGGATCAAATCTTGTTGCAAAACACAACTTAACTCAGTCCATAAAACCCTTTTATCTTCTTTTTTCTGAGGGGCATAAACGTTTACCAAACCCACTTTCTTGCCACTATCTTTAATAACTCCTATAACCACAAGGAAGTATCTATGTTTTTGAACCGATAATTTCACGAACACTGTTTGGTCCCATAAAGACACGAGACCCCCTGACCTCCTACAGCATCGACCCAGTCATATTCATACGAACCCCTACCCCAGAATCTGTCGATATCCACACCTTGCAAAGAAGCAAACTCAGTCTCTTGCATCATAAGAAAAGCCACTTCATTACTAGTCTTTAACTGTGAAATCCAATCCCCCTTCTCCGTACTACCCAACCCCCTAATGTTTATAGACATAATATTCATTGAATAACCCCTTGTAAACCTTCTTCATTTACACTTTTCAATACCGCACTTTCATACCTGTCAATGTTGACCACCCCTAGATCATTAGCAAACGCCATAGTGTCAGCCACCTCCTTTCGAACCCCATTGCTAGGATCCTCATCATTCTCCTTTCCAACCTCCATATCCGTATTCAAGTCTGGAGTCATGAACTCCTCCTGAACGTCCACCTGTCTCGGATTACACAAATCAACATTCAAATGGTCTGTATTAGAAAAAATTAATTTATCGATATCAAACAAATCATCATTATCCTCCCTAATCCTTTTCTTCGGTCGATCTTTATCCAATGGAGAACACGATCTTCGCAATGTACCTTTCTTTTTATAATACCTGCCTCCCTTCCTTTTACTACTTTTAACGCCTCTTTCCTCAACCACATTATTAACAAAAACCCCATTGAGGTGTGGCTGATGAACATTATCTTCAACAGGGAGCATAGTACTACTTTCCTGCACCTTCTGGGAGACGGCATTCTCAACTACAGCAGCAATCTCAACTTCAGAATCGTTTGGACTCGGTCTAACAGCTTCCTCCTCATCCAAAACATCGAACACACAGTCAGGAACCCAATCCTCCATATCCTCCTCAATTAAAACCATATACGATTCGTCATTCCATTTCACCTTACACTTACCCCTGATCCTATCCACCCTTTTGCAAGCACCCCGACATACGCATAGGAAAACACATCAGCTTCTGGAAATTGCGCTGTCTGTACCACCTCTCCAACAGTCGCAGCGATATCATCAAATACCTTCGTTTCAGCAATATGTAACGGAAGACCATAAATTTTCAACCACGCAATACGATCCACCATTAACGATTGACCAGACCATGTTTCAGCCCACGAGAACCATTCCTGCCAAACCTCCTTCCTCCAAAAGAACTCATCTCTCTCAACTCTACTGTCCAACTCCAACAACAAATAGAAACCACCAATATACTTTAACTGACATTTACTTTTCCACACCTCCATAATTAACCGATCAATGGAGGATAGGATACTGAAATTATGAACCTTACCCACAATAGCTTTGTCATACAACTCTCCCAATCCTTTGCCTTCCGAATCTGCTATGACTTCAGGAATGACAGCATCCACCGATTTATTGAGCAAAGTGTCTCTGAATGATCGCTGGTCAACCGTAGCCTCCTTAGTTTTATCCACCTACATATCCTCTGACCCACCCTGACCATCATCCTGAGAGTGAACAGCATCCCCGGTTTCTGGCTTCCACATCTTCTCACCATGAACCGCTCCATCAATCCTCTTCCCCTTATCCACAGGCATCTTTTGACCATCCACGAATCTTGCCGGCACAATGAACAGTTTATAGCTCCCTATCCGCACATCTTTCAGACTCTCCTCTAGATCGGCTCTATTCCGAGAAACTTTAAAAGTAGCAAATCCAAACCTCTTTCCTAGCTTGTCGAATTTACGAGCAATATAAATTCCTAACACCTCCCCATATCCTTGTAAAACTTCCTTAAGATCTGTAGACGAACACTTCGCCGAAAGATTTGAAACGAAAAACTTCACTCCATCCCCTTGAATCGTCATCTGTTGGTTGTTGTTATGTCTTCTTCCTTGCCTAGTAGGTACATCATACCAGGTATTGACCTTAAAACGATCTCTCGCCGCCATGCAAACGTAAGAAAACCCGATTCACCGCCACTTCGCCTCCTAAGTTTTCGGAGAGCCTTTCACTTATTCTACACTATCTATACTATCTTATAATACATTTAACAAGGATCTCTTAAAATTTAAGTTTTACAAATATAATTGTTTAGAGTAAAACACACAATGCGTATATTAACTACTTTTTTTTGGCAAATATGTCTGTTATACAATACTTACATATTTGTTCTTCAACTTTACTCAACTTTTGGTTATTTAAATAATAATTAAACTTTTTACCATTATTATAACCAACTACCCCTCACGATTTTTAAACGTCCATAACTTTTTCTTATGTTCATATTTTCTTAATATTATTACGTCGTATGAAAGAGCATTTTTTCCTCTTTAATTTGAGTATAGTATTGCTATATTTTTTTAGTTAAAAATGATATGTTAAGATTAAGTAATAATCGAAACGAAAACAAACGAAAATGAAGCGAAAGCTTCTATATCAAAACTATCTTATGATACATTTCCCAAGACCTCATATAATTTAAGTTTTACAAGTATCTATGCTATCTTATAATATATTTCACAAACACATCTTAAAATTTAAGTTTTATAAGTATAATTGCTTAGAGTACAAAACACAATGCACATATTAACTATTTTTTTAATGATAATATATCTTTCATACAATACTTACACATTTCCCCCTCAACTTTACTCAACTTTTGCTTATTTAAATAATAATTACACTATTCACCATTATTTCAACCAACTACTCCCATGATTTTTAAAAGTCCATGATTTTTTCATACATTTATATTTTCTTAATATTATTACACCGTATTTGTTCCCTTTAATTTGATTATAGTATTGCTATAGTTTTTTTTAATTCAGAAAATGATATGTTAGGGTTAAGTAATAATCAGAACGAAAACAAAAGTAAGTGAGAAGTTACATTTACACATGTGACTTCTCACTTCCTCATAGTCACCCCAATTTTTTTCTTAGCGCATCACATAAATTATTGCTATGTATATATTTATATGCTTGCACTTCTGCAAGCACATAGGATTCGATTGTGGTTAAAAAAATATTTTTATTTATTGAATTCAAAATTTTGTTTAAAAATTGTTTACCTCTTACTTAGCCGATATTATTCATCAATGTCAGAATTTTATCTCATTTGAGTTTGTAGAAAATTTTTGTGTAATAAGTTGTTGAATGAGAAGATACACATTATGACATAGTTCTTTACTTGATTTCTTTACTGAAAACCACTATAATATAGTTCACAACTCTACGTTTTTTGGAGATATATATATATATAGATATATATGGAAGGTAAATATCTTGAAAATGTATAATCTAATAGTTGAAATCTATATACACTATGTGTAATTTGATCGGCTAATTCGGTTTTGCCCACTAGCAGAACTTCTTTGGGTCCACGAGCCACCACCTGTTTTGTTCGTAGTGTATTTTTTTACCTAAAAATTCCAAATATTTTTTATACATTAAGTATGCCCCCCATGATTTTACCGAAAATGCAGTCAAGCCCCGCTAATGATTATACCACACACCAAGACAAATATTTCGGTCAATTGATTATTGTTTAACCTAACCAATTTAAATGGTGTTACCCGCCGCAACGCGCGAGCACCCTACTAGTATTATACATGTATGTTAGCTTTATATGATATACTTTATATGTATGTTTACAATGGTATTATAGTTTCACAGTTAATAAAAAACTTTTCTTTAAAATCTTTTATAAGTCAGATTCACCATAATATACATATATTTATACATTATTTTATTATCTGTATTTGTATCATGTAATAAATCTTGAAAATTTTTATACAACACTACAATAGTCAGATTTATTTAATTAAAATTTTAAATTTTGTAAGTTTATAAACATAAATTGAACTTATTTCTTTTTAATTTGGGAATCTTATTAAACTTATTTCTTTTTTATCAACTTACTTCGTAATGTGGTCTTAACAAATACTTGAAACTAAATTTCACAAAAATCAAATACTTAAGTCTACTTCCCTAAAACCAAGGAAAACTCTAATCATTTCGATCTAGAAAATTTTAGAGTTTTAAGATGTGCATATTCTTAGACTTTGTTTACATTATCTAGGCTGATTCATAGTGAATCATATTGTTAGTTGCACGCTGCGTGTTGGATAATTATTTGCTGAGCAAACTGTGAGTATTACTTCTCCCCTTTTTCGTTTTTCACACTTTTGGGGTGATAGATGCACGCTTATTAAAACTTGCACATTCACATACACATATCTTTTGAACAATTACAATTCATATACGCGTCTTGTTTATCTTCATGCTTGTGTTTGAACGTGAACGTAACTTACATGCTTATAGTTAAACTTAGAGTTAACTTCGGTTATTGTGCTCTATCATACATAACTTCGGTTATGGTGCTCTATCAGACATAATTTCGGTTATGGTGCTCTATCAGACTTTACACGTGTTAAGGTGCTCGATATACTTTTGTGAACTATATTCTTGAATTCTTATTTGTTACTTAGATGTTAACATAATGTATTGATACTATATGACATATGAATTGTACGTTTTATAAACTTATACTATACATATATACTAACTTGGGTAATGCTCACCAACAACATTATTGTTGACAAAATTATTTTTGTGCATGTTTCAGGAGAAGTCTGCTCAATGATAACTTGAGGCTTTGGACTTAGTTAAATTTAAATCAGATTCATGTATTGTTTGTATTTTTGTTTGGAAATCTTGTGTGTAAATTTAATTCAATATTTAATAATATTAAAACTTAAATAGTTCCATGAGCTTATGAACAATCGTCAATACGTGGCACCCCGATGTTTCCGTCATCGGTTGGGGTGTTACAAGTACTTACCTCACAGGAGGCATGTGGGGTGGCGACTCATGTTTGCCGCAGGATATTATCCTTTGCCCCACGTCGTGGCTTGATGTGTTGCAAAACACATCTCTTTTCTTTGTATTTTGTATATTATTTCGTCATGTTTATATTCGTTTCGTGTCGTTTTTATTGTGTATTTATTTATTTTATTATTTTATAGGTGTTCGTGAAAAAGAAGCTTAAAACAATGAAAAATAATTAAGACGCGAACACCTGGTGTTCATGGACGTTGGAGCATAAATGAGGAACTTTGGTTGAGCCAAGAACACCCGAGTCGGAATTCCTACTACTACTAATAATAATATAATGTTAAAAAGAAAAAAAAAAGAAATTAAGTTGACTTGGGCTCGTGGCCCAAGTCCAAATGATGTCACGAAAACAATAGAATTTGGGAGGCACATTGTAAATTGAATATTATTCTTTCGTGGAAGAAACATCACAGCGGCACTTTATATATTATTTCGATTGGAAATCAAAACATCAGCCGCCAAAGAGGATAGAGGTCGACATCACAACAGCTTTATTCAAGGTTTAGAGGTTAATTGAAGGTCAGGAAGGCTCGGGTTCAAGATTGAAGGCTCGGGTTCGGTCACTAAAAGTCTTAGGGGCCGTTTGGTAGCCTCTTAATCAGCCTCTTAACCATTCAGGTCTAAAACATTCAGCATTCAGACTGTTTGTTTCAGCATCTGAATGGAATGATTAAGTGCTGAACCATTAAGCTAATAAGGGATGCTGAATGATTCAGCTCTTAACCATTCAGATCAACTTAATGATTCAACACTTAATCAACCAAACAGCCCCTTAGTTTTTATATTAATTTACTTTGTGTCTATGAATATTGGTAGCATGACTTTATGTGGTTTTGAACCTATGTTTTTTTCGTTTTCCATTACTATGTGTAGCTAAATCTTGAACCACTACCTAGGTTGTATGATGACTGCACGTTAATTTTATATTTTCGGTTTTGGATTTATTTTTGAATGGTTAATTGTGACACCCGGCATATTCAGGTTAATACTTTTCATACTTTACATACATGCGTTTCATACTTTGCGTACATACGAGTCTACCTCAACGAAAACATTGAAAACAACTACTTAATATCATACTTGACCGGGCCGGTTGAGTCGTACTGATAATTCGGGAATCATCGGGAGTCGTTACAATGGTTCGAGGGACCATTGGGTGTCGGTCCATAACCATGTGTACAAGGATCGGTGATTCGTGGAATCGTCGGGTTTAACGCACATACACAAGTCTCGGGTCCCGGGAATTGGTGATCGGGTGGGAACGTGTTAGTTATCGTGCATTACATATTTATAATCATTATACAAGTTGTCGGTATGTGAAAACGTGTTTATATATGTTAAAATAGGGTTTAACGCGCCAAAAACCCGGACACATAGGCTATAGGCGATTAGGCCATGTGTGATAGCCTACGCGCCAGTTTATGGGGCGAGTAGGGAGCTTTTAGGGGCGAATAGAAGGCTAGTCGCTAGTTCCTACTAGCGAGTAGCAGTCCTACTCGCCTGTACAGCCCTGTACTCGCATGAACTGCAGGTGACGACTAAAAACGCCTATAAATACCACCCTTATGTTTTAAAACATCATTTGTGAAACCCTAATACACCCCAAAGCCACCCCACACCTTATCCAACCTCTGTAACACGTTTTTGAGCAAGAAATCATATTTCCAAGTCTTACAACCCATAATCTCACCATTTCAAGGTGTGTTCTTCATCCCAAACCTTTATAATGATATTGTTTTGACCCCTTAAGGTCCAGACCTGATTTATAAACGTTTGTGTCTTTGAAAACTTATTAAAATCGGTTTCAAAACAAACCCACACATCTATACTTGTTATATGTGTTGTATTCATGCAAGATAGGATTTTTATCATTTAAACATGATTGTTCTTGTGTTATTATTATGTTTCTGATCTAAATAAGTTAATATGATGATAATCTAGGAGTTTGAAGGTTCATAGACATGTAATATTGATATTAGGCGTGTTGACCCGTTTGGGTGATTATGGTGGATTGATGATGATATGTTGTGTTTTGTTGATTGTTTGAGGATAGGGTTTACTCTCGGATGATGCTAGAACCGTAGGATGATGTCGGATAACGTCGTTATGTGATGAAATCTGAGTATTTGCTATCTAGGGTAAGTGTTACATGTTGATGTGATGCTTAGATGCAAGTTATGCTATTTTGGGTAACCGCGTGCATTTGGGACGGCTAGGGTGATGATAAATTAGGGGTTTTTGCTTGAAGTAGTTGGGTTAATGTTTTTGGTTGGGTATTGGGTGTTTACGCATGTTTCAGATCTGATTTGGAGGGTTAAACGCGCAAAAAGGATGGAACAGACCTGTACGAGCGAGTAGGAGTTCTAATCGCCAGTGTTATAGGCGATTAGCTCCTAATCGCCTGAAATACATGCGATTAGAGGCTCTATTCGCCCCTTCAACTGGCGAGTACAAGTCTACTCCCCACTTTTACTAGTGATTACAACCCTATTCGCTAGTTTGATTCCTAATCGCGTGTAATGCTGCTGTATGTATATTTTAACATCCCGAAACACGGATTGACGCCTAGGAACATGTTAGGAACCCCAGGACATGTCCAATGACTTGGTAACACGTGTTCGGACTTAGTTATACGTTAATTAACTGTTATGCTAGATTAGGTGAACCCTTGCGCACATTAAGTGTTTAATTGCGTATGTTGCATGATATCTTGCTTTCGGCTAACACGTGGGATGTCGGGTCTTGTCTGGTGTGGTCGGTTAAACGTTTAAACATCATTTCATATGTACACGGTTATGGTCTGGACTGCTAGGGACTAATCAACCTACGGGTTGTTAGTCTAACACCTTATACGCTCGTCATGATAGGTCACCGGTGTTTGGTGCCGTCTATTGAGCAGGTTTACTTGTCTTATTGCGAGAAGCAGCACCAGGTTAGTTTCACGGCCCCACCTTACGTTTTACATTTCGGGGGAGACACATGCTTATACTTATTTCATATATTATCATGTTATACTAGTGTTAATTCATTTACATACTATACGATACGTAAAGTCCCGGGGAAACCATGAATGTGCGGGGCACAACGGGGGAAATGTGGATAGATCTATTGGGATTGACAGACCCCACCCGTCGGCTGGGAGCCGGGCGGGTGCATATTGTCTCGGTCATAAGCTAAATCGTTTCGGGCAAAATCATATATCGTTGTCTGTAATGGTTTCCGGTCGTAGCAGTATTATTCATGCGCCTAGCTAACGCTATCATTTCTAACGTAGTGATAACATGATGGCTTTTATTACTTAAACATTTAATATAAAACCTGTGAACTCACCGGCATTATTTGCTGACGTTTTTTAGCATGTTTGTCTCAGGTCGTTGAGGTAGCAGCTTATCATAGGCGCACGGAGTCACACGGCGTCTAGGATTCATATGCATTTTACTTATCTTTTTCAGACTTACGTACTTTTGCATTTTGGGTTGTAATAAAGTTTACGCTTCTGCAGCGATGGATTTATGAAAACTTGATGGTTTGTTTATGTCATTTTTACGTATCATATAGTGTCGTTTATTGTGAGCGTTGACTTAGATCCTGGTTTGTCACGCGCCTCGCGGTAAAACCCCGCACGTGGAATTTGAGGGTGTGACAGATTGGTATCAGAGCCAATGGTTATAGTGAACTAGGACTGCATGTTGAGTCAAGTCTATAGCCGAGTCGCACAAACTAGACGGTCACATTCATATAAGTCATGCCATATGGGGATTTGCCGGGGTGTTGGTATTACATTCGTTGTTATCATTTATGCTTACATCATCTATCTATTACTCTTATTTCCTATCCTGTTCTTCATCTTCGTGCTGAAGACGAGGAGGCTTACTATCCTTGCACGGCAGTGGCGTACCTTGGAGTGGCTTCGGCATCCTTCGGAGATTTGTCCAAAATTCGGACATCTCCCATTTCTATACTCCAATGGACACACTTGCTTGCACACATTATCGCACACTTGTACTTGCTGTTTTATATCTTGGGTGTTTTACCACGTAGAAGTTCTTATCTGTTCCTGAACGTGGGTGCCTTCTGGTTTGAAAGTCAGGCTAGGAGCACGCCTCGGGGACCATGTAGAGCGACTTATCATTTCGGGTGCACACGAAATAATAAGTTGAAATGCATGGAAATCCTGGTGGGACTCTGTGTTTGATCTAATAACCATGATGGAATCCAGTTCTCTGGTTGACCTTGTTACTTATGATTTCTTTATGATTTCTTGTTATCTGTTCTGGAATCCGATGTCTTGTCTTTGACCTTGACAGAAGATGGCAGGACGTCGTGGTGGTCGTGTTGGTGGCCGAAATGGCGGTGGACGTAATGGGGGTCGTGGTAACATCAGCATGACCCAGGCGGAGCTGAATAATCTGATCCAGGAGCATGTGGCAGCTGCTATTGCTGCGCAGCAGGCCGCCCAGCAGGGCCATGGTGGTAATTTAATTACCCCTACCCTCATTCCTTATCTTTTGTCGTGTGATGTTCGTTTTCTGACCGTGTTGCTTATTGTAACAGGGGGTGCTTTTCATCCTCCACCACCTCCACCTCCTCCAGTCCACTGTACTTATAAAATGTTCCAGGACTGCAAGCCCCATAACTTCAGTGGGACTGAGGGAGCTGTGGGACTGCTCCGTTGGTTGGAGAAGGTCGAGTCTGCTTTCTCCATGTGTAACTGCCCTGAGGAGTTTCGTGTGAAGTATGCTTCGGGGACGTTTGAGGGACGTGCCTTGACTTGGTGGAATTCGACTGTGCAGACTATTGGTTTACTGGAGGCCCATGCGTTGCCATGGACCGAGTTTGTGTTTCGTTTGAAGATGGAGTATTGTCCCAGGGATGAGATTAAGAGTTTGGAGCACGAGCTGTGGAATCATCAGATGGTGGGATTTGAGATAGAGGAGTATACCATTCGCTACCATGAGTTGGCACTTTTTTGCCCGGATTCTGTGACGCCTGAATATAAGGCTATTGAGTTTTACATTAGTGGGTTGGTGCCTGAGGTTCGCGGGTTGATGACCGCGAATGATGCTACTACACTTCGGGATACCATTCGGTTGGCTCATAGGCTGACTAAACAAAAGTTTCAGGAGGGTGTTTTGCCTCCTAAGGGTACTGTGGCGAAGACCTCTGATGGCAACAAGAGGAAATGGGAGAGCGCGGGTAAGGGTAAGGTTCAGCCTCAGCAGCAGCAGCAGAGGAAGTTTGAGACTACGGGTTCGTCTTCTGGATAGAGGCAGGGTGGGTATACTGGTAGACTGCCTAAGTGTGATTGTTGTGGGTATCATCATGTGGGAAATTATAGTTATTGTACCCGTTGTAAGAAGAACGGGCATCAGGCCCAGTCATGTAGGGTGAATCTTCAGACTCAGCAACAGGTGGTTGCCCCTACTACTACTACTACCACTGCTGCACCTAGGGGTAATCAGGGATGCTTCAACTGTGGGGAGATAGGGCACTTTAAGAAGGACTGCCCCAAACTGAAGCAGGGGAATGCTGGGAGGAATGACAGGGGTAACGGGGGTGGCAACAGGAACGCGCGCGCCTTCGTCATTGGGTCAGGCGAGGCCCGTCAGGATCCGGATACTGTTACCGGTACGTTTCTTCTTTGTGATCGTTATGCCTCTGTTTTATTCGATTCGGGTACCGACAAGAGTTTTATATCTGTTGAGTTTAGCCGACTGTTAGACATAGTACCGACACCTTTAGAGGTTAAGTATTTAATTGAGTTGGCTGATGGTAAGAATATTGAGGAAACTCATATTCTTAAGGGATGCCAGTTGGAACTGTCGGGGTTATCTTTTCCTATTGATCTCATGCCGGTGTCATTGGGTAGTTTCGACGTTTTAGTGGGTATGGATTGGTTGTCTTTGTATCGTGCGGAAATCGTTTGCTTTGATAAAATCATTCGCCTCCCTCTCCCGGATGGAGAGATTCTTTTGGTTCATGGCGAGAAAAGTGGGGTTCCTTTGAGCATCATTTCGTGTATGAAAGCGTATAAGTATTTACGTAAAGGGAATTCTGCTATCTTAGCTCTTGTTTCGGTTTCATCTGACGATGAGAAGAGGATCGAGGACATTCCTGTTGTTCGTGATTTTCCCGACGTATTTCCCGACGATTTGTCTGGTCTTCCACCTCACCGTCAGGTTGAATTTAACATTGATCTTACGCCCGGTGCGGCACCTATTTCCCGAGCTCCTTACCGCCTTGCACCTCCCGAGATGCAAGAATTATCTAATCAACTGCAGGAGTTGTTGGAAAAAGGATTCATTCGACCTAGTTCATCCCCGTGGGGAGCTCCTATCCTATTTGTCAGAAAGAAAGATGGGAGCCTTCGTATGTGCATTGACTACCGGGAACTGAACAAGGTAACCATCAAGAATCGTTACCCACTTCCTCGTATTGATGATTTATTCGATCAGCTCCAGGGCTCCAGTTTTTATTCCAAGTTAGATCTGAGGTCTGGATATCATCAACTGCGGGTACAAGAAGCTGACATTCCAAAGACCGCCTTTCGTACACGTTATGGCCACTTCGAGTTCCTGGTCATGCCCTTCGGTCTCACGAATGCACCTGCTGTTTTCATGGACTTGATGAACCGCATTTGCAAGCCCTATCTAGATAAATTCGTCATCATGTTTATTGACGATATTTTGGTTTATTCTAAGAACGAGACGGATCATGAGGAACACTTACGGTTAGTCTTGGAACTTTTGAGACGGGATCAGTTGTTTGCTAAATTCTCAAAGTGTGATTTCTGGTTACGTGAAGTACAATTCCTTGGACATGTGGTTAATGAACTGGGAATTCATGTCGATCCGGCTAAGATCGAAGCTATTAAGGACTGGGAAGCACCAAAGACACCATCTGAGGTGCGGCAATTCCTAGGTCTTGCGGGTTACTATCGTCGTTTCATTGAGGGATTTTCGAAGATCGCTCAACCCCTCACCACTCTTACCCAGAAGGACCGAAAGTTTGACTGGGGAGAACCGCAGGAATCAGCATTTCAGATGCTGAAGCTTAAACTTTGCTCTGCACCTATCTTATCCTTACCTGAGGGTACGGATGATTTTGTTGTGTACTGTGACGCTTCCATTCGTGGTCTCGGTTGTGTGTTAATGCAATGCGGAAAGGTTATTGCCTACGCTTCTCACCAACTTAAGGTCCATGAAAAGAACTACACCACTCATGATTTAGAGTTGGGTGCAGTGATCTTTGCGTTGAAAATCTGGAGACATTACTTGTACGGTACCAAGTGCGAAGTATACACCGATCACAAGAGTCTCCAGCATATTTTCGACCAGAAGGTGTTGAATATGTGGCAGCGACGCTGGGTTGAACTCCTGAACGACTATGACTGTGCTATCAAGTACCATCCTGGCAAGGCGAACGTTGTGGCGGACGCCTTGAGCAGGAAGGAGTCTGTGAAACCTCATCGTGTTCGAGCCTTACAGCTCACCATACATTCTTCGTTGCCTGACCAAATCCGTTCTGCACAATTGGAAGCTTTGAAGGAGGAAAACCTTAAAGCTGGCACCATGCACGGTGCTGATAAACACCTCAAGCTTGGGTCTGATGGCCTGCATTACTTTGCCGAATGAATTTGGGTTCCTTTATTTGGGGGTTTGCGGGAGCTTGTCATGGACGAAGCTCACAAATCCCGGTATTCTATTCATCCGGGTTCCGATAAGATGTATCAGGACCTAAAGATACTCTATTGGTGGCCCAACATGAAGGCTGACATAGCTTCGTATGTTAGCAAATGTTTGACCTGTGCTAAGGTCAAGGTGGAGTACCAGAAGCCGTCTGGTCTTCTACAGCAACCAGAAAGTCCGGAATGGAAATGGGAACGGATTACAATGGATTTTGTGACCAAACTTCCGAAGTCGCCCAGTGGTTGTGACATGATCTGGGTGATTGTCGACCGGTTGACAAAGTCTGCACATTTCCTCGCTATTAAGGAAACCGACAGTCTGGAGCGGTTGTCTCGTATCTATATTAAGGAAGTGGTTTCCAAGCACGGGGTGCCCATCTCTATCATCTCCGATCGTGATTCCCGTTTTGCTTCCCGTTTCTGGAAGCAATTGCATAAAGCGTTAGGTACTCAACTGGACATGAGCAACGCATATCATCCGCAAACTGACGGTCAGAGCGAGCGGACGATTTAGATGCTTGAAGACATGCTTCGAGCATGTGTCATCGATTTCAGTAAGAGTTGGGAGGTTCACCTACCGCTGGTGGAGTTCTCTTACAACAATAGTTACCACTCCAGCATTAAGGCGGCACCGTTCGAGGCTCTGTATGGACGGAAGTGCCGGTCCCCTCTTTGTTGGGCCGAGGTGGGCGAGAGCCAACTCACTGGCCCAGAAATGGTGTATGAAACTTTCGAAAAGATCGTACAAATTCGTAATCGTATGGCGGCAGCTCGTGATCGTCAGAAGAGCTACGCTGATCGTTGTCGCAAAACTTTGGAGTTCCAGGTTGGCGACAGGGTCTTATTGAAGGTATCTCAATGGAAGGGCGTTATACGCTTCGGGAAGCGCGACAAACTTAACCCTCGTTATGTCAGACCGTTCCCAATTCTGGACCGTATTGGGCCGGTGGCATACAGACTTGACTTACCATCCGAGCTTAGTGGCGTGCATAACGTCTTCCATGTCTCAAATCTTAAGAAGTGCTTGGCGGACGAATCTCTCGTAGTTCCTCTCGAAGAAATCAAAGTTGATGATCGTTTACGTATCGTGGAGGAACCGGTTGAAATCCTTGATTATAAGATTCGTAGCCTTCGTCGGAGTAAAATCCGCATCGTTAAGGTTCGTTGGAATTCAAATCGTGGACCGGAGTTCACGTGGGAACGAGAAGATCAGATGAAGGCTAAGTACCCTCATCTATTTCCTAAGCGTGCTTTTGAATCGAACTATGTTGCTTCCAAAACCAAATGAATCTCGGGTCGGGATTCCTTTCAACTGGGGGATGATGTAACAACGGGAAAATTTTTCTTTTCTTTCTTCCTTTCGTCTCTTCATCTCCGGACTTCATTAAATTTTCGGGACGAAAATTCTTTCAACTGGGGGATGATGTGACACCCGGCATATTCAGGTTAATACTTTTCATACTTTACATACATGCGTTTCATACTTTGCATACATACGAGTCTACCTCAACGAAAACATTGAAAACAACTACTTAATATCATACTTGACCGGGCCGGTTGAGTCGTACCGATGATTCTGGAATCATCGGGAGTCGTTACAATGGTTCGAGGGACCATTGGGTGTCGGTCCATAACCATGTGTACAAGGATCGGTGATTCGTGGAATCATCGGGTTTAACGCACATACGCAAGTCTCGGGTCCCGGGAATTGGTGATCGGGTGGGAATGTGTTAGTTATCGCGCATTACATATTTATAATCATTATACAACTTGTCGGTATGTGAAAACGTGTTTATATATGTTAAAATAGGGTTTAACGCGCCAAAAACCCGGACACATAGGCTATAGGCGATTAGGCCATGTGTGATAGCCTAATCGCCAGTTTATGGGGCGAGTAGGGAGCTTTTAGGGGCGAATAAGAGGCTATTCGCTAGTTCCTACTAGCGAGTAGCAGTCCTACTCGCCTGTACAGCCCTGTACTCACATGAACTGCAGGTGACGACTAAAAATGCCTATAAATACCACCCTTATGTTTTAAAACATCATTTGTGAAACCCTAATACACCCCAAAGCCACCCCACACCTTATCCAACCTCTGTAACACGTTTTTGAGCAAGAAATCATATTTCCAAGTCTTACAACCCATAATCTCACCATTTCAAGGTGTGTTCTTCATCCCAAACCTTTATAATGATATTGTTTTGATCCCTTAAGGTCCAGACCTGATTTATAAACGTTTGTGTCTTTGAAAACTTATTAAAATCGGTCTCAAAACAAACCCACACATCTATACTTGTTATATGTGTTGTATTCATGCAAGATAGGATTTTTATCATTTAAACATGATTGTTCTTGTGTTATTATTATGTTTCTGATCTAAATAAGTTAATATGATGATAATCTAGGAGTTTGAAGGTTCATAGACATGTAATATTGATATTAGGCGTGTTGACCCGTTTGGGTGATTATGGTGGATTGATGATGATATGTTGTGTTTTGTTGATTGTTTGAGGATAGGTTTACTCTAGGATGATGCTAGAACCGTAGGATGATGTCGGATAACGTTGTTATGTGATGAAATCTGAGTATTTGCTATCTAGGGTAAGTGTTACATGTTGATGTGATGCTTACATGCAAGTTATGCTATTTTGGGTAACCGCGTGCATTTGGGACGGCTAGGGTGATGATAAATTAGGGGTTTTTGCTTGAAGTAGTTGGGTTAATATTTTGGGTTGGGTATTGGGTGTTTACGCATGTTTCAGATCTGATTTGGAGGGTTAAACGCGCAAAAAGGATGGAACAGACCTGTACTAACGAGTAGGAGTTCTAATCGCCAGTGTTATAGGCGATTAGCTCCTAATCGCCTGAAATACATGCGATTAGAGGCTCTATTCGCCCCTTCAACTGGCGAGTACAAGTCTACTCCCCACTTTTACTAGTGATTACAACCCTATTCGCTAGTTTGATTCCTAATCGCGTGTAATGCTGCTGTATGTATATTTTAACATCCCGAAACATGGATTGACGCCTAGGAACATGTTAGGAACCCCGGGACATGTCCAATGACTTGGTAACACGTGTTTGGACTTAGTTATACGTTAATTAACTGTTATGCTAGATTAGGTGAACCCTTGCGCGCATTAAGTGTTTAATTGCATATGTTGCATGATATCTTGCTTTCGGCTAACACGTGGGATGTCGGGTCACCAATGGGATGTCGGGTCTTGTCTGGTGTGGTCGGTTAAACGTTTAAACATCATTTCATATGTACACGGTTATGGTCTGGACTGCTAGGGACTAATCAACCTTAGGGTTGTTAGTCTAACACCTTATACGCTCGTCATGACAGGTCACCGGTATTTGGTGCCGTCTATTGAGCAGGTTTAATTGTCTTAGTGCGAGAAGCAACATCAGGTGAGTTTCATGGCCCCACCTTACGTTTTACATTTCGGGGGAGACACATGCTTATACTTATTTCATAAATTATCATGTTATATTAGTGTTAATTCATTTACATACTATACGATACGTAAAGTCCCGGGGAAACCATGAATGTGCGGGGCACAACGGGGGAAATGTGGAAAGATCTATTGGGATTGACAGACCCCACCCGTCGGCTAGGAGCCGGGCGGGTGCATATTGTCTCAGTCATTAGCTAAATCGTTTCGGGCAAAATCATATATCGTTGTCTGTAATGGTTTCCGGTCGTAGCAGTATTATTCATGCGTCTAGCTAACGCTATCATTTCTAACGTAGTGATAACATGATGGCTTTTATTACTTAAACATTTAATATAAAACCTGTGAACTCACCGGCATTATTTGCTGACGTTATTAGCATGTTTGTCTCAGGTCGTTGAGGTAGCAGCTTATCATAGGCGCACGGAGTCACACGACGTCTAGGATTCATATGCATTTTACTTATCTTTTTCAGACTTACGTACTTTTGCATTTTGTGTTGTAATAAAGTTTACGCTTCCGCAGCGATGGATTTATGAAAACTTGATGGTTTGTTTATGTCATTTTTACGTATCATATAGTGTCGTTTATTGTGACCGTTGACTTAGACCCTGGTTTGTCACGCGCCTCGCGGTAAAACCCTGCACGTGGAATTTGAGGGTGTGACATTAATGTTTAGGTAACGATTTGGTTGGCGTTTATTATGATGTGTGTGCGTACTTAAGTCTAATTTATTATTTTTGAGAGTTCCATAATCGTCTTAGTGAATGTCTTTCATGTTTGGATGATTATTAGGGTTACCTGCTAGGTGCCTGTAGCTTATTTTATGGTTTTGTGCACAAAAGCCATAGGAACTTGATTAGAGAATTTAGAGGACTTAAGTATTCTTCCATTCTTGAGACCGGGAGGTGATGGAATGTTGGGTTGTCTAGAGCTTTAGGTATTTGGTTTTGGGTGAGACCGGGAGGTGATCCTATCCTAGTTGTCTTTAGTTTCTTGCAATTCCAAGTCATAGTTAACCCAATTAAATTACTCCTTTACATCTTCGGGTGTATTGTGATTAGAGAGACCGGGAGGTGATCCGAGCTAGATAGCCAGTGTTTTATTCTTTAGGATTCTTTGGGGTGTGTTGGTGAGACCGGGAGGAGATCTAGCACGTCTTAGGGTTTCTTGAGTTATCTTTAGAATCTGGTAAGCCATTCAGTTTTCCATTACCGAGAGTTGTGAGTTTGCATGTAGGATTCTTGACCTAGGTAGTTGCATTCCTATCATGATATTTTCCTCGATTATCTTCGCTGTCTATTTATCCTTGTTTATTTACTTTATTTATTTTATTTAATTATTTAAAAACAACAAAAATCATTTATAAACCAAATTTGTTAAGTCTTAGTCGAGTCTAGTTTTGTTTTCCATTAGTGTCCTGTGGGTTCGATACTCGGACTTACTTAGTCTGTACTGCATTGATAGGTACACTTGCCTGTTGTGTGGTCTAGTTTAGTTGAGTCTGTTTTATATTACTAGGTGTCTAGGTTAGTTTATTATTTTTAGACCATACATAGCACATCATGGCTGGATCCGTGATCTGTATAAAATCAAAGGGCCGTATGAAAAGAGGCGATCGCCTAGAGTCTCGAAAGACCTGTGATAGCAGAAACAAAAATGGTTATTTGGCCCGGTAAGTGTGAGTGTATTCTTGAGGGAGTAGAATCTGGTTAAAGGAGGTGAGACCCCTATTTATAAGAATAACACAGGCTCATTACCATTTACCCATAATCTTGACGATGGGCTTGGGCCTAGGTTATGGGCATGCCTTCCTTTCGGCCCAACTAGTTAGTTATGAAATAGTGAAAAGATAAAGCAAACTAGATTGTAATAAATGTGGGAGAGAGAAAGAGGTACCGCCTTGCCATAGGTCCACGTGGCGAGCTGTCATTGGCTGGAGGCAGATCTTTCTGTCTACGTCAGTTTATGTCAGGCAGCGTCAGTCTGTCAGCCTGCTCCTTCTGGAAGGTTGTCTGAGGTGACGCCAGACCCAAAGAGGATCTTTGCAGGAAGTGGGGAAAAGGGGGGCTGCACCCTCCCTGCTGGCGCGTTGTCGTGGCGGGCCAGGCCTGACAGACGTCAGGCTATGACTTGTCCTTGGGAGACCATTGCTGATTTAGGCATGAAGTCTCTCGTGGGTGGATTGCACTCCACGTGTGATCTTGTGAGGATTGAGCTCCGTAGAGGTCCTAACTCCACGGAGGGAGCTCCGCGGAGATGTGTTATCTTCTTGTACTTGACCATTTCGAATGATCTTTTCTCCACGGAGGTCATGTGATGATGGTATTTTGGGTAGGGCCTGCGTATGCGCTAGAAATTAGGACCCTACCCCTTCAAGTACCCCCAATCTAGTGCCTCTCCTGCTCTTGCGGAAAGGTCGGGTGGGGCGCTGTACTATGAGTTTGTGAGAGGTGGGTGAAAGCTCATCCACATTGGTTACCTGGAATCTAAAAATCATCTTTGGGTTGAGCGTATCCGCGTAGATCTCGTGCTTCATATATTTTCTTGTTGTCAAATGTATGCTAAAAAGTGTTGGAGCTTTTTAACATATATCAAGATGAAAGCGAAGCGGATGCCGCCTTTGTTGTTATATAAAACTCTCGCCAAGTGATGACGTGGCAGGCGTGATCACGAAGAGGGATCCAACGGAGAACATCTTTTTGAGTTTACGTCAATCAATCGTCGGGTGATGATGTGGTAGGCGTGATCCTGAGGAGGAATCATGCAAAGAACGACTTTTGGATTTACGTCAAACCAGTGCCAAGTGATGACATGGCAGGCCTAGTTATTGTAAGTGAATCGGGTGGAGAACGTCTTTTTGATTTACGTTAAACCAGCGTCGAGTGATGACGTGGCATGCCTGGTTGTTGAAGTTAAATCAGTCAGAGAACGTCTTTTTGATTTACGACAAACCAACACCGCGTGATGACGTGGCAGGCCTGGTTATTGAAGTGTAACCCCGTGGGTGACGTGTCTCCACTTTTTAGTGTAGTTAATGCACAACCTTTGTAGTTAATGAGAATATGATTGGAAGCAATTGAGCCGAGAATTTGAAAAGGTGTGTAATAAATTTGTGGGGAAACCGAGGAGGCGTGTTGAGGAAGTCAAGGAGGTTGGTAGACGTGTTAGACGGCAGAAGGCATGTCGTCATGATGGCAGTCAAATCAGGCGTGTGACACACGAAATTTTTGTCGCGTGTCAGGCGAGTGGCCGTCCACGCACGCGAGTGTAGTTGGCAATGTTCGAGGTTGATACACTTGGCGAGTGTACAATCGTCGTGTAGGACACCACGTGCGCGAGTGTAACTGCTCAGTGGCGAGTGGGACATGTGGCTTCATCCTGTGCGTCCTGGTAATGGATCGGTTTGGTTTGGGTGAATTGTGGGGAAGTTGAAGTTAGCACAGATAGATTTTAAAACTTAGCTTATTGTTTAATAAAACAAATCACGTGTATCCGATATGGTGGTTGTGTCGACTTGTTAGCTAAAGACTCCGGGGTCGACCCTTCCAGTCGACCGGGCCATTATTTTTTTTTATATAATAACCAATTTAAACTTATCTATACTATCTTATAATACATTTTACAAGGACATCTTAAAATTAAATTTTACAAGTATAATTGCTTGGAGTACATCACACAATGCACATGTTAACTACTTTTTTAGGGCAAATATCTCTTTTATACAATACTTACACATTTGACCCTCAACTTTACTCAACTATTGTTTATTTACATAATAATTACACTTTTTATCATTATTATAACCAACTACACCTCAAGATTTTTAAACGTCCATAACTTTTTTATGCGTTAATATTTTCTTAATATTAATACACCGTATAAACGAGCGTTTTTTTTCTCTTTAATTTGGGTATAAGATTGCTATATATTTTTTTTTAATTTAAAAAAATGATATGTTAAGATTAAGTAATAATCGAAAAGAAAAGAAACAAAAATAAGTCGAAACCTTCTATATTTATGTTATCTTATAATATATTTCCTAAAGACCTCATATAATTTAAGTTTTTACAAGTATCTATACAATCTTATAATACATTTCACAAGAATCTCTTAAAATTTAAGTTTTACAAATATAATTGTTTAGAGTACAACACACAATACGCATATTAACTACTTTTTTTTTTGGCAAATATGTCTGTTATACAATACTTACATATTTGTCCCTCAACATTACTCAACTTTTGGTTATTTAAATAATAATTAAACTTTTTACCATTATTATAACCAACTACCCCTCACGATTTTTAAACGTCCATAACTTTTTCTTATGTTCATATTTTCTTAATATTATTACATCGTATGAAAGAGCGTTTTTTTCCTCTTTAATTTGAGTATAGTATTGCTATTTTTTTTTTGGTTAAAAAATGATATGTTAAGATTAAGTAATAATCGAAACGAAAACAAACGAAAATGAAGCGAAAGCTTCTATATCAAAACTATCTTATGATACATTTCCCAAGACCTCATATAATTTAAGTT
Organism: Ambrosia x helenae; assembly: GCA_030844895.1. Lineage (NCBI taxonomy): Eukaryota > Viridiplantae > Streptophyta > Magnoliopsida > Asterales > Asteraceae > Ambrosia > Ambrosia x helenae. Next base: position 93,326,993 of record CM061224.1, on the reverse strand, counting down.
TTACAAGTATCTATGCTATCTTATAATATATTTCACAAACACATCATAAAATTTAAGTTTTTTAAGTATAATTGCTTAGAGTACAAAACACAATGCACATATTAACTATTTTTTTAATGATAATATGTCTTTTATACAATACTTACACATTTCCCCCCTCAACTTTACTCAACTTTTGCTTATTTAAATAATAATTACACTATTCACCATTATTTCACCAACTACTCCCATGATTTTTAAACGTCCATGATTTTTTCATACATTTATATTTTCTTAATATTAATACACCGTATTTGTTCCCTTTAATTTGATTATAGTATTGCTATAGTTTTTTTTTTTAATTTAGAAAATGATATGTTAGGGTTAAGTAATAATCGGAACGAAAACAAAAGGAAGTGAGAAGTTACATTTACACATGTGACTTCTCACTTCCTCATAGTCACCCCAATTTTTTTCTTAGCGCATCACATAAATTATTGCTATGTATATATTTATATGCTTGCACTTCTGCAAGCACATAGGATTCGATTGTGGTTAAAAAAATATTTTTATTTATTGAATTCAAAATTTTGTTTAAAAATTGTTTACCTCTTACTTAGCCGATATTATTCATCAATGTCAGAATTTTATCTCATTTGAGTTTGTAGAAAATTTTTGTGTAATAAGTTGTTGAATGAGAAGATACACATTATGACATAGTTCTTTACTTGATTTCTTTACTGAAAACCACTATAATATAGTTCACAACTCTTTGTTTTTTGGATATATATATATATATATATATATATATATGGAAGGTAAATATCTTGAAAATGTATAATCTAATAGTTGAAATCTATATACACTATGTGTAATTTGATCGGCTAATTCGGTTATGTCCACTAGCAGAACTTCTTTGGGGCCACGAGCCACCCCTGTTTTGTTCGTAGTGTATTTTTTTTACCTAATAATTCCAAATATTTTTTATACATTGAGTTTGCCCCCCATGATTTTACCGAAAATCTAGTCAAGCCCCGCTAATGATTATACCACACACCAAGACAAATATTTCGGTCAATTGATTATTGTTTAACCTAACCAATTTAAATGGTGTTACCCGCCGCAACGCGCGAGCACCCTACTAGTATTATATATGTATGTTAGCTTTATATGATATACTTTATATGTATGTTTACAATGGTATTATAGTTTTACAGTTAATAAAAAACTTTTCTTTAAAATCTTTTATAAGTCAGATTCACCATAAAATACATATATTTATACATTATTTTATTATCTGTATTTGTATCATGTAATAAATCTTGAGAATTTTTATACAACACTACAATAGTCAGATTTATTTAATTAAAATTTTAAATTTTGTAAGTTTATAAACATAAATTGAACTTATTTCTTTTTAATTTGGGAATCTTATTAAACTTATTTCTTTTTGATCAACTTACTTCGTAATCTGGTGTTAACAAATACTTGAAACTAAATTTCACAAAAATCAAATACTTAAGTCTACTTCCCTAAAACCAAGGAAAACTCTAATCATTTCGATCTAGAAAATTTTAGACTTTTAAGATGTGCATATTCTTAGACTTTGTTTACATTATCTAGGGTGATTCATAGTGAATCATATTGTTAGTTGCACGCTGCGTGTTGGATACTTATTTGCTGAGCAAACTGTGAGTATTACTTCTCCCCTTTTTTGTTTTTCACACTTTTGGGGTGATAGATGCACGCTTATTAAAACTTGCACATTCACATACACATATCTTTTGAACAATTACAAGTCATATACGCGTCTTGTTTATCTTCATGCTTGTGTTTAAACGTGAACGTAACTTACATGCTTATACTTAAACTTAGAGTTAACTTCGGTTTTTGTGCTCTATCATACATAACTTCGGTTATGGTGCTCTATCAGACATAATTTCGGTTATGGTGCTCTATCAGACTTTACACGTGTTAAGGTGCTCGATATACTTTTGTGAACTATATTCTTGAATTCTTATTTGTTACTTAGATGTTGACATAATGTATTGATACTACATGACACATGAATTGTACGTTTTATAAACTTATACTATACATATATACTAACTTGGGTAATGCTCACCAACATTATTGTTGACAAAATTATTTTTGTGCATGTTTCAGGAGAAGTCTGCTCAATGATAACTTAAGGCTTTGGACTTAGTCAAATTTAAATCAGATTCATGTATTGTTTGTATTTTTGTTTGGAAATCTTGTGTGTAACTTTAATTCAATATTTAATAATAATAAAACTTAAATAGTTCCATGAGCTTATGAACAATCGTCAGTACGTGGCACCCCGATGTTCCCGTCATCGGTTGGGGTGTTACAAGTACTTACCTCACAGGAGGCATGTGGGGTGGCGACTCGTGTTTGCCGCAGGATATTATCCTTTGCCCCACGTCGTGGCTGGATCCGTGATCTGTATAAAATCAAAGGGCCGTATGAAAAGAGGCGTTCGCCTAGAGTCTCGAAAGACCTGTGATAGCAGAAACAAAAATGGTTATTTGGCCCGGTAAGTGTGAGTGTATTCTTGAGGGAGTAGAATATGGTTAAAGGAGGTGAGACCCCCTATTTATAGGAATAACACAGCCCGTTACCATTTACCCATAATCTCGACGATGGGCTTGGTAGGGCCTGCGTATGCGCTAGAAATTAGGACCCTACCCCTTCAAGTACCCCCAATCTAGTGCCTCTCCTGCTCTTGCGGAAAGGTCGGGTGGGACGTTGTACTATGAGTTTGTGAGAGGTGGGTGAAAGCTCATCCACATTGGTTACCTGGAATCTAAAAATCATCTTTGGGTTGAGCATATCCGCGTAGATCTCGTGCTTCATATATTTGCTTGTTGTCAAATGTATGCTAAAAAGTGTTGGAGCTTTTTAACATATATCAAGATGAAAGCGAAGCGGATGCCGCCTTTGTTATTATATAAAACTCTCACCAAGTGATGACGTGGTAGCCGTGATCACGAAGAGGGATCCAACGGAGAATATCTTTTTTGATGTAGATTGTGTTAATGAGGTGCCGTCTTTATATTTTTTGTTAAGTCATATTAGATTTTTCAACCCCGGGACACTCCCGGGGTAATCAACTACTACTAATATATGTTAGAAAGTCATGAAAATATAACACTCTGTTATGAATGCAATATAATCATTCTAGATGAAGATAAAACACCCCAACACAATGAAGCAAAGAAAAAACGTAGGAGATAAGGAACCATCGAAGAACGAAGCCCTGCTTATTTGTTTGAAAGTCATTAACGTTTTTTTATGTGGCTAGAGGGGTAGTTGGTGGCTGAAGGTTTGAGGTTGGAGCAGGTGGTTTTGAATTGGTGGTGTGAATGAACTTATGGTTTTCAAAAAACAAAAAAAACAAATTGATATTCACGATGGGCATCGAGGTATACACGCACAGTGACAACTTTTTGAGATGTCTTTTTCCAATGTCACCCACATTCTTGTTATGCATTTTTTTTATTTCCAAATTACATTAATCATTAAATTAGAAAACTAGTTAATGTTAAATTGGTGGTTACCAATTCAACACACACTAAATTGACACATTTACCTTTAAACAATCAAATTAATCACTTAAATTAAAATAGATATTACAAAAGTGCCACTCATTTAATCTCACCCCTTAATGATTCTAATCTAATGGTCTAAAAGCCTTCTTACCCTTCTCACAAAAACTCCCCTTTATACAGGAACCTCTACCTACATATATATATGGTTAGGATCCATTGAGGACTCGATGAGTTGTGAGAACTCGACGTAAAATGCAAATTTTTTTTGCACACTGTTGTCAAAACATGTAAACCCCGCTGTAAAAAATTTTTAAAAAAATACATCAATTTATGCCAAATTACACCGGTGTAAGGGATTTTTAACCCAGTGTAAGTATATTGATATTTTATGTATGCCTATAGGATCGGCTAATCAACAAAGATATATGATCAAACAAGTTCAATTCAGGTGCGGAATCCCTGAATTGATCACAAAATGATAATAAAACTAGCAAAACTCACAAATCATCATAAACACATTCATTTCATTCAATAACATAATCAATTACACTTGAAAAACCTGTTTATAATGATATATCTTGATTACAGACTCAATAAAAACCCTAGGGAGAAAACGCACTGGGAGGGAAAACAAATGACCAAAAGTTAACATTCAAAAAATGATTCAACCTTATATAGACCTGCACATTCGCCCAAATAGCTTGGTCGAATGTGCAGGTTCGACCATATACAGTGGGCGAATCTGGACATACATATAAACAAAACTTCATTCGACCTCCCAATGCTACCTTCGACCTTCTGACCTTCATTCGACCTTCTGATCTTCATTCGACCATCCTTAAATCCACCTTCGACCATTCGACAAAAACAAAACATATTAGTATTCGCAATTCAATAGCACTAGTCGCACTTTCGTGTATCTACAAACTCCTTCTCGACTATTGCTTGAATTGCTTTCGCCTTCGCTCTTCATCCATGGTCTTGTTCATCAGTTTGATACGCAATAACGTCTTTTGTTCTTTCGTCATCACTGGTTCATGAGTCTGTTTAGGTTTCTTCTTTTCAACATTTTGAATCTTAACAAACTTCCCCAGTTTCTTATCGAAATCACAACCTGCATTAACATCCGACGCAAAGCATAAGAATACCACACGTTGGTATTTAGCTGTCTGTTCACTGTCTTTCGCTTCACAATAAATTGGATTATAATAAAGCTTGATGATATCTTCGTGCGTGCAATTAATTAGCCACATTGGGTCAAAGATATGAATCTTCTTAAAATCCTTCACACCATCCTTCAAAACGATAATAGCCTCTGCTGTCTTCCAGTCATAATACCACCACATAAAGTCCTTTGAAAAGTGTTGTGGAATTTGCATCAAAGGAATATGCTTCAACACTTTTGGTGGTTTATACTTCAAAGTCACCTTAGGCAATCCCGTTATCTCATCTAACTCCTTCTTATGAACTATCCTCTTCGGATACTGTGGAGTAAACACATTCCACTTCGTTCTGCTCTCTCTCTCGCCATGCGATTTACAAAGTAACCAACAAGATGGTTGTTTACTGAAGCACCTGACATTTCATGTCTGCAGATATCGCGAACAGCCCAGTATGGTAGTGTCTTAATGTCGTGGAATCTGTTAAAGTACAGAATTCCTTTCTCCCATTTCACAGCGACAAATTTCAGTTGTCTCAAATACTTCCATCCGTGAGCTTTGCCTTTGAATAAATCATTATGGAATTTGTAGAAACTACCTTGAACTTCAGTCATTGGACGGTTAGCTTCTTTTTCTTTAAGCTTCCTCAACAACTCTTTCAAAGCATCAGATTGTTTAGTATTTGGCTTTTGAAAATCTGGAAACACTTCTTCAACAAACTTCTTACTCTTTTCACGAGCAAGTTTCTCAGCCTAGCGCAACAAATCATCAGAGAATTTAGGAAATCCAGAATCTTTATTATTCTTGAAGTATTCTGGATATTCCTCACTCGTAATATCCTCCATCTCTACCTCTTCAAACACTGGGACATCTCTATCATCGGAATGATTACCTGCCTCTTTCTCAGGTATATTAGGAATCTGATTCTCACTCATCAACTCCAGAGATTTACCAACTTGCTTCGCTAGTCCTTCTAATATTTCTTTCGACATGGCTGCATAAACTTCTCCGTCTTCCAGATCAGGATCATTATATTCAAGTTCAAAATGCATATCGTTTGACTCAAATATTTCTGGAAACCTACCAGTCATCTCGATCGTCCAGACTCTGTCAGTCAACATCTGGCGATATAGTTTCTTATCATCTTCAGATAAAGCTCTTAATTTCTCATTCCAGAAAATATTATCATCGTCAGTAGTGCCACCAGGAGCTTTCGAACTAGATTCTCCTGTGTTTTTACTTGATCCTCTCTTTTCACACTTGTATTTGTCAGTATCATCATCATCGTCACTATCAGAACTAGCAGAGCTATTACCTTCACCTGACTCATCTCCTGAACCATCATCATCACCATTATCTTTCTTCTTCTTTTTAGGAGCATTATTGGCATCCTCATTCAACTCATCATCATCTTCTTCTTCTTCATCTGATGGTTCAAAATCAACTTCCTCCTCGTCACGTTCTTTATCTTTTTCACCAGCATGTAATTGTGGAGCTTTAGAGTACAAATCCTTTATCAGATTATTCATACTCTTGTTGTCAGCTCTCAACTTCTTGTTCTCCTCTTTCATAGTGATGTACCTTCTGGTGTTTCTCTGTTCATGTGATAACAACTTCTTGTTTTCTTTCTGAAGTCATTTAATCTTTGCTTCCAGAGCTTCTTGATTTTCATGTGAAGATTCGACAACATCCAACATCTTTCTGTCATTATTCCTCAACTGTTCGATGTCTGCTTGTTGTTGATTAATAATCTTCATCATATCTGCAAGCTTCTGGTTAACTGCAGTCATCACATCACTATCTACAGTAACCTTTGGTGTTGAAGCTTCAGCAACTGGAATCTTTCCATTCTTCAGCTTTTTCAAAACTCTATCTGAAGCATCATTAAATGCATCAGTAGGCAGTTCAGTATGCTCAGCAGCAGATGATGTCTTCTGTTTCTTTGCTGCTGGGGATGTAATAGGTGATTTAGAGCTAGATGCTGCAGGAACTTTCTTCCCAGCAATCAAATTCTTAATGTCTTCAGCTCTTTTCTCCATCGGCTTAACAACTTTTTCTTTCTTCTTATGTAAAGGCTTCTTCTGTTTCTCTCCAGCCTTTGGCGATCCTCCAAAATCTTCAGATCCCAAACCTAAACCTTCATCAATATCATCTAACGCAATTGGACTTTTCATCCTCTGCTCTTCTTCAAACTTGTTTAGACTTTCAGACTCACCAACCACAGTGGCCTTGGGCATGGTGCTCTTAACAATCTCATTATCTGAATCCCATCTTTCTTCAACCTGAGTTTCTTCCGAATCTATTGATTCTTCATCCACCAGGTGAGTACCTTGCTTCGCAACACTCTTCTGTCCACGAGATTTCTTCTTTGGTGGTTTAGCAACATCATCCTCTTTCTCTTTCCCTTTATCACTCTTTGCACCAACATTCACTACTTGCCTTTTCCTTTTAGCCTCAGGATCAACAGGGCATAAAGGATTGTCTTTATCAGATTCACTGTTATCATGCCTGACTTTATTAGTACCTGGATCTACATATCCTGGATTGATCAGATGACCAAACAGGTTCTTCAATGGTGGTCTCTCATTCATTGGTACGCCTTTGTAACCCCTCATTCTCACTAAAGTATTCAGATTCCTGTGATCCTGAACGACTATCTGAGTAGGATCTCTTCTCAAATTCTTGAGCTTTTCGTCAAATATCATCTGCAGGAATCTTGGATATAACAGAAACTTCTTGTTCTTCAATCCTCTAAGTGGTTCCAGCATGTGTTCAAGTATCATTCCAGATACATTAAAAGGCTTGTTCAAGATTAGGGCAACCATCAAAGAGCTAATACTCTTTCTCATAACATCATACCCTCACTCACTGATCCAAACACATGTAACATAACGTGTGCAAGATACTTAAACTGCGGACATAGCTTTCCTTTGTGTAATGAACCATCTGTAATTGGTCCATTGTATTTCATTCTAAGGAAACATTTTCTCTTCTCAATCCAAGAAAGAACTCTTGGATCTGTCTTCTTATCCTGCAGCTTCAGTGCCTCTCTAATGTCATCTTTAGAAACAATCACTAACTCCCCCTGAATCGTACTTACGATAGCAGATTCATTGTTCCAATAATCCATTCTGGCATTCTTCCAGAATTCTTGTTGATGATATTTGTATATGATGGCGGGAGTAGCAAGGGCAACGATCACACGACTTCTCTTCAAGAAATCAACAATACCGGTGAATTCGGTATGTTTCTTCAGATCTCCCATAAACGCACAACAATTGTGTGCTGCTTCAAATGGTAATTCTTCAACTTGTTCTTTTCCAGCTGCCTTTTCTGAAGATCCTGAGGGAACATCAGTACTCTGCTGTTCAGACATGATTAGACTGCAAAACAAATCAAGAAAAACACATTAAAAACAGACAAAATAACCAAAACTTGAAATTTTTGTTTTTGAAATTCTACATTCGACCATTTGAAAGTACGAATGTGAAAATTAGGGTTCGAATGTGGAATGAAAGGTTCGAAGGCGAAAATTAGTGATTAAAAATGTACATTCGACCATAAAGTTCCACTTTCGACCGTTTGAACATCTAAATTCGACCAAAAAGCCACGTTCGACCGTTTAAATTTGGGCGAAAGAAGACTGTTCATCTTCTCAAATCACAAATTTTGATTTAGTTGTTTTAACATGCCATTTTGATTTGAACATCATCTAATATGACCGATAAACATTTCCCAATCATCAATTTTGATTATTATTCCTTGTTTATCTGTTTTCACTTAAAATCTAGGGTTCGACATTTTTAAACAATCAATAGTCCAATCTGTGAAGTTTTAACCCATGATTTTTGTTTATTCTCCCCCTAAAATACTTAAACAATGAAACCTTAACAACAATTGTAACAATTAACGGTTAATAATCATGTTTTGATCCATGTTAGGGTTCGGACACCCTAGAAATTTTGAAGCTTTTCATAAAAACATGGTTTTTGATTGAATTGGAGTTGAATTTGATGTTATTTTCACAAATTCTTTCGCAAATGTTTGTCTAAATTGAAATCTGCACAAAACCTATCCAAAATCATTACATTTGGTGAAAATTTTGTTAAAAAACCGATCATATTCTTGTTCTTGAGGTTGAAGATGATGAACAGACCTGAAACGGTCGAATGTGAGATTTGAGGGTCGAACCTAGCTTTTTCTGGTCGCACGTGAATCATTTTAGGTCGAACCAAGAGGTTGTAAGTGTTGTTTTGTACATTCGACCCATATTTGGTACATTCGACCTTACGGGAGGTCGAAAGTGGAATTTTAGTGGTCGAAAGTGAGTTTAGTGTGTTTCAAGTTTCACATTCGAGTCAGAGGAAAGGGTCAAACCAGGAAATTTCCCACATTCGAATCCTCGATTATTTTTCATTAGGTCGAACCAAGTATCTGATTTTCAAAGATTTTCATTCTTGAGGTCGAACCAAGACAGAGGTACATTCGACCCTTTTAAAAGGTCAAATAAGACTATATTTTTCCAGGTTCGAACCCACGAATTTTTGGACAATATTTTTCAAATTTTAAGGTGTAAAAATTTTCGAAAATAAGCCTGTTTTTAGAAATTTTTTGAAATAATTTTTGTTGAAAAATGATAAATTACTTGGCTATATCAAGAACTGATGATCAGATAATAGCTGCAATGCAACAAAAGCTAACATGGGAACAAGTTGTTGCATCTAAGATTCAGCAATCTGTTACACGACCACCTGTGTAACCAACTGATAAAATGGTTAATGTGAATGAGTGTGTTAACAGAGAAAGTGTTCAAAGTAATGTTGTGTGTATTATCAAACAAATGGGGAATGATGATTTAATTGAATTATCAAAGAGTGATTTGAGTTCTGATACGAGTTCAGAACAAGGTGAATCAAGAGGAAGTGATACATCAAATGCTGATGTAAATTCTGAGAATGGAAATAATTCTAATGCTGAGGTAAAATCTAATGCTGAATGTGCTAATTGTTTTGATTGTGTCAAATTGAAAAATGAAGTGCTGAAACTTCTTGAGGACAAACAGAACTTAACAAATAAACTTGAAAGATTTCAAATTGAAAATAAAATTTTGGCAAATAATGAAAGACATTTTATGAATAAAATTGAATCTTTTAAGAAAGAGATTTTAGAACTTCATAACACTATTTCAAAGAATAATTCCACATCAGAGTTGGAAATCACAACACCTTGTGTTGTTGATCCTAATTCTGAGGTGGAATCAAAACTTGAAGAGAAAACTGAAAATGTGGTAGCAACTTCAGAACCTGAATCTGAAGAGAAACCTATATTCAAGTTTCCTAAAGGAGTTGAAGGATCCTATATGTTGGTAGGACAGGACAAATTGTTTTTCAACAAAGATTTTCCAATTGATAATATCGAACAATCGTTACTTAAATGTATCTTTGTCGATAATAATGATTTGATAAATCAATTTAGAAATCAATTTGATCATTTACATTTTGAACTCAGTCCTAACCAACATGAGAATAAAATGGATCAGTCTGGGAACAAAAAGAAAAATCAAAAGACAAAAAGACCAAAACAAAACAAATCGAAAGGTAATGATCAGATGAAAAACTCTTATAATAAGAATTCAAAAAGTTTTTCATCTAGAACACATGACTTTTATGATTCTCAAAGTCACTCTCAATTTGATGATTATTGGAGAAACAACTCACCACAGTATTCTCATGGTTATGTTGAATGGAGAAGCTGTTTTGAATGTGGTGAAGTTGGTCATATTGTTGCTCATTGTCCCTACTAGTATTGGGGTGAAGGGTATGCATGTGATTTTGTGGAATATAGGTCTTGTTATAACTGCGGAGAGTGTAGGCATTTAGTTGCTACCTGTTTATATGTTAAACAGAAAAAGACCGAAGTGAATGTTGCTAAAAATTCAAGCAATGTCAAAAAACCTGTTTCCCCAAAACTAATCAAGAAACAAAAGGGGAAACAGGTTGTGTATGACAGTCGAAACAAGATTGCCTTGAATAAAAATGTAGATAGTGAACGGGTTGCTAAGGTAAGGAGGAGTTCTAAGGCTAAGCCTAAGAATAACTCTAAACCTGGATCTTCATCAGTTAAGCCTGAGAAGATTCCAAACAAAGTTCAGAAGCAGGTTTCAAATAAGAAATCTGAAAAGTCAACAATCAAAATGATTTCAACAAAATCTAAAATAAACTCTGAACGTGTTTGGAAACCCAAATCACTTTCTAAATCAATAGCAATTTCTACTTCAAATCAATCCATTGAAAAACCAATTGATTTTTCAAAAGGAGAATGGATAGATGTTCCGAGGATTGATGACCTTGGACGACCCATCCTTGTGAAGGGACGGGTGCCTCTCTCGTGCTAATAGTTTAACAAGTGTGCAGATTGTTCCAGACAGACCTATTAGTTATCTTTTGATAGTTGATAGTGGAGGATCTGTATATAAGCTATTTATTGGAGAGGTGAAGGTCAAAGGATGGGATATTGAAAAAGGAAAACATGATTTCAACAAAGAGGAGAGTATTTGTCGTATGTTTCCTACCTATGAAGCCGGAAAAAGTTGCAATCTCATGAAATTGCTCTTAGGTGCTGGAGTTCAACAACAAATGTGACAAAACGGTTTATTCTAAACTCTCTTATCTTTGTCAATGGTTTGCTAATTGAAAGAACAAAGTGAGTCAAGTAATCTGAGTGGGAAAATGGTTTTTGAAACTCAATGAGTAAACCTCATCGGATATCATTTTATTTTGCTTTTCTTCAAAAGTTTTTAAAAAAATCCAAAAATATGCTTATTTTTAGATTTTTAGGGGAGAAAATTTCAGAAAAATATAAATAAAAATTTAGAAAATCCAAAATGAGTTTTCCTGGAGAAAAAGAGGAAATGATAGTACATCAGTGGGGATCTGACACATGCTAAAGAAATGTAATGCAATATAAGGCGTGTGTTTGAATCTGTGTGATGTGTTGATAGGCTTTGTAGACCTATTACTTCATGCTGATACATACATATCAAACGAATTGTTATGTGGATGAACTCCTCATGGGCATATGGTCTTAGTACCGTAATTTCGTTTGATAGGGTATTTGTACAAAATTCGGAGGTTTCGGGTCGTTATGTTATTAGTTATCTGGGGATAGCCTCTCTGATCTTCTGTCGTAAGTCATTACGGATCTAGATCAGACAGGGTATCTTTATGAAAGAGCTTTAAGGCCAAATCCTAAAGTTACCGAATTGAGGAACTTTCAATGTATGGTGATAATCAAAGATTATCCAATGCATCGTATCCAATCATTGATGCAAATCATGATTGATATCAGCCCTCAACCTGGTAGAGTGCACAAGTTACTTTGTAGCATTAATTTGCTGACCTGTATACCTCTGTGCCTCATACCTTGTAAAATTACAGATGACAAAAGCATAATCACGCGTTACAATGAGTCTTTGTGCATTTACTTCTTGATACGGGAGTGTGTCGTGTGCATGGGAACCACAAACAATTGAGTTTATACTATAAATAATAGTATCAGTCTAAAGCACTGCACAACAGTCTGCATGTGAGTTTATGTGGATCACAATATCAGCAGTTGCCAGATCACACATTGTCTTTAATGATAATAAATCAAAAAATCAATGGTGTGATCAGATTTCTCAATAACTGATATGATCCTCTTACCGGAAATCACAAAACATTTACTGCTTTATCTTTACATTTTTTCATTTTACATTTCTCGTCAAAAATACAAAACTCAAAAAGATTTTAGGTGTGTTTTAACAAAAAGTTTAGAAAATCCAAAAAGATTTTACATTTCTATCTTATTTTTGTTAACTGGTGGTGGTTGATTATGATTTTCTAAAGCTTGATGGACCATTTGAGTTTTGTCATCTTTAAAATGAGAAATAATGAATGTCGGATGCTTAAAAGTTGAGAAAAATATTGAACGGGGCTCGATTTTGAGATTTGGTAAAAACTTCAAAAATTCCAATTTTCATTCGCCCCTTCGTTGGGTCGAAGGTGGAATTTTTCTTGCTCATTCGAACCTTTCAAACGGTCGAATGTGAGTGTTCATGTGTTATTTTCACATTCGAACCATTTGTCTACATTCGAACCTTTAAATAGGGTCGAAGGTGGACAAATTTTCACATTCGCCCTAGTCGTTTGGTCGAATGTGGAGCCTATATATGCTTGATCTTCTCATTCGACCCCATATCCAAATTTTTTTAAATTTCTGAGATTAAGGGATCTTGTTGCTCGTGATTTAAAAATCTGATCATTGTATTCTACGTGTTTTGCTGATCATTTCACTATATCGTTTGCAGGTTATCATCCATTTAACAGTTCAGATTCATTGATTTAGTGTCCGAACCCTAACATGGATCAAAACATGATTATTAACCGTTAATTGTTACAATTGTTGTTAAGGTTACATTGTTTAAGTGTTTTAGGGGGAGAATAAACAAAAATCATGGGTTAAAACTTCACAGATTGGACTATTGATTGTTTAAAAATGTCGAACCCTAGATTTTAAGTGAAAACACATAAACAATGAATAATAATAAAAATTGATGATTTGGAAATTGAGAATTCATTTTAGGATCGTAATCACGAACCGTGACCTCACGAATACCAATCGTAGGATGCGGAATCCCCTCCGATCGTGCAAAATGATTCAGAAATAAACGTAAACGATCGTGAAGAAAACAGATAACGAATCACCGAGCAATTTCCATAACTTTACTCTTTGTATTAGATCAAATTTTAGGGCATGTAATATACATGATTCTAAGCATTTTGAGCCAAAAAAATCAAAAAGCGTCCAGCGGTTTTTTTTTAAAAAAAAAAAAAACCATTTTCGGGTAACACATTTTACCAGAAAATAACATGTGTAATTTTTGTGTAACATGTGTTACCCGAAAACTTTATTTAAAAAAAAAAACCGCTCGGCGCTTTTTTTATTTTTTTGGCTCAAAATGCTTAGAATTATGTATATTAAATGCCCTAAAATTTTCAGACCCTAAAAAGCTCGGAAAGTTAGAGTTTCCATGGTTTTCACTCTAATAGTGGGTTTTCATAATATCCATTCCCTATATATATATATATATATATATATATATATAATATATATATATATATATATATATATATATATATATCTTGACTTTTGAGAAAACTTTAGCAAACTCAATACTTGGTCTACATTTGGCCACATCATACATTTGGATTTCTTCCATATTATATTATCAAGGTTTTTTGGGTAATTTTACCAAAGATATTATTACTTTAAGTACAATATGATTTGACATTTTGGAGAGAGATTAACATAATCCCAATAAAAACCATTATCATCCCCATGTTATAAATCAAACCATCAGATTATTGCCCTTATTAACAATCCTTCTTCTCATTAACACTTTCATTAACTCTCTCCAAACATTCTCATTAACTGTAAATTGATCTGAGTTAATGAGATGGAAACCAATATATTATCACTCCTTCACAGTTAATGTGTTCTGATCATCAAAGTTCCCACACCCAAGATGGATCACCCCCTTTACATTTAATATGTCCTATAGTTGTGTTTCATAATAATTTCGCACCCGGTGATGAAGAACATTTATCCGACGGTAAGTTTTTAATGTCTCATTTATGTTGTCGTTTTAGGATTTTTTGTGCTGTATGTTTTTCCATCCATCATTAATATATGTTTCTTTTTCTTGATCATATATAACAATTATGGATTTTTGAAATCGACACCTGCAAAGGCATCAGAGAGCTCTGATGGTGGATGTGGAGTTATAGTGTTATTTATTTATTTATTTTAAGAATTCTGTGTGTGTTGGTGTTGTTTGTTTTTGAAAAAATTCTGAGTTTTTGTACAGAGCCACATGATGGTTCATCAACAAATTCTATTTTTCTTGGACAACTATCACTCGAGGCTCGTCAAAGCGAGGGGCAAAGTTCTGGTGATGATGGTAGTTATTCTTTCCCTTTATGTGTATGTGTTTCCATCTTTTAAAAAAACATTGGAAATAGAAGTCTAGAAAGCTTTTGTGTAATTTAAATTGTTGTACTCAAAACTTTTGTTAACATATGAAAGATGTGTTGTTGGAAACATGATCGTTTATTAAGCATTCCATGCCCAATTCAACACATGCAACATGATATTTTAACATAGTCATTGTGCTTCATATGTATCCATGCGATATTTTAAACTTATGCATTATATGCATTATGTAAGATGATACTTTTAAGTTTAGTCATTAGTGTGCATACACATTCAATGTTTTTTTTTTCACACGTGTTCCATGCTATTATTGGACGTAACATGCGCATTTATGATTTATGTAACACATGCATCTCATGATTTGAAATGTTGGTTTCATTTGGCAGGCAATGACTCAGATCCTCCTCCGTATTATGTCTTTGCAACCCCAAACGGGACCCAATTTTGGATCCCAAGAAAAACATTGTTACCCGTTATTGGTCAATCCTTTAACTGTCTTGAGTCGGCTTTGGCTATGTACAAAGACTGTGCTGATGAAGTAGGTTTTTGTTTTAAAAAAGGTCAAACCAAGGTGTGGCTTGGTATCCCCACACATAGGTATCTCCACTTTTCAAGATATGGAAATCCTCGGTAAAAGAAACATTCGACACATTAGATGAAACGTCTATTAAACCCTGGAAGAGTTCATTCACGTGTTGTAATTGCAAAGCTCATTTGTTACTTACCATTAGTAGTGATGGATCTACTTTTATAGTAAAAATTTTCAATGACATACATCACCATGAGCTTTTTGAGAAACATAATCATGACCTCACAAAGGTTTCCATGAAGCTTTCGTACTCAACAAAGCAATTTATCCATAGTATGACCTAAACATGATAGGGCCAGTGAGAGCACGTAGGTGTCTTGTTGCAATGAAAGGTAGGCACCACAACGTCAATGGAACTGCTGTTGACTTCAAAAATTTTAGTCGACAACTCTGAATTTACATTGGTGACCGGGACTCAAAACTATTCCTGGACCGCATGCGTGATTGTTTTGACATGTTGTGGGACTTCTTTTATGACTTTGTTCTTTCAGATGGTAAAGTATAATTTTTTTTCTAGGTGGATGAGATATCCAAAGTGAAGTACAAGGCATTTGGCGATGTCCTCGTGTTTGATGCAACACACCATACAAACAAGTAAGTTCTTGTTCCCTTTGTTTAATTACATACATATGTAACAAGAGGGCCTGTAACAGGATAGCATAAACTTATGTTTTGTGGCCTTGGCACACATAATAACCATTTCCTCTTTGTTTTTTTCCCAGGCACAACATGATTTTCATACCATTCACTGGTATAGACCACCATAGGCAGTCTGTTACATTTGGAGCTGGTTTGATCATCAACGAAACTATTGAATTTTATGTGTGGTTGCTAGGATCCTTCCTAAAAGCAAATGGGTCACAACCTTTGTTAGTGTTAGATGACCAGGACCCGGCCATGTTACAAGCTGTTCCACAAGTGTTCACCGAGTCATTCCAAAGGCTCTGCATGTGGCATATAATTTAAAAGCTGCTAGCAAAGGTTTTTCTGCTTCTGCTTTTTACACTTTGTTGATAACTATTTTAACAAACCCCAAGTCGTGTATCAACTAATTTTTATGCTATATTTTTTTAACACGTAGATCTCTCATGATCGTCTGACCAATACAGATGTCCGGGCATGCATTCAGTGTTTGGTGTGGAGGGTTTACATCAAACCATCAACCTTTGAGACCCACTAGCAGGAGATGGTAGACATATTCGGGCTAGCAGACAACTAGTGGCTTAACAACATGTTTGCAATGAAGGAATTATGGGTTCCAGCATATTTTAGGGAGATCCCAATGAGTTGCCTAATGAAAATGACACCTCGGAGCAAAAGTTCATATGCATCGTTCAAGGTCAATTCCACTAGCGCTAACACACGTGTACGATTCATGTTGTGTTTTGAAGCAAAGCTTGATAGTCAACGCTACCGCTAGCGTGTTGGTGAGTACCAAACCTCCACTACAATTTTTAGGGCAACAACTGATCTACCAATTGAAAAGCATGCGTTTTGGTTGTACACACATGCCATGTTTGAAGATGTAAAAAAGGAAAAAAACCAAGGGGAAGTTTTCATGCTACGTATCTATCACTCAAGTAGAAGAGCATTTGTTTTTCATGTCACGCAATATGATCACCGTCGAGATGTCAATGATGTTTACTAGGTATATTCGCAAGATCTCCACTCTTATATAATATTTTGGTAACATATGCATGTCTTTTCCCTAAAAGTGTTAACATATGTGTTGTGACTTGTGCGTCTTTTTGGTAACGAATGTAATGTGACATGAAAAACAACATGTGGCTTAGGGTTGTCGCAATCTTTACGTAAATAGGTTATGGTGTTAAGTAAGTAGGTTTATGGTGTACCTCGTACCTTTTTATTTTACTACATAGTATCGTTAACATATGCTAAATTTTACTGTCACACAGGTTAAATATCCAGCGGACCATACAGCTGAGTGTTCGTGTAGGGCCTTCACACGCATTGTTTATTTATGTCTTCATGTCTTCTGTGTTTACATGGTCAACAAGGTTGATGAAATCCCAACCAAATATATTGTTTAACGGTGGTTACGTGATGTTCTACCAAAGAAGGCTTTTTGAATATCTAGCCGTTATGGTGTTGATACTCACCCCGAATCCATAGTTAGGAATGAAATCTTCGAACTAGTGACTGAATGTGTTGATGTTTCGTGTAGTGATGAAAATGCACTTACAAACATGGTCGAGCAATTGAGAGCAATCAACATAAATTTGTTATCAACGGGATCTACTGCAACGACTGTTCAGCAAACTAACGATGCTGTGGTGGAAGATATAATTGGCCAATCACTCGACTGTGAGATTGTGGTAGGCAACCTGGATGTGGCATACAATAAGGGATGCGAGAAAAATCGCAGGATAGGTGGCCTCGGTGAGAATGCAAGCACAAAACGACAAAAGATCCACAAAGAACCACGTCTATGCAACAAGTGCAAGCTGTATGTTACTAACCACAATTCCAGGAACTGCGAGAAGGTTGCAGCGACGAAGAAGGCAAAGGAAGCCGTTGAAGGAGCCACGGGACAAACGTAGGCGGGCCGTGAGAAGGTTTTAGTTACTATTCTTTTTGCACAGGTAATAGTAATTGGTAGTTACTTAAAAAATTGTTATGTGCGCAACACGGTTTTCAATTGTAAGCTAGTATGTGTTGGGATAAAATATTAGTTTAATGCATGCTTGTAAACTGCTAAGTGCCCTCATTTTGTACTATATGGTATAATGTTTTTAATGGGCCAATTTTGGTAAAGGATTTATAAGAAACACTATAAATTTAGGGAAACCTTATAAACTCTATCATAACCATTGATCAAGCATGATCAACGGTTGTGATTAATGGTCCCACCTTTTTATTAAAATAATACATCTTTAATCATAATATAGTACAAAAATGGTAGATATGGGATTTTTCTTTGCGTTGGGTGTTGGTTGTTTGCATGGCAGTACCAATCACTTCAACATTCTCTCTCTATTTATATTTTTATTATTCATATTTTCAATTTCAAAAGTTACACTCATTATTCTACATCTCTCTCTCTCTCTCTCTCTCTCAAAGGTCATCTGAACATTCAATATCTCACACAAAAAGCCCTAAATTACACCTCTTGCTGAAGAAGACGAATAGTATAAGATGCGAGCATTCATAATAAGCCTGATGTCTAACAGTAGACGCCGGAAATGAGATTGTCCCTCTGAAAGGTATGGTTTTCATGGTTTTTTGGGTCACACCTCCGATCATGTTTCATCATATTATGTTTCATCCTTTTATCAAAAGTTACACTCATTATTCTATATCCAATTTTGGGGGTTTCATTTTTTATTTATATATAAAAAGTGCATAAAAGTAGTTGGGTTTATGTATATGATGATAGGGTTTAATTTATAGTTGTTATAGGGGTTACAGTGGTTTTTTGTTATTGTTATAGGGGTTCTAGTGGTTTTTTATTGTTATAGGGATGTTATATAGTTTTGGGTTTAAACTATAGTTGTTATAGGGGGTACAGTAGTTTTTTGTTATTGTTCATACAATTTTGTGTTTAAGTTTATGACGATAGGGTGATGATCATTTTTTGTTATTGTTGTTAAAGACGAAAGAAAAAGCAACAATCTGCTAAGAGTGTTTTTATTCTATCAGATGACCCCACAAGCCGAAAGGTAGGGTTGGATGACACCAAAAGTGAAAGTTTGGGAGAGCCAAACCTGCTCTAGGTATGTACTAAAACTAAAGCATAAAAATAGGAGAGTAATGAAACTATTATTGTCTTGTATATTAAAATGTTATACATTGTGTTTGATTTGTGTAGACTATGACTCGGATACACCCATAATTCACTTGAAAAGGAATAGTAGAGGAAATAAGTGAAATTCTTCAAAATTCCCACTCATAACGTATGTTTAGCTTTATTTTATTTTATTGGTAACATGTGTTAATTGTTTTTGACAGACAAACACAATGACGGCCCGGGGACTGTAGTGAAGAACGAAAGAAAGAGAAAGGTGTACAATTAGGCATACCATTCTCATACAACGTATCTTGTTAATAGTATATCCACATTGGTAGCTAATGAATCTGTTACTTGTGCAACATGCAAGGCTGTGGCAGCAAACGTGGTCGATTCAGCTGTATCGGTTAGGGTCACACACTCGAAAACGAGGCAAAATGATAATTCGAGTAAAACAGTGATAAAAAGACCCAAGACACGGGATAACAAAGATGTTAAGATGACTAAACGAAAAAGGGACAATATGGATAAAGATGAAACACTAGAGCTAGGAAGGCAGAGGAAACGGTCCAAGAAGGATGAATGGTTGGGAATTCGTACGAGATCAACACCTAAACAGTTGGCAAGATGTATTAGCATTTTAAGTGACGAGCAACGCGTGACTGTGAAGGAATTGGGTTTTGGCAGGTTACTTAGTTTGAGGATGGAAGGTATTCTAGCAAAGTTTGCCCACTATGTTGTTGATAATTTTAACCCAAAACTTTGGAGATTGTAGTGCCATATGGAAAAATTCGTATTGATGCACAGGTGGTCCACCAGATTCTGGGCATTCCAATGGGCATCAAGTCATGGTATAAGCTTAATCATTTGGATCAGTATAATGAAGGGGTAGCTAGTTGAAGAGAAAGGTACCTGAGTGGCAAATTTATTTCTGCAAAACAAATGGTTGACATAATAGCATACCATTTTGATAGGAGAGGATAATTTTGATTTTCGAATGGATTTCTTGATGTGTTTCTATTCAGTTATGATTGATTACCATAAGCAAGGAACTTTAAAGGAAACTATATTAGAGTATATTACATATGATATGGACTTTTCCTCCATGGATTGGTGTGTTGTTATAGTTGATAGACTAAAACATTGTAAGGAAGGGTGGAAATGAGACAACCTAGAGCCACCTTTTACTTGTCCACTCACCTTATTAACGGTATATTCCTGCTTAGTGGCCCTATCCGGTTTAGGCTCATACTATGGATAAATTGCTTTGTTGAGTACGAAAGCTTCCTGGAAACCTTTGTGAGGTCATGATTATGTTTCTCAAAAATCTCATGGTTATGCATGTCATTGAAAGTTTTTACTGTAAAAGTAGATCCATCACTACTAATGGTAAGTAACAAATGAGCTTTGCAATTACAACACGTGAATGAACTCTTCCAGGGTTTAATAGACGTTTCATCTAATGTGTCGAATGTTTCTTTTACCGAGGATTTCCATATCTTGAAAAGTAGAGATACTTATGTGTGGGGATACCAAGCCACACCTTGGTTTGACCTTTTTTAAAACAAAAACCTGCTTCATCAGCATAGTCTTTGTACATAGCCAAAGCCGACTCAAGACAGTTAAAGGATTGACCAATAACGGGTAACAATGTTTTTCTTGGGATCCAAAATTGGGTCCCGTTTGGGGTTGCAAAGACATAATACGGAGGAGGATCTGAGTCATTGCCTGCCAAATGAAACTAATATTTCAAATCATGAGATGCATGTGTTACATAAATCATAAATGCGCATGTTATGTCCAAAAACAGCATGGAACACGTGTGAAAAAAAAAATGGAATGCTTATGCACACTAATGACTAAACTTAAAAGTATCATCTTACATAATGCATATAATGCATAAGTTTAAAATATCGCATGGATACATATGAAGCACAATGACTATGTTAAAATATCATCTTAAAATATTGCATGGGTGCATATGAAACACAACGGCTATGTTTAACTATCGTGCTGCATGTGTTGAATTGGGCATGGAATGCATAATAAACGATCATGTTTCCAAAAACACAATTTTCATATGTTAACAAAAGTTATGAGTACAATGATTTAAATTACACAAAAGCTTTCTAGACTTCTATTTCCAATGTTTTTGAACAGATGGAAACCACATACACAGATGAGGAAAGAATAACTACCATCATCACCAGATCTTTGCCCCTCGTTTTGACGAGCCTTAAGCGATAGTTGTCCAAGAAAAGCAGACTTTGTTGATGAACCATCAGGTGGCTCTGCACAAAAAAACAAAAAAAAAAACACACAAAATCAGAATTTTTTTTTTCAAAATCAAACAACACCAACACACATAGAATTTTTATAATAAATGAATAAATAAATAACACTATACCTCCACATCCACAATCAGAACTCCCTGATACCTTTGCAGGTGTCGATTTCAAAAATCCATAGTTATCATCTATGATCAAGAAAAAGAAACATATATTAACGATGGATGGAAAAACATACAACACAAAAATCCTAAAACGACAACATAAATGTGACATTAAAAACTTACCAACAGACATATTTTCTTCATCGACGGGTGCGAAATTATTATGAAACACAATTATAGGAGATCCATCTTGGGTGTGTGAACTTTGATGACCAGAACATATTAAATTTAAGGGGGGTGATCCATCTTGGGTGTGGGAACTTTGATGACTAGAACACAATAAATGTGAAAGGGGTGATGATATATTGGTTTTCATCTCATTAACTGAGATCGATTTACAGTTAATGAGAATGTTTGGAGAGAGTGATGTCGTGTGGATTAGGTCTTTTTAAACGTCCTTTTTTTAAAACTAACACTTTCCCGAAGGAAGTGTCAAGACTCGGTGAAAAAGGGTAATTAAGTTGAGACCTTTAAATTAAGACACTTATCAAGGTTTTAAATTTATAAAAATAAAACGATATCTGCTGATTATTCTAAACCCACAGGATAGGCAAGTGGGCCTATCGGGCGTAGTATTGACTATAGCAAGTACCGAGTATCAAACCCTAAGATACGACTTCCCCTACTCAGCCCTAAATTGCTTCAATAAAAAGAAAGATAAGACAAAATAAAGAAAGAGATTGAGAGCGACCAGAGTAAAAATCAATAACAAACAAAGTGTTGCTTCGGGATCCAACTTAATCTTGGGACGGCTTAATAGTAGTTATTCAGTTAAGTGGTGTGAACAAGTGCGCACTTATGCTGAACATGGAGTTGCTACAACATTCTCCATAGGTGACTATTTTTGCAAGACGAGCTATATTCTTATTATAATGTGAGGGCCTACCGAACCGGTAAGCTTACCTCTCAACAATGACAGACGGACTACTTAAGAGTGTGTATACCCAACCCTAAATGATCCACCTCCCAATGTTGCAATAAAGAAATCTAATCACGTAAAAATTTTATGGACAACTTGTCGGTGGCCGGAGCATGACCGAACAAGAAACCACTTGATATCGTAAGAGAGTCGTGACTAACCCGAACACGTGCATCCCCTACTTGAACCAATTAACATTTTAAAAAGTGAGTGATCTATCATTAACTGTGCGGCAGTATAATGATGAGAGAAAATAAAGACCGTTATTTCTCAACACGGGTTCATCAAACCTCAACATACGCAAAGATTTCACATAGACAATGAAGCTAAGTCGCATAATTAAGGCTTGACTTATCACTGGGACCGAGTATAAAGACCGTACCGACCCTAAATGAGATCTTTGATAGTATAGGATTAAGCCACTAAGTGTGTGTATTTATACCCATAAATGGGCTAATCACTACTCGCGGGATTAGATTAGCTTAAAAGTGCATGGGTTGTTACACACATTGGGCTAATTACTTCATATCAAGACACCCACAAGACCAAAGACTAGTTAATTAGTTAGTTAATTCATCAAACAAAGTTTTAAGCGAAAAGAATTAAACAATAACACAACACCACTTAACAAATAAAAACTATATAATTCATACCAAGATAAGTCTTCACCCTACCAACACTCAACTAATCTAGCCAAACATTGGCTTTACAACTTGCACACTATATTGGGTGTTGAAGGAACACATACTAGTGAGTGTATTTGGGATTAAAGAGGGTGTTTTTGGTGAGTTTTAGTGATCTCTCTCTCAACTCTCAATCAACAAGTGTTTATGGAGTGATCCCAAGCTCCAAAGGTCACTTGCAAGACAAGACCCCTAAGATGGCTGTAGTGTGAGATAAACTCGAGTGAAAATGGATGCCCAAAATGTGGAGTGGAGGCCTCTATTAATAGGCAAAACAGGTCTGACATGCCTGTGCATGTATCTTGGAATGCCCCTTCTCGACAGCACGTACTGTTGTAGAGTCCTTTCGCGCAGAATCGTCTATACCAGGGCTGGCACGCCTATGCCACTATGTGGGGCACGCCCATGCATATCAAAAAAGCTCAATTTTGCCTACTGCTGACTTGGAAATGCTGACTCGTCAACCTGGGATAAGTGCACGGCCGTGCATAGTCTTGAGCACGGTCGTGCTTCATCTGCATCAGCTCTAAAAGTCTTCAAATCCTTGTCTTTTATGTCGGTTTTCACTTCTTTTCACTTTCTACCTTCAATACCTACAACTATCATCCAAAGGAAGAAAACCGTGACAATACCAAGATAGAAGCATGAATGAATTTAAGTGATAATTAGGTGAAAACAAGTATATAAAACCTTCTAATTTTGGGACTCATCATATCACCTCACACTTAGACGTTTGCTTGTCCCCAAGCAAACCAAACCTAGGCAACGAAAGTAGAATAAAAATACGCGAGTGTGGTGTGACAAGTCACAACAACCCACCTCCTATGAGTCCCACCTACTCAACACATCCTTGGTAGATGTTTTAGATAGCCTTGGCACGCCAAATCAAATGTCTCTCAAGTGTCTACTTCATATCTCTCTCACTATTTCACTCGGGTGCACATATCATAGGATTGTACACAAATTGAATCTCCACCGCTATATAATGGTGAGAAACTGCAAATCACAAGGTCTTTTGAGGGGTGAAAATGGTATAGTGATAAATGGGTAGGAAGGGTGTCTACTGTCGTGTCTGGCGCGGGCAGCGACTACGATGTAATGGGCAAATGTCAAACTCTGAATTATGGGCTTCCTGAAACTCCTCCCCCGAAGACTTACTGCTCTGGCATCCCTACTCTGCGAATCTTTCGGTCTGCACACTTGATCACCTCCACTAGGAATGTCCTAGAAATAAACCTTAAAATAGAATTGTTTCTTTCTAGCCCGCTTATTGTTGAGCTTCTTGATTCATTCTTTAATTTTTTTAACAAATAAAAGCGCTGCTTCTGGTGAAGCTTATTCTTTGGCATGTTAACTCTGGGTCGCTGTCTTTCTTTAGTTGCCACGACTCTTATCGGTGAATACAGTGATGTCTGGTCTATTCTTCTTCATCTCGAGACTGCCCAAGAGTGTTCCAATAGCCTACAACACGCCTTCTATACTGTTAGGATCTGAGTTTGATTGTTTTGATTTGTTTAAGTAAAATGAGAAATGAATGAAGTGAATATATATGGAAAGTGCAGCAGAATGATAAACTATAATCAAAACAAAAGGAATAAATGTTTTTCGATCGATTTCTTTCATAAACTCAAATGATTACAAACGATTATACAAGTACTCCCCCTCAGCCTGATCACTCTGTGATTGTTAGTCTGAGAGAATGTTGTGAGTGATGAATAGAACAGTACAAGCACTTTTCTATTTATAGACAAATCTAAACCACCGGTGACCTGGGCTGACGTCACCTAAGATAGTGACCTCTAACAGAATAACAAAAAAAAAAACATCTGCCCTATACAACTACTGTTATATTGCAAAACACTGTAAGGTAAACTACTGTTGAGGAAAACTCTGATGGTCTTGTATCATCTGTTGGAGCCTAAGTGTTGTTGGCTCCAACAGACCTTTAGTCTTCAGCACTTGATCAGCAATTGTTCTCTATCAGTTGTTATCCAGCAGTCCTTTGTAGTAGCAGTTGTCATAGCAGTTGTTTGGGTGGAACAGTTGTTAGGGTCAACAGTCTTTTGGAAGGAGTATGTTGTAAATGTTGTTTATTAATATGGATCAACTGTTAGTATATTTTGGCTTTTCAATCATCTGTTCTTCTCAAGGTCAGCAGACCCAACAATCTCCCCTAGAACAGATGATGCCAAAACTAGACTTTATTCTTGATCTTTATTCCTCATCAGACTTTCTCTAATTTGACCTTTGAATTGTAACTCAAAGTTCAAAGAGTAGAGGTCATCAGCATCTCTTTCAAGTTCAAGGTTCAGCAGTGTTTGGAGGTCATCTGCATACAGGCCATGTGCATCATCCATGCTAAGTCTTTGAGCTTCTCCATCTGATCTAAGTAGAGTCAAATCATGGGTATCTTTGTTGACCTTCCATTTTAGAATTTTTGAATCAGAGGATTTGCTGAGATGCACTTTTATTCTGGATGAGTTAGGTGATGGAGGTCTCCCAATGAGTTCTCTGAGTTTTTCAGTAGTGGGATAAGAGAAATAGTGAATCTGATTGAAGAGGCCCTCCTTTATAAAAGTATCAGCAAACTTCTTCTGATCCTCTTCGGACATTTCTTTCTTCTTCTTGAATTGTCTTCTTGCAGCAGCTGATAGATCAGAAGTATCAAGTAGGCTGTCTAATGTAAAGGCCGGTTGAGGTCTCTTCATCAGGGGTTCATCAGAGTAGACAGGTTTTCTGGGCAAGTTAGGGTCTTTCTTCCTGTTTTCTTCCAGTTTCTTGTAGGTTTCAACCAACCTCAGCTCTGACCATCTTGCAACAGACTTCATCTCCCCATAGTCAGTAGCCACAATTTCTTGTCTCATTCTTTTGGATTTCAAGGCTCTAGCTGGATCTCTGCCTTTACTGAAATCAGGGGCAGAGACCTTAGCTGGGGGATTCTTGGCAATCTCCTCAATTCTTATGAGCTCTTCTCTGAGGGCATGAGTGGTCTAGCCTGCAAACTGTTTCTTGTTTGCTTTATAAGGCATGGTTGCCAAGATCTGTTCAAGAAGAGATTCCCTAACCTCCCTTTGCATGTCACTGCTGAGAGGCATGGTAGACATAGAGTTGCTCAGGCTCTTAGCAAAATCTTCAATCCTTCTCAGTTTGCTAAGCTCTGCTGAATGGATGCCCTGAGCAGTCCTATCATCTTTCCCTTTGCATTTCTCTTTTATGATGGCATCTGCCTGTTCAGCCTTGTATTTTAGATATTTGTCTAGGTTTAGGGCAACAGGAAAATCTGGAAGAGATGGGAAAGATCTTTCAGATGATTGTTCAGTATTGTAGAAGGATTGCATTTCTCCCTTGAGTAGATCAAGTTCAAGGGGATACTGAACAGCCAATGGTGTGATGGTTGGTGGTGATCTATGGGATGTAAATTGTGAGGTGTGTGGTGAGAATGATGAAAGTGGAATGGCAGATATGGGTGTTGATTGTGTGGTTGAAGTAGTAGGTGGTGATGTGTGAATGTTTTCATCCTGTACAACAAAGGTAGATTTTCTCTTCCTTCTGTATAAGATTTTTGGTGATGGTGGTGTAGAGGCAGTGGTTGTGTTAACATCTGTTGGCACTTTTGTAGAGCCAGCAGATGTTTGGGATTTAGGTGGTGGAGTGGTTGTAGGTTCAGTGGTTGGTTTGGTGGCTGTGGTGATAGGTTCAGATGTTGGTTTGGTGGTTGTGGTGATAGGTTCAGATGTTGTGGTGGTATCAGTGGTTTTGGTGGCAGCAGTGGTTTTGATAGCAGTGGTTTTAGCAACAAGTTTAGATGGTGGTTTTCTGACATGTTTGGCAGGCATTTTCTTCCTTTTAGAGGAACCCACATCTTCAACTTCCTGCTTTTGTTCCCTTTTCTTTTGTACCAAAGCCTCTGCCTTGACTTCCAAAGTATCAGCCATCTTTTGCTTTTCTTCAGCAGCTTTTTCAGCTTCTTCATTAGCAGAGGTGTCCACTTCTTTAGCTTTGCTGGTTTGAAAATTGGATTGTTGTTGTTGTGGTGCTGTTTGGGTAGACCCTGGTTTGTTGGCAGACTTTGATTGACCTTTTGTGAGGGTGGACAACCAAAGGGATCTAGCTTTGACGATCTATCTCTGCCACTCTCCCCCTTTTTGGCATCATCAGCTGTGAAGTCATCAGCATCTTCATCTCTGAGAATTGTGGTAGGGGTAGAGCCAGTGGTCTTCAGCAGATGGTCTTTAATGGCTTGAATGTCAGCATGGGTATCTTTGTACCTCGCATCTACCATATTTCTGATTTCAGCCATGTAGATTTCATGAGTCTGATCTGCTAGTTTTCTGTGAGCTATGATGATGGGAGAAACATATTTCCATAGCTCACTAGCAATATCAGCTGTGGATGGTTGACTCTTGGTGAGAGTAGCCAATGATCCCAATACTATCTTGATATCTGATTTCATATCAGCAACAGAGGTTTCAATGGACTGTACTCTGGCCGTCAATTCCTGGTATTTTAACCCATCACCTAAGTTAATAGGATCATCTGAATTCCTACCAGTGGTAGTTGTAACTGGTTTAGTCCTAGCAGGTGAGTCCAAAGGATGAGAACCAGATGCCCCTTTTTCTTGGTTTTGGGGACTTCAAACTGATTTTGGGGACACTATAGTGGCCTCATCAGTTGTTGCCTTTAAGGAAGTCTTAGCTATGTAACCACTGTCCTGTTGTGAGACAATGGTCTCTACATCAGTAGTGGCTGATTCACTTGAAAACTCGCCTAGAGTTTCATTGAACTCAAGGGGTGTAACCTCCTCTTCTGTTTGTGGGATGGCTGATTGATTTTCCTCAGTCCCAGTCACTTGTGGAGGTATACTCTCATTAATGGGTGAAGGAGAGGAACTGGGATTTTTCTGAGTTTTCTCAATAGTCTCAAACAAAGGTTGCATGGTTTGAGGAACATGTGTTGGTGAAGGTGGAAGAGTGAAAGGAGAATTAGCCCTGGGAGAGGGCTTGTGAACATATGGCCAAGTGACTCATATGTATCATGATGTGTTTCCCTTTGGCTTACAACATGATCCTTTTGTGAGGAGTCATGAGGAGTTTGGTCAGGTTGAGATATATCCAACTGTTGTGAGGAAGTAACAACAATGGTTTCTTGTTGCTTTTGTGTTGCAACAGGGTTTTCTTCTGGTATCTCATTTTCCAGAAGTCCCCTTTTTGGTTTAGTGGTGGTTTTTGTGGATGGACGTTTTCTTTTGGAGGTGGCTGGTGTGGGTTTCACAGCACTGGATGTAGTGCCATGATCACCAGGAGCAGTGGGCTCAACAACAGAGGTTTGGACAACAGTTGTTGTCTTAGTCCTCTTTGTTTGTGTTTTGGAAACTTTTGACACTTTTAATACTTTTTCTTGGGTAGTTGAACCCAGCATTCTTGTGAAAGTTTCATCAGTTAGACTCTTCATTTGAATTGACTCACCCTTTTTAAAATCTTTTTCTAGTAAAACCTTTTGTAGGATTACACTCAAAATTCTTGGGTAAAACAAAAAAGCATTGTTAGACCCAGACTTTATGGCTTTCACATTTGATACTAAGTCCATAAACAGTCCCTGGGATAAATTGAAGTCAGAGTCTGACAACATAGCATATCCCAAGTACTGAATCCTAAATGGGATTTCATTAAAGGAAGTGGACTTAGCAGAGACATAGAGAAGGAGGGTATGAAAGAAAAATTTCATGACTGGTGGGAAAAACTTTTTGAAAAGTGTTGACCCAGTCATCTGTGCATCATAACCTCTTTCCTGAAACTCTGTGTGAAGCTCTGCCTTAGGGAAAGAGTCTTTACCTGACAGGTCATTGAGTGAGAAGGTTGTGGATATTAGTTCAGGGTTAATGACGATACTTGTCTCTCCAATTTTTGAGATAATGGATGTCGGCTTTTTGTCTTGAAGAAGAAACTCAACATTCAACCAAAATTCTTGGAGGGTATCAAGATAGATAGGGGCATCAGCGGTTAGGATTGTCAGGTATTTGGATTTTAAGATGATGTCGATGGTGGAATGGAATGGAGTGTTTTCATCTGTTTTTACCAGATATGGGAGATAATTGTGTGTGGCTTTTGCTTGAAGATCCATCGTAATGGATGTCGAGTGTGAGAGTGAGTGGAATTGGGGTAAGGGTTTGAGGATGAAGAAGGCAGTTTCAGTATTTTGAATACAATGAGACAGTGTAACGACTGTTGTGGTAAAACAGGGTTTTTATAGGCTCCGGTGAAACCGCTGATGTGGCCAAAACTCTGCTTTTAGGAGCAGACGTGGCAAACATCTGGTGGTTTACAGCTGTTGCCAAAGATCTAATGCAAACAGCTGTTGTTTTACCAAAGTGTTGATGCCAACAGCACTTGATTTTTTTTATATAGATAGATATATGTGTATATATATGTATATATATATATAGATAATGAAAATGTTGTTTTATCTGATCAGAGGTTTGAAACAGATTTTTCAACCAAGCAGTGGTTGTTTTATCTGATCAGATGTTTGAAACAGATTTTTCAACTTAACAGTGGATAAAGTGGATTAAACAGTGGTTGTTTTATCCTTAATAGATTTTTCAACCAAAAATCTCTTTTTAAGGATGGATTTTGATTTTCTGAAACATTTTAATGTTTTTATTTAAAACATTTTTGTTGTTTAATCCATGTTTAGGATACCAATTCTAGAAATCAGATTTGCAAAGGTAGATGTGTCTAAAGCTTTTGTCAACACATCTGCCAACTGATCCTCTGTTGGAACATGGTGCAGAGAAATCAAACCTTTTTCATAGCTATCTCTGACAAAATGATGTCTGATGTCTATGTGCTTTGTGGTTGAGTGAGAAACTGGATTCTTGATGATATTTTCAGCAGCTTGACTGTCCAACATTAGTGGAGTCTTTAGTGCAGTTATCCCAAAATCCCGCAATTGATTTTGAAGCCACATGAGTTGGGTTGTACAGCTTGCAGCAGCAATGTATTCAGCCTCAGCTGTTGAAGTTGAAACAGCTGCTTGCTTTTTGCTTTGCCAAAAGACTAAGGCATTTCCTAGAAACTGGCACTCTCCTGATGTAGACTTCCTTGTGGTGTGGCAGCCAGCAAAATCACTATCTGAATAACCTGAAAGCTCAATGTTTCCATTAGCAGGATACCAGATACCAAGTGTGGGAGCACCTTTTAAGTATCTGAATATCCTTTTCACAGCAATAAGGTTTGACTTTCTGGGTGAAGCCTGGGATCTTGCACAAACACAAGTGGCAAACATAATGTCTGGCCTGGATGCAGTTAAGTATAATAAAGACCCAATCATGCCTATGTAATGTGTTTGGTCAACCAGTTCATCCTTGTCATCAATAGTGAGTAGCTTTACTGTACTCATGGGTGTACTACATGGCTTACAGTCATTCATCTCAAATCTAGTTAATAAGTTTTTCACATATTTGTTTTGATGAATGAATGTGCCATTTTGCAGCTGCTTCACTTGGAGACTAAGGAAACACTGAAGTTCACCCATAGCACTCATTTCAAACTCTGCTGTCATGAGTTCCCTAAACTGTATGCGCGTAGGATCGTCTAAAAAACAAAGATAATGATCAAACAAGTTCAATTCAGGTGCGGAATCCCTGAATTGATCACAAAATGATAATAAAACTAGCAAAACACAGAAATCATCATAAACATATTCAATTCATTCACTTTGATAATCAATTACACTTGAAAATGTAGTTTATAATGATAAAGAACTTTTACAGACTCAATAAGATAACCTAGGGAGAACACACACAGGGAGGGAAAACAAAATGACCAAAAGTTACATTTGAAAAACTGATTTGACCTTATATAGACCTGCACATTCGCCCAATTGAGTTGGTCGAATGTGCAGGTTCGACCATTCGACATGGTCGAACCAAGACATTACAATAGATAAGTTCTTCCTTCGACCTCCCTGTGTACCATCGACCCTTTAGATCTACCTTCGACCGTTCATTCTACCTTCGACCAAACTATAAACCACATTCGACCATACGATATTGAACAAAACACTTTGTAATCCGCAATCCAATAGCATTAGTTGCATTATGTGCATCTACAAACTCCCCCTCGACTATTGCTTGGATTGCTTGAGTTTTCGTTCTTGGTCCATTTCCTTGTTCATAAGCTTGATGCGCAATAACGTCTTCTGTTCCTTCGTCATTACTGGTTCATCATTTTGTTTCGGCTTCTTCTTTTTAACTTCCTGAACATCCTGAACTTTCACAAACTTCCCCAGTTTCTTGTCAAAGTCACATCTAGCATTCACATCCCATGCAAAGCATAAGAATACCACACGTTGGTATTTGCTTGCCTGTTCACTATCCTTAGCTTCGCAATAGATCGGATTATAATAGAGCATTATAATATCCTCGTGCGAACAGTTGATCAGCCACATAGGATCAAAAATATGAATCTTCTTGAAATCCTTTGCACCATCCTTCAAGACGATAATAGCCTCTGCAGTCTTCCAATCATAATACCACCACATGACATCTTTAGAAAAGTGTTGTGGAATCTGCATCAAAGGAATACGTTTCAACACTTTTGGTGATACTTCAAGGTCACCTTAGGAGTAAACAAGTTCCATTTCCTTTTCAGATACTGTGGAGTAAACAAGTTCCATTTTGTTCTGCTCTCTCTCGACATACGATCTGCAAAGTAAGCAAGATGATCGTTTACAGAACCTGTAATCTCATGTCTACATATATCACGAATAGCCCAGTATGGTAGTGTCTTCAAGTCATGGAATCTGTCAAAGTACAAAATTCCTTTTTCCCATTTCACAGCAACACACTTTAGCTGTTTCACGAACTTCCATCCAAGAGCTTTCCCTTTAAACAAGTCGTTGTGAAACTTGTAAAAGCTACCTTGAACTTCTCTCTTTGGACGGTTAGCTTCTTTCTCTTTAAGCTTCCTCAAAAGTTCTTTCAAAGCGTCAGATTGTTCAGTGTTTGGCTTATTACAATCTAGAAACACTTCTTCAACAAACTTCTTACTCTTTTCATGAGCAAGTTTCTCAGCCTGGCTTAACATCTCATCAGTGAATTCAGGAAATCCAGAATCTTTGTTATTCTTGAAGTATTCTGGATATTCCTCACTCGTGATATCCTCAATTTCTACTTCTTCAAATACTGGTACGTTTGGTATCTGATTATCAATCATCAACTCCTCCAGAGTCTTACCATCCTGTTTCGCCAGTCCTTCCAATATCTCCTTAGACATGGCTGCAGAAACTTCTTAATCTTCTAAGTCAGGATCATTGTACTCCAACTCAAATCTCATATCATTTGACTCAAATATCTCAGGAAATCTGCCTGTCGTCTCTATCGTCCAGACTCCGTCAGTTAACATTTGGCGATACATATTCTTGTCATCATCAGATAAAGATCTGATCTTCTCATTCCAAAAGATATTATCATCGTCAACAGTACCACCAGGAGCTTTCGAACTTGATCCTCCTGTATCTTTTCCCGATCCTCTCTTCTCACACTTATACTTGTCAGTGTCATCATCATCATCATCACTGTCAGAACTCGCAGAGCTATTACCTTCTCATGAATCATCTCCTGAACCATCATCATCACCATCATCTTTCTTTTTCTTCTTAGGAGCATTCCCAGCATCCTCATCCAACTCATCATTATCTTTTTCCTCTTCATCAGATGGTTCAAAATCAACTTCTTCTTCATCACGCTCCGTATCTTCTTCACCAGCTTGTAATTGAGGAGCTTTAGAGTACAAATCTTTAATCAGATTATCCATACTCTTGTTACTTTCTTTCAGCTTCTTGTTCTCCTCTTTTATAGCAATAAATCTTATGGTATTTCTCTGCTCATGTTTCAACTTCTTGTTTTCTTTCTGAAGTAGCTTAATCTTAGCTTCCAGAGCTTCATGATTCTCATGTGATGTTTCAACAACATCTAACATCTTCTTGTCATTACTTCTCAACTGTTCAATCTCTGCTTGTTGCTGATTTATAATCTTCATCAATTCAGCAAGCTTCTGATTAACTGCAGTCATCACATCACTGTCTACAGTAACTTTAGGTGTTGAAGCTTGATGTGTCGTAAAACACATCTATTCTCCTATGTATTTTGAGTTATAATTGAGTCTTTTGTATATAGTTTTTTGTAGTTTTAGGCGTGTATTCGTTTGTTGGCCTATTTTTATCATTGTATAGTTTTTGAGTCATTTTTAGTACTTATTTATTTATTTTATATTTTGGTAGGTGTTCGTGTGAACGTTGGAGCGTAAACGATGAACTTTGGTCGAGCCAATAACACCTGATACGAGAGCACCGAGTTATACTAATAATAATAATAATAATAATAATAAATATAATTAAATGGACTTCAACTGCTAGGGCGCACAAGGGTGGAATATATATATCATTCATTCATGCGATTCATATACACAATTCCAATTACATAGCGGCGGAGCAGTGGACAAGGATTGGAGAAATTTCATTCTAAAATTCCAATTCAACAATTAAATTCCAATCGCACAGAAGAAAAGGAACAAAAGTCAACCTAACTACGGTGACGATCGAACGAGCACGGAAGGAGAAAAGGCCACGGGCACGTTAAAGATCAATAGCCAACGAGCCTTGGGTTAGGTTTAGTTTTCGTTTATTATTTTTATAGACATGGTTAAAACTATTTTTATTTATTTTGTGATGTTTATAAATATTATGAGTAGCTAGACTTTTATGGTTGCTTAGGTTTATGAACTAGACACATTATTTGCAGATTTTAATGATTCTTGGTTTTTAATTTTGATGTGTAGGATTACATGATTTTAATTCTATTGTTGGATTTGATATATGTGTGTTGGTGTTAATTTTATTTGAAGTTTGTTTATTGGTTTTGTGGAGCTAGGCATGTAGAGATACCCCCTAGGCCTTGAAATCAATCTAGTTCGTCAACTTAGGTTAGCGAGCTAGTATTTGGAGTTGGAGTACGACACAAGTATAACAAACTAATATAATAAATTAACTAAGACGTGCAGTCCATTCTTGAGGGTGAGAAATCTAACTCGAGATTGCTAGGTAACTAACTAGGCATTGTTCGGTAGTTGGCAAGCGCTAGGGCGGGAGTCGCTACTTGTCCGTGTTTAGAGTTTTCCTAGGTTTTCTTCAGTAGAGTTTAAGTCTGCTTCATAGTTAGAAGGTTTTAATCCAGGAGAGGTTTTAATCTGATTTCTGTGGGATTTTGGTACGCTAGGGCGATCCAGATCCATCTTAGCATTTCTACACTTGTCCCGCCTTAAGTCTAGTGAGCTATCTTTGACAGGAGGTTTATTAGATAAGAATAGGGTCTCAAGTTAATTACCAGATTCAGGATTTATTGCTAGTGTCTAGGGATTTTGCCTAAGTAACCAGCCTTCTTCCTACCCGATTTCTCCAAGTTCCTAGTTCCCGTAAGCAGCTGAGGTTACTTTATTTATATTTAGTTTCTTTTAAGTTTTTAATCATTAGTTTAACCCCCCCCCCCCCACATAAGTATATATTTATTTAGGCTAGTATTCGGTATAGGTTGTGATCTAGAGTTGCATTCGCGTCTTTGGGTTCGATACTCGGTCTTATCTGTTTACTGCTTTGCGACCGGTACACTTGCCGTGCGTGTGTAGTTTTTAGGTGAGTCGTTTTAATTAGAACTTGTGTTATTTATATTTATACATTTACACACATCAAGTTTTTGGCGCCGTTGCCGGGGACGCAATTAGCACTCTTGAGAATTATCCGATCCGTTTCTAGTCTACTATTTTGTGAATAATTTTTTTTTTCTTATTATTATTTTTTTTATTCGTAATATATAATTTTTTTTATCATGTGCGAGATCTGCGGAGGACCCCACTTTACCATAAGATGCCCTCGTTCATATTCATCGGGGTATTCCACAGATTATTATTCTAAAACGTATTTGCAGCCGCAGCCATATCAGTCATACCAGCCTTCATATCCACAGGCTAACCGGTGGTTTAACCCTGCAATATCTGAGCCACTAGATAGAATAAAAAGTCGGACTGATCGTCTACAAGCTGAGATGTATGAGGATAGGCATGGTGGTAACTCGTCAGAGTATCCACCTAGCCAACATTTGTATCCACATCCCGATTATCGGGATGTCTCGTCTCACACTAGACCCGATTTTGCCGCCTTAGTTGCTAAACAACAGCTCATGCTCGAGGATATCGATTCTTTGCTATCCAAGCGCACCGAATCTTTGAGGGAACAAGATGCGGCACTTAAAAGGCTAGAGGCTCAGGTGGATGAACTGAAGACCATAATGGACTTTGAAGTCCCACCTCTAGTTCAGCAGGTTTATTTCACAGATGATGACCCAGACGAGATGGTAACACTTACATTACCTGATTGTGTTAGGCCCGTTGCTGAAACTGTTTGTCCTTACTCATCTGATCCTGTGCATGATTTAACTGACCCATATGATTCTTTACACTTGTCTTGTGAGGATGATATTTTGCAGGATTCAGGGTTAGAGCCAGAGACCATAATGGACGCCTTAGTCCCACCTTTGGTTCAGCAGGATGAGCAGCCTTGCCAGATCTCTAGTTCAACAGCATACCCTTGGGAGGCAGATGTCTGGAGTGATGATGAGGAGATAGAAAGGATAGCCTGGGACGCGCATAGGAAAGCCATGATGGAGAAGATAGGGGAGGCTGAGGAAGATATGGATTTTTCTGAATCCACAGGCTGGCTGTTTGAGGAAGAAGTGGTGGAAGAGGAAGACACCACTGACCTGCTTGAAGAAGCAGTTGATGAGGAAGAAGAGTTTGGTGACGAGTTGGTTGATTTGTCAGCCCCGGAAGTGGACAAAGATTTTGAACAAGTGTCACCAAACAAGGAAGATGAGAAAGAAGTAATGGTGGAAGAAGAAGAACACATCGGCCGGCCCGTGCAGGCATTGGATATTACACTGCTATTAGTGCCACCACCATGGCCACCACCACGGGAGAAGGCGAAGAGGCACCTGGACCGACACAGGGTGAGGGTCAGGAGTTGTAGAGATAACAAGTCCCCTCATTACATGCCAAGAATCAGGTTTGGTCCAGGTAAATTTAAATATTGGTGGCCCGACCCATTTAAATTCGATAAAATATTTTTAAATTCCACTAATGTAATTTTTCTAAATAATATGGACCGGGTGGAATTAAATGGGTTGGATCGGGTCCAGATAAAAGAGAAGCCCCCTGATTAAGTTTAAGTGTGGGGAGGCTCTGTAGAGTTTGTAAATTTATATTTATACCTATTTTTTTTCTAGCTTTTCATTTTTTTTTTTGTGGTCGTTCTTTGGTAGTAGTTTATAGGTTTTTATTTTTTTTTATTTTTTTCTTTGTTTTTTTTTTGTGTCTTTGAGTCTGTTTGCAGGTTTGCTTGGGTAGAGGAAATTTCACCATGAGCGGATCCCATGTTTTATCCTTATATATATTTTATGAGTGGGAGTTTTGGTAGAGGTTTGGGTAATAAAAGAGAATTTTTCTTAAAAAAAAAAATTAATTAACTTTCTGTGAAAAAAGATTTTTCATGTAATGTGAGGAGTCTGGGCTGACCTGTTTGCCTTATGCGACCAGCTATTACCCCGGAAAGTTATATTTTTTTCTCTTGCAACGCGTGTTGTGATCACTAGTGTCCTTCACGTTGAGTGAGAACCAGATTTTTTTTTCTACCCATTTGGTTCTACCACCATACACCGCCAGTTTGCCAAGCAGGTACGTCTTCTTGTTTGTTGTTATTTTATGAGTCTAAGTCAGTAGTTTGAGTCTTTTTATTTTTGTGTGGTTCGGTATTATGCTCGGTTTTGTTTGTTTTGTTTTGCGCAGGTTTGGATTGCACCACCCGTACTCAATCTCCATTCGGGTGATTCCGAAGCTGTTTATCATTTGTCAAGGAAAGCCCGGAGTTTATCATTGTGTCAGAGCCGATCGCGACCAAAATGCTATACGATCGAGCTGGATTGGACTAGAGTTTTTGGAGCTTACGCATTAATTAACCAGCTAAGTCTTTTCCAAATTGCCCTCGTTTTTTTTTATTTTTTTATTCGGAATTTATTTTTTTATTTTGAGTCGTTTTCTATTCCTACATTGAGGGCAATGTAGAGTTTAAGTGTCGGGATGGGAAACTGTCGTTTAGTTTGTATATAAAGTCATTTTAAGTTTAAAAAAAAAAGAAAGAAAAGAAAAGAAAAAAAAACGAAAAAATTAAAAAAAAAAAAAAAAACTGAAAAAAAAAAGTCCCTGATTTTGAAGTTTGCATTATATAAAATATGGAAAATGATAGGTAAAGTTAGGTGTCCGGTTTTCAAATAGTATGTATAATAAGAGATTAAAATTGATTGAAAACGTGTCGGATTTGGGATATGTGGGTAGGCTCGGCCGGTAGAAAGGTTTCCTTTGAAAAAGTAATAAATTAATTATGTTAGGCTATTTTGTGGGTTCTCATCTAGGAAAAACGGGGAGACCGAAACCGCCAAAAATAGTATAAGAAGCACCGTTATAAGTAGAAAACCGTTAGAATTTCTAATCACTTAAAAAAAATTAGAAATCAAAGCAAAAATGCTGAAGCTTAAGGTGCCTGGCCACTGGGATAGCGACTTGGATTGGTCACACCCTCTGAGTTAAGTATGCTGAGATGAAAAAAAAATGCTGAAGCTTAAGGTGCCTGGCCACTGGGATAGCGACTTGGATTGGTCACACCCTCTGAGTTAAGTATGCCAAAAAAAAAAAAAAAATCATTTTAAATTCTCTTGGTTTTCTACATAAGACGGTTGGGAAATGGTCAATTGGTCGTTCCTTTAGCTTCATAAGCTTGAGGCGGGATTAGGAGGAACTGTAGCTTCCTTCGAGTGAGACCCTAGATAGACTAATCAACATGAACTTAACATAAATAAAAAGGGGCTTGGAAACCGGTGTGGGTTTAAGAGGATCAATATACCTGCAATCGCAATCAACACGTTAGTAGATTATTAATTAAGTAACCTATGTTTTGAAACTGGATGTAAACCTAACTGTGATTCCATAGCATAATTCTTTTTCAGGGACGAAAAAGGTTTAAGTGTGGGGATGTTTGATGTGTCGTAAAACACATCTATTCTCCTATGTATTTTGAGTTATAATTGAGTCTTTTGTATATAGTTTTTTGTAGTTTTAGGCGTGTATTCGTTTGTTGGCCTATTTTTATCATTGTATAGTTTTTGAGTCATTTTTAGTACTTATTTATTTATTTTATATTTTGGTAGGTGTTCGTGTGAACGTTGGAGCGTAAACGATGAACTTTGGTCGAGCCAATAACACCTGATACGAGAGCACCGAGTTATACTAATAATAATAATAATAATAATAATAATAATAATAATAATAATAATAATAATAATAATAATAATAATATTAATAATAAATATAATTAAATGGACTTCAACTGCTAGGGCGCACAAGGGTGGAATATATATATCATTCATTCATGCGATTCATATACACAATTCCAATTACATAGCGGCGGAGCAGTGGACAAGGATTGGAGAAATTTCATTCTAAAATTCCAATTCAACAATTAAATTCCAATCGCACAGAAGAAAAGGAACAAAAGTCAACCTAACTACGGTGACGATCGAACGAGCACGGAAGGAGAAAAGGCCACGGGCACGTTAAAGATCAATAGCCAACGAGCCTTGGGTTAGGTTTAGTTTTCGTTTATTATTTTTATAGACATGGTTAAAACTATTTTTATTTATTTTGTGATGTTTATAAATATTATGAGTAGCTA
Organism: Ambrosia x helenae; assembly: GCA_030844895.1. Lineage (NCBI taxonomy): Eukaryota > Viridiplantae > Streptophyta > Magnoliopsida > Asterales > Asteraceae > Ambrosia > Ambrosia x helenae. The sequence continues at coordinate 93,288,028 of CM061224.1, read as the reverse complement.
GACTTTTATGGTTGCTTAGGTTTATGAACTAGACACATTATTTGCAGTTTTTAATGATTCTTGGTTTTTAATTTTGATGTGTAGGATTACATGATTTTAATTCTATTGTTGGATTTGATATATGTGTGTTGGTGTTAATTTTATTTGAAGTTTGTTTATTGGTTTTGTGGAGCTAGGCATGTAGAGATACCCCCTAGGCCTTGAAATCAATCTAGTTCGTCAACTTAGGTTAGCGTGCTAGTATTTGGAGTTGGAGTACGACACAAGTATAACAAACTAATATAATAAATTAACTAAGACGTGCAGTCCATTCTTGAGGGTGAGAAATCTAACTCGAGATTGCTAGGTAACTAACTAGGCATTGTTCGGTAGTTGGCAAGCGCTAGGGCGGGAGTCGCTACTTGTCCGTGTTTAGAGTTTTCCTAGGTTTTCTTCAGTAGAGTTTAAGTCTGCTTCATAGTTAGAAGGTTTTAATCCAGGAGAGGTTTTAATCTGATTTCTGTGGGATTTTGGTACGCTAGGGCGATCCAGATCCATCTTAGCATTTCTACACTTGTCCCGCCTTAAGTCTAGTGAGCTATCTTTGACAGGAGGTTTATTAGATAAGAATAGGGTCTCAAGTTAATTACCAGATTCAGGATTTATTGCTAGTGTCTAGGGATTTTGCCTAAGTAACCAGCCTTCTTCCTACCCGATTTCTCCAAGTTCCTAGTTCCCGTAAGCAGCTGAGGTTACTTTATTTATATTTAGTTTCTTTTAAGTTTTTAATCATTAGTTTAACCCCCCCCCCACATAAGTATATATTTATTTAGGCTAGTATTCGGTATAGGTTGTGATCTAGAGTTGCATTCGCGTCTTTGGGTTCGATACTCGGTCTTATCTGTTTACTGCTTTGCGACCGGTACACTTGCCGTGCGTGTGTAGTTTTTAGGTGAGTCGTTTTAATTAGAACTTGTGTTATTTATATTTATACATTTACACACATCAAAGCTTCAGCAACAGGAATCTTCCCTTTCTTCAACTTCTTTAACACTCTATCCAATGCATCATTGAATTCATCAGTTGGTAACTCAGTATGTTCAGCAGCAGATGATGTCTTCTGTTTCTTTGCTGCTAGGGATGTGATGGGTGATTTAGAAATAGATGTTGGAGGCAGTTTCTTTCCAGCAACCAAATGCTCAATATCTCTAGCCCTTTTCTCCATCGGCTTCAATACTTTCTCTTTCTTCTTATACTGTGGTTTCTTCTGTTTCTCACCTGTCTTTGGCGATCCTACAAAGTCTTCGGATCCCAATCCTAAAACTTCCCCTGTTTCATCCAATGCAATAGTACTTTTTGTCCTTTGCTCTTCCACAGACTTATTTAGACTCTCATAATCACCAGCCACAGTGGCCTTGGGCGTGGTGCTCTCTACGGTCTCGTTCTCCGAATCCCATCTCTCGTCTTCCTTTGTCTCTTCAGAATCAACAGACACTTCGTTAACTAAATGTAAACCCTTTCTCGCATAACTCTTCTTCCCCTAGAAACCTTCTTCTGAGCGGGTTCAGTATCATCTTGTTTCTGTTTACCTTTCCCTGTCTTTGCACCAACGTTCACAACTTGACGCTTTCTCTTCGCAACAGGATCAACCGGAAAAAGAGGATTATCTGGATCTGAATCACTGTTAGCATACCTATCTTCATTCTTTCCTGGATCTACATACCCTGGGTTGATCAGATGACCAAACAAATTCTTGTGAGGTGGTATTTCATTCAACGACACACCCTTATAACCCTTCATTCTAACAAGTGTATTCAGGTTCATGTGATCCTGAACAACAATCTGGGTAGGATCTCTTCTCTACTTCTTATGCTTCTCATCAAGTATCATTTGTATAAATCTCAGATATAACAAGAATTTCTTGTTCTTCAAGCCTCTAAGTGGTTCCAGCATGTGTTCAAGTATCATACCAGATACATTGAACGGCTTGTTCAATATAAGAGCAACCATCAAAGAACTAATGCTCTTCCTCATCACATCATACCCTCCACTCACTGAACCAAATACATGCAACATGACGTGAGCGAGATACTTGAACTGAGGGCATATCTTCCCTTTATGTAACGAACCATCAGTTATCGGTCCGTTGTACTTCATTCGTAGGAAGCACTTTCTCTGTTCTATCCATGAAAGTTCTCTAGGATCTGTCTTCTTTTCATCATACAAGTTTAGTGCCTCTCGGATATCATCTTCAGAAATGATCACAAGCTCCCCCTGAATCGTACTTACCACAGCAGATTCATTGTTCCAGTAGTCCATTCTGGCATTCTTCCAGAACTCTTGTTGGTGGTCTTTATAAATGACGGTGGGGGTAGCAAGTGCAACAATCACACGGCTTCTCTTCAAGAAATCTACAATGCCGGTGAACTCTTGATGTTTCTTTAGATCTCCCATAAATGCACAGCAGTTGTGCGCCGGTTCAAACGGTAAATCTTCTATCTGTTCCTTTCCAGTTGCCTGTTCTGAAGATCCAGCGGGAACACTAGCACTTTCCTGTTTAGACATTATTAGACTGCAAAACAAATCAAGAAAACATGTTAAAAACGGACAAAATAAAAAAAACTTGAAATTTTTGATTTTCAGATTCTACATTCGACCGTTCGAAGGTTCGAATGTGAAATCAGAGGTTCGAATGTGGGATTTAGAGGTTCGAATGTGAAAATCAGTTTGTAAAAGTGTACATTCGACCGTTTGTTTCCACTTTCGACCGTTTGAACATCTACATTCGCCCAAAATGTCACATTCGACCGTTTGAATTTGGGCGAAGGAGACTGTTCATCTTCTTCAACATCAAATTTTGATTTGGTTCGTTTTATCATGCCATTTTGATTTGAATACACTCTAATATGACCGATAAAGCATTTCCGAACAACAATTTCAATTATTATCCATTGATTATGTGTTTTTAATTAAAAACTAGGGTTCGATGGTTTTGAAACATTAATTGAACAATCTGTCATGATTTAAACCTTAGTTTTTGTTTTATCTCCCCCTAAAACACATAAGCAATGCATCCTTATCAAAAAATATGACAATTAACAGTTTATAATTGAGTTATGATGTCTGTTAGGGCTCAGTCACAAAATCAATGATTATGATCTGCATAGTTGATGATAACCTGCAAATGATATAGCAAAATGATCAGCAAGTCAAGACGAACACAATGGTATGATTTTTAATGCACGGGCAACAAGAGCACTTAATCACATAAATTTGAAAATTTTTGAAAGTGAGGGTCGAATGTGCATATCTGATATATATAGGCTCCACATTCGACCGTTTGACTAGGGCGAATGTGAAACTTTTTCCACCTTTGACCCTATTTAAAGGTTCGAATGTAGAAAAAGGGTTCGAATGTGAAAATATCACATGAACACTCACATTCGACCGTTTGAAAGGTTCGAATGAGCAGATAAAATTCCACCTTTGACCCAACGAAGAGGCGAATGAAAATTGGAATTTTTGAAAAATTTTACCAAATCTCAAAATCGAGTCCTGTTCAAAATATTTTTCAACTTTTAAGCATCCGACATTCATTATTTCTCATTTAAAGATGACAAAAACTCAAATGGTCCATCAAGTTTTAGAAAATCATCATCAACCACCATCAGCTATCAAAAATAAGATAGAAATGTAATATCTTTTTGGATTTTCTAAACTTTTTGTTAAAACACACCTAAAATCTTTTTGAGTTTTGTATTTTTGACAAAAAAATCTAAAATGCATAAATGTAAAGATAAAGAAGTAAATGTTTTGTGATTTCCGGTAAAGGGATCATATCAGTTATTGAGAAATCTGATCACACCGTTGATCTTTTGATTTATTATCATTAAAGACAATGTGTGATCTGGCAACTGCTGATATTGTGATCCACATAAACTCACATGCAGACTGTTGTGCAGTGCTTTAGACTGATACTATTATTTATAGTATAAACTCAATTGTTTGTGGTTCCCACACACACGACATACTCCCGTATCAAGAAGTAAATGCACAAAGACTCATTGTAACGCGTTATTATGCTTTCGTCATCTGTAATTTACAAGGTATGAGGCACAGAGGTATACAGGTCAGCAAATCAATGCAACAAAGTAACATGTGCACTCTACCAGGTTGAGGGCTAATATCAATCATGATTTGCATCAGTGATTAGATACGATGTAATAGATAATCTTTGATTATCGTCATACATGAAAAGTTCCTCAATTCGGTAACTTTAGGATTTGGCTTTATAGCTCTTTTATAAAGACACCCTGTCTGATCTAGGTCCGTAATGACTTACAGCAGAAGATCAGAGAGGCTATCCCCAGACAACTAATAACATAACGACCCGAAACCTCCAAATTTTGTACAATACCCTATCAAACAAAATTACGGTACTAAGACCATATGCCCATGAGGAGTTCAACGACACAACAATCCGTTTGATATGTATGTATCAGGCACGCAATAATAGGTCTACGAAGCCTATCAACACATCACACAGACTCAAACACACGCCTAATATTGCATTACATTTCTTTAGCATGTGTCAGATCCCCACTGATGTACTATCATTTCCCCTTTTTCTCCTGGAAATCATTTTTTTTTTAAATTTTTATGGGGTTTTTGGATTTTTCAATGTTTTTGGTTTTTCTGAAAATAAATTCTACCTAAAAATGTAAAACATATTTTTGGATTTTTATATTTTCTGAAAAGCAATAAAAACTAAACTAAAAAACGATAAACTGAGGTGGTGATCAGTCTTGTTTTTCTTTTATACGATTAGCTTTTAAAAGATATTCAAATCTGGATTTATCAAAAGCTTTGGTAAAAAGATCTGCACATTGATAGTTAGTGTGGATTTTGACCATATCGATCAACTCTTTTGCGTAACAATCACAGATAAAATGGTATTTGATACGGATATGTTTAGCTTTCGAGTGATTTACTAAGTGTTTTGTTAATGCAATTGCGGCTTCATTATCACAGTAAGTAGGGGTTTTAAGAAATTGCAAACCGTAGTCCACCATCTGTTGTTGTATCCAAAGAACCTATGAGTAGCAGCTTGATGCTGAAACGTATTCTGCTTTACTTGTGGATAAAGCAACTGCGGTCTGTTTCTTGCATTGCCAGGTCACGAGCCTGCTCTCCATAAACTGGCATCCAGCCGTTGTGGATTTGCTGTCTTTGTCACAGCCACCCCAATCTGCATTACTAAAAGCGATTAGGTCAAAATAATCATCATTAGGGTACCAAAGTCCTCTCGACGGACAACCCTTCAGATATCTAAGGATACGCTTGACAGCTTCAAGATGACTCTGTTTCGGCTTCGACTGATAACGTGCATAGAGACATGTGGCAAACATTATATCTGGTCTGGAGGTGGTGAGGTACATCAGAGATCCGACGATTGCTCTGTATGTAAAAGGATCAGTTTGCTCGCCCTTAGCATCAACACCAATCCCGTGATTAGGTTGTATCGGAGTATCCAACGGCTTTGAATCATCCATCTGGAATCGGCTCAAGACTTCAGAAACATATTTCGTCTGGTGAATAAAGATCCCCGTTGGTCTTTGGTCCACCTGCAAGCCTTGGAAAAACCGCATCTCTCCCATCGCACTCATTTTGAACTTTTCCTGCATAACACATTCAAACTCTCTGCATAGAAGTTCGTTAGTAGATCCAAAAATAATGTCATCAACATAAATCTGCACTAGAAGCAAGTCATCCCCAGTTCGTTTTGTGAACAGTGTGCAATCTACCAAACCTCGTTTAAATCCTTTGGACAGAAGATACGTGCTCAGCTCCTCATACCATTGCCTTGGAGCTTGGTGCAACCCGTAAAGAGCTTTGTTTAAAACGTAGACCTTATCTCGGTGAATAGGATCTTCAAAGCCTGGTGGTTGACCTACGTAAACTTCCTCCTTGACCACACCATAAAGAAACGCGCTTTTAACGTCTATTTGATACACCTTGAATTTCTTATATGACGCAAACGCTAGAAACATTCGGATAGCTTCTAAGCGTGCAACCGGTGCATAAATCTCGTTATAATCGATTCCTTTAACTTGATGAAAGCCTTGTACGACCAATCAAGCTTTGTTCCTAACAATCACTCCTCTGTCATCTTTCTTACACTTGAACACCCATTTCGTTCCTATCTTTTTCTGTCCTGGGGGTAAATCTGTCAGTTTCCACACTCCGAGTTTCTGAAACTGTAATAACTCCTCCTGCATAGCCTCTACCCAAGCGTCATCCAAAAGAGCGTCCTTGTATGTCAGCGGCTCGACCTGCGAAACATAACAAGCAAAAGACCAGTCATTTTGAAAACCTGATTTTTGAATTTTGGCATATAAAGCAAGAGCGCCAAGGTTTTCTGGTGAGTTTGCATTCCTCAGTTGACCTCTCGTCATCACGCTGCTACCAGGATCACTAATAACCTGCTCGATCGGGTGAATCCGATGTATCCGAGATTCCGGATAATCAGGTACTTGCACTCCTGTCTGAGTAGTTAAGTTTTCTGTGGAATCCAGATCATTACCCACTTTCGATGATGAAGCACCATGTGGATTTGGGTTCACTGGTGGTGTCTCTGTAGCAACATCTTGAACAACTTCACTTGTAACATCATCGTCATCTTCAGATTCCGATGAATTAACAGTTGTGGAAGCTTCCTAAAATACCTCTTCTTCAGCTACAGGAGTATTGGTATCATTAGAAGTTGTTTGGGGGTTTACGGTGATCGGACGCACCAACGGTGATATCACTGCGTTTTCGACCTCGTAATATAATCGTAGTACAGTCTCTTCAACCAACTTATCTAGATTGAATGATTCAAAGAAGTCCTTGTAATCAAACATCCAGTCTGGACCGCTACCCTGTACATTCTGAGTATATCTTTGAACTTCGACATTAGCCCACTCCTCGACCAGACGAGTTCGTTTGTTGAAAACCCGTTTGAGCGGGGTTGCATATCCAACAAAGAATGCTTCTTCAGCCTTTGGTGCGAACTTCTCGGATGGATTAAGCATTGTACACGGAGCTCCAAACGGTTACTCTAAGTTCGGCTTACGTCGATTCAACAACTCATAAGAAGTTTTGCCAAACTTCTTCACCGTTAAAACACGATTAAGAGTATAACAAGCTGCGTAAATTGCTTCGTTCCAGAACATTACTGGAAGATTGGAGTCCGCAAACATTGTTCTTGTCGTTTCAATTAGAGTCCTATTTTTGCGTTCTGTGACACCGTTCTGTTGAGGGGTATACAGAGCACTGTATTCATGATGAATTCCTTTGTTTTCACAAAGAGCTTCCATCAGGTTCATGTATTTGTAAAGTCTATAAATAGAAGGGTTCATCCATCTATTTTAGACTGTTGGGTCTGCTGACCTGGAGAAGAACAGATGATTAGAAAGCCAAAATATGCTAACAGTTGATCCTTTCAATAAACAGTCTTTACAACTTACTTCTCCCAAAAGACTGCTGACTCTAACAACTGTTCTATCCAAACAACTGCTTAACAACTGCTGATACAAAGGACTGCTGAATAAACAACTGATAAAGAACAACTGCTGAACAAAGGTCTGATGAAGAACAACTGCTGATTCAAGTACTGAAGACTAAAGCACTGCTGGAGCCAACAACACTTAGGCTTCAGCAGTGGATACAAGACCATCAGAGTTTTCCTACAACAGCTGTTTACTATCAGTGCTTTCAATGTAACAGTAGTTTGTAATAGGCAGATGTTTATGTTTGTTATTCTGTTAGAGGTCACTGTCTTAGGTGACGTCAGCTTAGGTCATCAGTGGTTTAAGTCTGTCTATAAATAGAACAGTGCTTGTACTGTTCTATTGCATCACACACACAAACATTCTCTCAGACAAACACTATGTGATCAGGCTGAGGGGGAGTAATTGTACGATTGTAATCTTTTAGATAAATGAAAGCATTCGATCTGAAAACATTTACTCTCTTGTTTTGATTAACAGTTTATTATTCCGCTGCACTTTCATTCTATTTTCGTTTCACTTATATCATATTTAGTTAAACATAATCAAAACAATCAAACTCAGATCCTAACAATTGGTATCAGAGCTTGGTCAATTAAATTCGATTTAACAAATCAATTTAATAATCAGCTCACAATTATTGATATCGTTTGTCTGTTGGATTGAAAACAGAGTAATAGTTTAATTTCGTTTCAACCGTTTTTTAAACAGACTTTGTTTTTTGAAAAATCAGAGAATGGCTTCAATCAATCACGATCCACATAACACTGGCACGAACAACAAGCCACCGATGCTTGTCAGATCTGAATACAATATCTGGCAACGTCGGATGAGCCATGTTCTAGCTCAACAAAACACTGGGTGTTGGAAGTCGGTTATCTTCGGACCACATGTTCCGACTGTGCCGAGTACTGAAGATCCCAAGGTGTTTGAGCCAAAGAAACTTGAAAACTACTCCGGCCAGGATTTTCAGAAAATTGAGTTAGATGCTAAGGCCTTCAGTATTGTGGCCATGGCTCTACCCAATGATATATATGCTGGGTTGTTACACTGTAACAGTGCAAAGGAGTTATGAGATGCACTGAAAGAACAGTTTGGTGGGACTGAGGAGGTTATTGAAAACAATCGTGAAATACTTAACCAACAATATGAAACATTCAGTCATGTCAAAGGAGAGTCATTAACTTAACAGTTTGAGAGGTTTAATTGTTTAATTAGTGAACTAAAATTGGTTGGTCTTACTTACCCTCATTCAACCTTGAACCACAGGTTTTTAAGATCACTACCAGACAAATGGGACACTATTGCTATTGTGATGAGAAACTCAATTGGATTTAAAGACCTATCACTGACCCAGCTTCATGGTAAGTTCTTGACCTATGAGAGAGAGCTTAACCAGAAAAAGAAGCTCCAGGAATCTGGAAAAGTGTCTGATGACTATGTATTTGGGAATACAGCACTTTTGGGTCATGATGAGGTGCCTGGAAACACTAAGGATCAGAGTTATGATCATTTCATTGACATAACTTCAGGTTTTAACTCAAGTTTTAACTCTGATTCTTATTCACCAAACTATGCTTTCACAGCAAGTGGTGGTGATATCCAGGCATCTGACAATATATCCTTTGAGTATGATGACCTGAAATACTTTGACCCTGATGATTTGGAAGAAATGGACATTATGCACCAATTGGCCCTTCTCAGTGTAAGAACTAACAATTTTTACAAGAAAACTGGAAGAAGGTTTCCTGGGTTAACTGGAAGATCTAAGGTTGGGTTGGATAAATCAAAGATAAAGTGTTACAAATGTCATAGACTTGGTCATTTTGCTAGGGAATGTAGGGGTCAACATGGTACACCTATGATAACCTATCCAAATCAAAGACCACAAACCAACACTTATCAGAATTCCTATAATGCCCCTGGACCAAATGTGCAAAACACTGCTCATTTTGCACAGTCCTCAAACACTGTTCCTGTCCAGTATGTCCAAACCACTATTCCTCAGATCCACTATGTGCAAACACCTGTTGCTCAAGCACCTGTGCAAACGACTGTTGCTTCATCCTCTGCTCCTGCAGAGATCAGTCAACAGAGCTTCTTTACACAAGGCTTTGTTGATTGGAGCAGTCTACCTGATGAGCTAACAGATGAAAATTTTGCACTAGTTGCCAAAGCTGAAAATGAACCAGAAAACTTTTGTTTCATGGCCATGGTGGATGAGATTGAATCTGAGGAGGTGGTAACTGAATCTGATGTTGTGACTGATGATGTTGTTAGTGAAGTTGTTACAGGTGAAAAACCTGAAGAAGAGGTTGTGAATCTCTCAGATCCCTGGGGTGCATCTGATGACTGTGAGTGCAAGTGTGATAGTGCATTGATGGCTGCTGCTAAGGTATCTCCTCAAATTCTTAAAGAGTTGTGTTCTGACAAATGTGTAATAGCATTTGCTAACATCAAAGAGGTGAATGAAAACCTTAGAAAGAAAATTTTGGATGATGAAGCTAAATTTGAAAAACTTTCAAAAGATTTAAAAACAAGTTTATCTGTAAAAGAGTCTGAAATAAACAGCTTAAAACATGAAGCAACCATAACCAAAGACCAGCTCCAAACTATGATAGCAAAATATCAAAGTTGTAAAAGTGAGCTTGAGTCCACCCAAGTTGAATGTGAGAAATGGGTGGAATCATGTAGAGGTTTTGAAATGTTACTCAACAAACAAACTAAAAGTCATGTGAAGTTTGGCTTTGGTTTTGAAACCACTGCTCCAGCCTTTGAAAACACTGACAAAAAGAGTCAAAAGTCTGTTGAGGTAATACCAACAAACCTGCAGGGTCAAGAGATTAAAATCACTGAACCAAATGGTAAGAAAATTGTTCTTGAAAAACCAGAAGGTTCCTCATCTTTTACTGAACTTGAGAAGTATGAATTTAAACCTACTTGGTCTGATGAGTGTGATACTCTTGAGAATTTTAAACCTGTTGATTTCAAAACACCTGAGGGAAAGACAGCTCCTCAGGCAAAAGTTATTCCCCTGGCAAAAGTCGTTCCCCTGAAAAATCTTCCAGCAGATGCTCAAACATCTGCTGAAAAGAAGGCTGAAAAGGGGAAGAAGAAAGAAAAGACTGTCAACTTGTTCTGTGATTTCTGTGAAAAGAAGAATCATGTCACTAAAAACTGTTTTCTTCTAAAAGCATATGACATTAACAAAGGAACAAGTGAATGTGATTCCAAAGCCACATGCTCAATATGTGGGAAAAAGAATCACAAGACCAAAGAGTGCTTGTATCTCAAAAATTTTGATGTAAAAATACAAGAATACAAAGCTAAAACTCTTGCAAACCCTGTGGTTAGTACTTCAAAAGGAAAGCCCAAACAGACTTTCACCCCTGTCCAAACACCTGTTACTAAAAGGCTTGAAACATCTGCTTCTAGAGATGTCGAAGTAACAGATGCTCCACCCATAAGCAAATACCCAAGAGGTTATGGTCAACCTCCATGTCACAGTCTGCCACATGTTTATGAGTAGCCAAAAAGACCCTCTAAACCAAGAGTGAACAGAAATCCATATGGGTATTATCATCTGTCAGGAAGTGATCAAACAACTGCTGCACCAAGTGTTGACATTCAAGCACTGGCAAATAGTCAGCAGCAGTTGTTGAACTTAATTCAGAAATTGGTCCAAACCACTGATCACCTTCCAAAGCTTGAGTCTGAAAGGTCTGAGGACCCATCCAAAGCCAAACTGGCTTTGGACACTCACCAAAACTAATCATTTACTGATGTGCAGGGAGCTTCTGCTTGTTTAGATAGTCTTTGGTATGTAGATAGTGGAGGCTCCAGGCACATGACAGGATGTAGAGCCCTTCTTCTGGACTTCTTGGCTCATGGAGGGGGTGATATATCCTTTGGTAATGATTCAAAAGGTAAGGTGTTGGGTTCAGGGACTGTACAAGCTGGAAAACTCAAGTTTGAAAATGTCAATCTTATTGATAATCTCAAGTTTAATCTTCTGAGTGTTTCACAAATGAGTGACAAAGGTTATGGCTCATTTTTCACAAAGAAAACTTGTAAGATTATTGGGCCAGAAGTGGTGAAAAAGATTGATACCATTATTGCTGAGAGCAAAGCACAGCTTGTTGCTCATAGAAGTGGCAATGTGTATGTTGTTGATATGTTAAAGGACAATCCTATGGCAAATGTCTGTCTATTTTCTGCTGCCTCCACTAAGGAGACAGAATTGTGGCATAGGAGATTGGGTCACACCAACCTTAATACTATCAACACACTCTCCAAACAAAGCCTTGTCAGAGGTTTACCATCAAAAGAATTTAAATGTGATGAGCATTGTGTTTCCTGTTTAAAAGGGAAACAATATAAAAGCTCTTACAAATCCATTGATGAGTCCAAAACCAGTCAGTGTCTACAATTGTTGCACATGGACTTGTTTGGCCCTGTTAAAATCATGAGTCTAAGAAGAAAGAGATTTTGTCTTGTCATAGTTGATGATTTTTCTAGGTTTACATGGACTTACTTTTTACATTCTAAGGATGAGACTGCAGGTATATTGAAGGACTTTGTCACCAAAGTTGAAAAACAATATGACTTTCCAGTAAAAGTCTTAAGGAGTGACAATGGAACAGAGTTTAAGAATAAGGAGTTGGATGACTTCTGTGTGTCAAAAGGGATTGTGAGGCAGTACAGCATCCCAAGAACACCAGAACAAAATGGGGTGGTTGAGAGGAAAAATAGAACTCTTATAGAAGCTGCAAGAACCATGCTAGCAGATTCTGGTTTGCCACTATCCTTTTGGGCAGAAGCTGTAAACACTGCTTGCTATGTTCAAAACAGAGTTTTAATCAACCCCAGACATCAAAAAACTGCTTATGAAATTTTGTTCAAAATCAAACCATTAATTTCATTCTTCAAAATCTTTGGCTGCCCATGTTTCATTTTAAATCTCAAAGATTCCATTTCAAAATTTGCAGCCAAAAGTAGACTGTGGTTATTTTCTGGGATATTCTTCTACTGCTAAGGCCTATAAAGTTTAACACAAGGACCAAGACAATAGAAGAAACTCTGAATGTAAAGTTCAATGAACTTTCATCTCTAAAAATCCCTGCAAACCCTGCTGAACTATTTGATTTAGATAAATTCAAATTTGAAGATATCACTGTTAAAACTAACAATGCAGGTATTCCACAGTCTCCACAACAAGATTACAGAACAGATGTTGTGATCCCCAGTCACTACAAAATCTATTCTGCCTCAGAGGAAACAGCTGTTCAAAACAATTGTCAAAACTCTGCCACAGCTATGTCAACCACTGTTGGCCAGTCTTATCCTCAAACCACTGCTTCACCCCTCACAACCACTGACCTATCATCTGTTGACAAAAGTCAATCATCTGTTGACAAAAGTCAGTCAAATTTCACACCACTTGGACCCATTCCTCCATTACCATTCCAAACATCTGATGGCACTACAGAAGTACCAACAGATGTTACACCAACAGAGTCACCAAACCTCTGTCCATCACCTCAAAATGCCATTGTTCCATATCAGGGAGATCTTATTTACTTAAGAGCTCATCCACCAGACCAGATCATTGGCAATATCAGAGAGGGTGTGCTCACAAGAAGCCAATCCTCCAATATCTGTCTTTTTGCAGGTTTCTTATCCCTCACACAACCTGTCAAGTACCAAGAGGCACTGAAAGACAACAGTTGGGTAGAGGCCATGCAAGAAGAACTCCTTCAATTTAAAAGACAACAAGTATGGGAGCTTGTACCACTTCCTAAGGATGTTTGTCCTATAGGAACAAAGTGGGTCTTCAAAAACAAGACTGATGAAAGGGGTATTGTTGTCAAGAATAAAGCCAGGCTTGTGGTTCAAGGCTTCAGACAAGAAGAAGGAATAGATTATGATGAGACTTTTGCTCCTGTAGCAAGACTAGAAGCCATCAGACTCTTCTTAGCCTTTGCTGTCAACCACAACATAAAGGTGTATCAGATGGACATCAAATGTGCTTTCCTTTATGGCAAAATTCAGGAGGAGGTCTATGTATGTCAGCCACCTGGTTTTGAAGACACATTCCATCCTGACTATGTCTACAAGCTCAACAAAGCTCTGTATGGACTCAAACAAGCACCAAGGGCCTGGTATGAAACTCTTTCCACATTTCTCTTATCCATTGGTTTCACAAGAGGTAAAATAGACAAAACTTTATTTCTTAAATGGAAAGGGAAACACTTAATGATTGTTCAAATATATGTGGATGACATCATTTTTGGATCCACATGTAACCAAATGTGTGAAGAGTTCAGAAAACTCATGACAACAGAGTTTGAGATGAGTGCCATGGGTGAGCATCAGTGTTTCCTTGGTCTTCAAGTGAAACAACTGCAAAATGGCACATTCATTCACCAAAACAAATATGTAAATAATTTATTAACCAGATTTGAGATGAATGATTGTAAGCCATGTAGTACACCTATGAGTACAGTCAAGCTGCTCACTATTGATGACAAGGATGAACTGGTTGATCAAACACATTATAGATGCATGATTGGGTCTTTACTGTACTTAACTGCATCTAGGCCAGACATTATGTTTGCTACCTGTGTCTGTGCCAGATCCCAGGCTTCACCCAGAAAGTCAAACCTTATTGCTGTGAAAAGGATATTCAGATACCTCAAAGGTGCTCCCACACTTGGTATCTGGTATCCTGCTAATGGAAACATTGAGCTTTCAGGTTATTCAGATAGTGACTTTGCTGGCTGTCACACCACAAGAAAATCCACATCAGGAGGGTGCCAATTTCTAGGGAATGCCTTAGTCTCCTGGCAAAGCAAAAAGCAGGCAGCTGTTTCAACCTCAACAGCTGAAGCTAAATACATTGCTGCTGCAAGCTGTACAGCCCAACTCATGTGGCTTCAAAATCAACTACTGGATTTTGGGATAACTGCACTTCAGACTCCACTCATGTTGGACAGTCAAGCTGCTGAAAATATCATCAAGAATCCAGTCTCTCATTCAACTACCAAACACATTGACATAAGACATCATTTTGTCAGAGACAGCTATGAATAGGGTTTGATTTCCTTGCACCATGTTCCAACAGAGGATCAGTTGGCAGATGTGTTAACAAAAGCTTTAGACACATCTACCTTTACAAATCTGATTTCCAGAATTGGTATGTTAAACATGGATTAAACAAATAAATTTTTTAAAATAATAAATCATAAAAAATGTTTCAGAAAATCAAAATTTATTCAAATAGCTATTTGGTTGAAAATCTGTTTATAACATCTGATCAGATAAAACAACCACTGTTTCATTCATATCCACTGTTGGTTGAAAAATCTGTTTCAAAACATCTGATCAGATAAAAGAACTGTTAGTTGAAAAATCTGTTTCAGAACATCTGTTCAGATAAAACAACTGTTTCCTTATATATTTATACTATATCTATACAAAAAAAAAAAAAAACAGTTGGTTCCATCAGCTGTTTGTATCAGTTGTTTGCCAAAAACAGCTGTTCTCCACCAGATGTTTCATCCATCAGATGATTGCCACGTCTGCTCATGTAAGCAGAGGTTTGGCCACATCAGCGGTTTCCTTGAGCCTATACAAACCCTGTTTTACCACAACAGACGTTACACTGTCTCATTGTATTCAAAATACTGAAAACCGCCTTCTTCATTCTCCAACCCTCAATCAAATTTTCATTCATCTTCACCTTCGAAATCCATTACAATGGATCTTCAAGCCAAAGCCATCCACAATTGTCTCCCCTATCTGATTAAAACAGATGAAAACGTTTCATTCCATTCCACCATCGACATTTTTCTAAACTCCAAATACCTACGCATCTTAACCGCTAACGCCCCCATTTATCTCGATACTCTCCAAGAGTTCTGGTTGAATGTTGAGTTTTTACTCCAAGACAAAAAGCCTACTTCCATTATTTCCAAAATTGGAGAAACCAGTATCTTCATTACCCCTGAAACCATATCCACAACCTTCTCACTGAATGACCTGGCAGGTAAGGACTCCTTTACTAAAACAGAGCTTCACACTGAGTTCCAAGAAAGAGGGTATGAAGGTCAGATGACTGGATCAATTCTTTTCAAAAAGTTTTTCCCTCCAGTCATGAAATTTTTCTTCCATACTCTTCTTCTTTGTGTCTCTGCTAAGTCCACATCCTTTAATGAAATTCCATTAAGGATGCAATATCTGGGTTATGCCATGTTGTCAAACTCTGACTTCAATCTTTCCCAGGGATTGTTCATGGACTTAGTATCAAATGTGAAAGCAATCAAGTCTGGGTCTAACAATGCTTTTCTTATTTACCCAAGAATTCTTAGTGTAATCTTACAAAAAGTCTTACCTGAAAAAGTTTTCAAAAAGGGTGAGGCAATGCAAATGAAAAGCTTAACTGATGAAACTTTCACTAGAATGCTGGGTGGAAGCACCCAAGAAAAGGTGTCTAAAGTGTCAAAAGTTTCTAAAACACAAACAGAAGAGGAGGTTACACCACCTGAGTTCAATGCAACTCTAGGTGAGTTTTCAAGTGGAGCAGCCACTACTGATGTAGAGACCAGTGTCTCACATCAGGACAGTGATTACATTGCTAAGACTCCCTTGAAGGCAACAACTGTTGAAGCCACTATAGTGTCTCCAAAAACAGTTGGAAGTCCCCAGTATCAAGAAAAAGGGGCATCTGATTCACATATTAGGACTGAATCAGGTAGAACTACCACTGGTAGGGACTCAGATGATCCTCTTAACTTAGGAGATGGGTCAAAATACCAAGAATTGACGGACAGAGTTTCTGTAATTGAAACCTCTGTAGCTGACATCAAATCTGATGTCAAGCTTATACTGAGCTCCATTGCAGACCTTTCCAAGAGTCAACCATCAACAGCTGATACAGCCAGTGAGTTATGGAAATCAGTTTCCCCCATCATCATAGCTCACAGAAAACTGGCTGATCAGACACATGAGACTTATATGGCTGAGATCAGAAATATGGTGGATGCAAGGTACAAAGATACCCATGCAGATATTAAAGCCATCAAGGACCACCTGCTGAAGACTACTGGCTCTGCCCCTACCACCATTCTCAGGGATGAAACTGATGATGCTTTCACGGCTGATGATGCCAAAAAGGGGGAGAGTGGCAGAGATAGGCTACCAAAGCTAGATCCCTTTGGTTGTCCTCCTTCTCAAAAAGGCCAAGCTAAGTCTGCCAACAAACCAGAGTCTACTAAAACAGCTCCACAACAACAACAACAACAAGCAACACCAACAGCACCACAACAAACCACTGACAAGAACAAAGCAGTTGATGACTCTGCAAACATAGAAGCTGAAAAGGCTGCTCAAGAAAAACAGAAAAGAGCTGACACCTTGGAAGTTAAAGCAGAGTCACTAATAGAACTCAAGAAGAAACAACAGCAGGAAACTGAAGATGTGGGATCCTCTAAAAGGATGAAAAGGCCTGCTAAGCATGTTAGAAAACCACCATCCAAGTTAAACACCTCTGTTGACAAAACCACTGCTACTGAAACCACTGCCACCCAAAACACTGAAACTACCCAAAACACTGCCTCCCAAACCACTGTACCCAAACCAACAAACACACCTGAACATACAACCACCAAACCTACATCACCAGCCGAATCCCAAACATCTGCTGGACCTACTAAAAGGCCAACAGATGTTAATCCAACCACTGCTACCAAATCACCATCCCCTAAAATCATGTACACAAGGAAGAGAAAATCAACCTTTGTTGTACATGATGAAAACATACACACATCACCAAACACCACCTCAACTGCTCAATCCACTCCTCCTATCACAACTATTCCAATCACATCATTCTCACCACACACATCCAAATTCAGATCCCATAGACCACCACCAACCATTAAACCATTGGTTGTTCAGTATCCCCTTTAACTTGATCTACTCAAGGGGGAATTACAATCCTTTTACAATACTGAACAGCCATCAGACAGATCCTTCCCATCTCTCACAAACTTCCCTGTTCCCCTCAACATTGATACTTATCTGAAATACAAGGGTGAACAGGTGGATGCCATCATTAGGGAGAAATGCAAAGGGAAGGATGACAGGACTGCTCAGGGCATCCATTCAGCAGAGCTTAGCAAACTCAGAAGGATTGAAGACTTTGCTAAGACCCTGAGCAACTCCATGTCCTCCATCCCTCTCAGTGGTGACTTGGAAAAGGAGGTAAGGGATTCTCTTCTGGAACAGATTATGGCAACCAAGCCTTACAAAGCAACCAAGAAGCAGTTCAATGGTTGGACCACACATGCTTTGAGAGAAGAACTTCTCAGAATTGAAGAAATGGCAAAAGACCCTAAGGCTAAAGTCTCTACTCCTAATTTTGGCAAAGGCAGAGACCCAGTCAGAGCCTTGAAGTTTAAAAGGATGAGGCAAGAGATTGTAGCTGCCAACTATGGGGAAATGAGGTCAGTCTCTAGATGGTCTGAGCTAAGGTTGGTTGAGACATACAAAAGTCGGGAAGAAAACAGAAAGAAGGATCCCAGCCTACCAAGAAAACCTGTTTACACTGTTGAGCCAATGATGAAGAGACCCCAACAGACCTTTACCTTGGACAGCCTACTTGACACCTCTGATCTAAAACTGCTGCAAGAAGACAATTCAAGAAACAAAAGGAAATGTCAGAAGAAGATCAGAGGAAGTTTGCTGATACATTCATCAAGGAAGGGCTCTTCAATCAAGTACATTTCTTCTCTGATCCTACAACAGAGAAGCTCAGAGAACTCATTGGAAGACCTCCATCACCCAACTCATCCAGAATAAAAATTCAGCTCAGCAAATCCACTGACTCAAAAATTCTAAAATGGAAAGTCAACAAAGACAACCATGAATTGACATTGCTCAGGTCAGATGGAAGGGTTCAGAAGATCAGCATGGATGATGCTTACAGTCTATGTGCAGAAGATCACCAAACATTGCTGAATCTGGAACTTGAAAGAGATGAAGAAGACTTGTTTGCTCTGAACTTTGAACTATAATTCAAAGGTCAAATCAGAGAAAGTCTGATGAGGAATAAATATCAATAAATAAAGCTGAGTTTTGGCATCATCTGTTCTAGGGGGAGATTGTTGGGTCTGCTGACCTGGAGAAGAACAGATGATTAGAAAGCCAAAATATGCTAACAGTTGATCTTTTCAATAAACAGTCTTTACAACTTACTCCTCCCAAAAGACTGCTGACTCTAACAACTGTTCTATCCAAACAACTGCTTAACAACTGCTGATACAAAGGACTGCTGAATAAACAACTGATGAAGAACAACTGCTGACCAAAGGTCTGATGAAGAACAACTGCTGATTCAAGTACTGAAAACTAAAGCACTGCTGGAGCCAACAACACTTAGGCTTCAGCAGTGGATACAAGACCATCAGAGTTTTCCTACAACAGCTGTTTACTATCAGTGCTTTCAATGTAACAGTAGTTTGTAATAGGCAGATGTTTATGTTTGTTATTCTGTTAGAGGTCACTGTCTTAGGTGACGTCAGCTTAGGTCATCAGTGGTTTAAGTCTGTCTATAAATAGAACAGTGCTTGTACTGTTCTATTGCATCACACACACAAACATTCTCTCAGACAAACACTGTGTGATCAGGCTGAGGGGGAGTAATTGTACGATTGTAATCTTTTAGATAAATGAAAGCATTCGATCTGAAAACATTTACTCTCTTGTTTTGATTAACAGTTTATTATTCCGCTGCACTTTCATTCTATTTTCGTTTCACTTATATCATATTTAGTTAAACATAATCAAAACAATCAAACTCAGATCCTAACATAGACATTGATTTTAATACAGAAATCCTTCAAAGCATATTATTGTTATTTCCATTTCATATTTATTGAGAATCTGTCTAAGTGTTTCATTCTCATTCAATACTTAGATTCTCAATAAATACTTATCATTTATTAGTTTCTCAAATATCCAGGGGGAGTTATAACTCCTGTTGATAAGGGTAGCTTTAAACTCATAAGATTTCGCTGTGCTATCGCTGAACAAGAACTTGCTAAACACCTATGTGTTCACTAGCAAGTTCATACAAAGAGCAATACTGATCCAACAATTGGTATCAGAGCCACTGGTTTATCTGATCACATATCAATCTAACACATTGAGAATCAGACACAGGCTCTTATTGATATTCAATAAAGGTTTATTATCTCACTTTTATCAACATCCATCACTTTAAGAGATATTTGACAAATCAATACTCTTTAAAATGGATCCTCATAATACTGGTTCTGCCAATAAACCTGCTATGCTAGTATGAAATGAATATAACATCTGGCAAAGGAGAATGGCACATACCTTATCACAGACCAACACAGGTTGCTGGAAATCTGTGATATATGGTCCTCATAAACCAGTAAATATTAATCTTGAAACTAAAGAAGAGATTCCAAAAGACCCAAAAGACTATACAGATGATGATTTCCTAAAACTTGAGCTTAATGCTAAAGCTTTCTCTATGTTGGCAATGGCACTCCCAAATGAAATCTACTCTGGCCTATTACATTGTGATAGTGCCAAAGTGTCACACCCTCAAAATCCACTTGCGGAGTTTTACCGCGAGGCGCATGACAAACCAGGATCCAAACTAACGATCACAATAAACAAGTCTAAATGAATATAATGCAATTTCAAAACATAGTTTAAAATCCCCGTTTACAGTGGAAGCTTATTCAAAACAGTATCTCAAAAGTAAACCAAATGTTCAACATATGAAAACCATGCGACTCTAACTAGACGCCGTGCAGACGCGTGCGCCCTAGTCCAGTAGTGCTACCTTAGCGACCTGAGAAAACATGTAAAAGTTTACGTCAGCACAAAAATGCTGGTGAGTTTACAGGTTTTGTAATCCAAGTACCAAGTCAACCTGTCCATACTATAACAAATCGAAAACCAGTGTACGCTAGCTAGGCGTATGTTTTGTTACTACCACGATTGGAAAACCATTACTAACTCGCAAACCAAATGTATGCCCGATGTAGTAACCCTGTTGTTCCTGTTGTTCCTGTTTGAGACAATATGCACCCGCCGACCCTCCAAGTCGACGAGCGGGGTTGGTCACTCCCAATAGCGCTATTCACATTTCCCCGTTGTGCAAACCCGCACATTCATGGTTCCCCCGGGACTTCCAAAGATCGTGTAGTACATAATAGAAACCCATAGTATGATAGTAGTTACCAAATAATCGTTTTAACACATGTTTTCTCCCCCGAAAATGTGAAACCGGTTTAAAAGAGGGGCCGTAAACTCACCTTAAGTTGCGTTACTTCGTAATACGAATAACTCAGCAGCTATGCTAGTCCCGTAAAGCGGCGACCTAACATATGACAGTTACAAGCACTTAGACTAATAACCCGCAGGTTAATTAGTCCCTAGATGTCCAGACCATAACCAAGTTCGTTTGAAAACACCGTGACTGTTTAACTGACCCAAAGTACAAGACTCGACATCCCATTGGTGACCCGAGACTTCCCGTGTTATGTTTACGCTCTTAAACATGCAATCATGCAATCACACTTAACATACGTTAACGCACAACAAGTTATAGCACATAGCTCACGTATCACCGAATTACATCCAAACATATGTTACCAAGTTATTAGATATGTTACGGGATTCCTAGCATGTTCCTACATGTCAAATCGGGTCTCGGAATGCTAATTTACACTTACAGCAGCAGTACACGCGATTAGGAAAAGTCAACTAGCATTTAGGTTGGTCAACTGGCATTTAGGAAGGCTAATCGCATGTAACTACTAGCATTTAGGGCTAATCGCATGTAACTACTAGCATTTAGGGCTGATTGCAAGTAACTACTAGCATTTAGGGCTGATTGCATGTAACTACTAGCATTTAGGGCTGATTGCATGTAACTACTAGCATTTAGGGCTGATTGCATGTAACTACTAGCATTTAGGGCTGATTGCATGTAACTACTAGCATTTAGCCCTCTACTCGCATGAATATAGGCGATTAGGGACTCCTTATAGGTGATTGGCCCCCTAATCGCCTCTAACATAGGCGATTAGGGTTGCTAATCGCCTGTAACCTTGCTGTTCCGGTTTTTCGCGCGTTTAACGCTCCAAATCAGATCCAGAACGTGTGTAACCATCCAATATCATCCCAAACACTATCCTAAACATGTTTCAACTAAAATCCTTCGTTTTGCCTCGTATTATCAGTCCTGCATGCAACCATGTAATCCAAACGCCATACACATAGCATGAAACACCACAATAACATGCATAACTATAACCCTAATAATCAATTCTCAGATTTTATCATCATAATATCATTAGTATTCTGAATTAACCTAATAACATGTTAATCCTTCATCTTGAATCATAAAAACCCTAGCTTTCTAATCATAAACACACATAACACATGTATACAAGTTAAAATCCGATTAACAACACTTATTAATGATTTTCAGTATGCCCTGACGATCCTACAAATCGTCACCGTTTGTACACTTGGTTAAGGACTGACATCTAATGAACTTCTAGACCAACATCCAATGATCTTCTAGACTAAACCGATAGTTCCCGAACCATAACCCGACTTAACTAACCCAGTTAAGTACAATATACGCGTGACTCGCTAAGGTAGACTTTCATCTAGACAACGTTGTTAACCAGAATTTGCCGGGTGTCACATCATCCCCACGTTAAAAGAATTTTCGTCCCGAAAATTGCACAAGTACCAAAAGGAATAACGAAGGAAACAACAAAAGATAGGAACCAAAAATAGAAACCAAAAAGAGAGATTTACCCGAGTTGTCACATCATCCCCACGTTAAAAGGAATCTCGCCCCGAGATTCATTCAGCTGCAGAAGAGACATGTCTCGACTCGAATGCTTCCTTAGGAAAGAGATGAGGATACTTAGACTTCATCTGATCCTCCCGCTCCCAAGTGTACTCTGGTCCCCGGTTCGAGTTCCACCGAACCTTAACGATGCGAATCTTGCTATGACGTAGGCTACAAATCTTGTAATCAAGGATCTCCACAGGTTCTTCCACAATCCGAAGACGATCATCAACCTTGATCTCTTCCAGTGCAACAATGAGAGACTCGTCAGCCAGACACTTCTTCAAGTTGGACACATGGAAGACGTTATGTACGTTACCGAGCTCCGTCGGTAAATCAAGACGATATGCCACCGGCCCAATCCGTTCCAGGATCGTAAATGGGCCGACATACCGCGGATTGAGTTTGCCACGCTTCCCAAAGCGTATGACGCCCTTCCATGGTGAGACTTTTAGAAGTACTTTGTCATTAACTTGGAATTCCAATGGTTTGCGACGCTGATCAGCATAACTCTTTTGCCGATCCCGTGCCGCTGCTAACCGGTTACGAATCTGTACGATCTTTTCCGAAGTTTCGTACACAAGTTCAGGCCCAGTGAGTTGACTCTCACCCACTTCAGCCCAACAAAGAGGAGAACGGCATTTCCGTCCGTACAGTGCCTCGAACGGAGCCGCCTTGATGCTCGTGTGATAACTGTTGTTGTACGAGAATTCTACTAACGGTAGATGAGCTTCCCAACCCTTGCCAAAATCGATCACACATGCCCGCAGCATGTCTTCTAAAGTTTGAATCGTACGCTCACTCTGACCGTCAGTCTGTGGATGATAAGCCGTACTCATGTCTAGTTGGGTACCCAAAGCCTTGTGCAAAGACTTCCAGAAGTGAGAAGTAAAATGGGAGTCACGATCCGAGATAATAGAAACTGGCACCCCGTGCTTAGAAACAACTTCCTTCAAATAAAGACGAGCCAAACGATCCATGGTGTCGGTCTCCTTAATAGCAAGAAAATGGGCTGATTTCGTCAACCGATCGACAATCACCCATATCTTGTCATTCCCGCTTGGTGATTTAGGAAGTTGCGTGACAAAATCCATGGTAATCCGTTCCCATTTCCATTCCGGAATTTCAGGTTGTTGCAAGAGACCCGACGGTTTCTGGTATTCCACCTTGACCTTAGCACAGGTCAAGCATTTGCTCACGTATGAGGCTATATCCGACCTCATGTTTGGCCACCAGTAAAGCACCTTCAGATCTTGGTGCATCTTATCCGAACCAGGATGAATAGAGTACCGGGACTTATGAGCCTCATCTAGGACGAGCTCCCGTAGTCCCCCAAATAAAGGAACCCATATGCGTTCTGCGAAGTAGTGCAGGCCATCAGGTCTTCGCTCGAGGTGCTTGTCGGCACCGTGCATAGTTTCAGCTTTAAGGTTTTCCTCCTTCAAAGCTTCTAATTGAGCAGAACGAAGTTGATCAGGTAGGGATGAATGAATGGTGAGCTGCAACGCCCGAACGCGTCGAGGTTTAGTTGATTCCTTCCTGCTCAAGGCGTCTGCTACAACATTCGCCTTGCCAGGATGGTACTTAATGGCACAATCATAGTCGTTCAGAAGTTCAATCCAACGACGCTGTCGTATATTCAAGTGTTGTTGGTCAAAAATATGTTGGAGACTCTTGTGATCGGTGTAGATGGTGCATTTGGTACCGTACAAGTAATGTCTCCAAATTTTCAACGCGAATACCACGGCACCCAACTCCAAGTCATGGGTGGTGTAGTTCTTCTCGTGCACCTTGAGTTGACGAGAAGCATACGCAATCACTTTCTCGCGTTGCATCAACACACAACCGAGACCATGAATAGAAGCATCACAGTAAACAACGAAATCATCAGGGCCTTCAGGTAAGGACAAAATAGGAGCAGAACACAGTTTAGACTTCAGTTCCTCAAACGCTGACTCTTGTGGTTCACCCCAGTCGAATTTTCTATCCTTCTGAGTAACAGTGGTCAGGGGTTGAGCGATCTTCGAGAACCCCTGAATGAAACGACGATAGTAGCCCGCAAGGCCTAGGAATTGCCGCACCTCAGTTGGCGTCTTTGGTGCTCCCCAGTCCTTGATCGCTTCGATCTTAGCTGGATCGACATGAATCCCTAGTTCATTAACCACATGTCCTAGGAACTGAACTTCGCGTAACCAAAAGTCACACTTTGAGAACTTGGCGTAAAGTTGTTCCCGTCGCAAGAGTTCCAAAACTAACCGCAGATGTTTCTCATGTTCGGTTTCGTTCTTAGAGTAAATCAGGATGTCATCAATAAACACGATGACGAACTTGTCCAGATATGGTTTGCAAACGCGGTTCATCAAGTCCATGAAAACCGCCGGTGCGTTCGTGAGACCGAAAGGCATGACCAAGAATTCGAAATGGCCATAACGTGTTCGAAAGGCAGTCTTTGCAACGTCAGCTTCCCTTACCCGCAACTGGTGATAACCGGACCTCAGGTCGATCTTGGAATAGTAACTAGAACCCTGGAGCTGGTCGAATAGATCATCAATACGTGGAAGAGGATAACGGTTGTTAACGGTCAATTTGTTCAGTTCTCTGTAGTCCACACACAATCGAAAACTTCCATCCTTCTTCTTAACAAATAGAATCGGGGCTCCCCAAGGGGAAGAACTTGGCCTGATGAAACCCTTGTCCAAGAGTTCCTGCAACTGACTAGACAATTCCTGCATCTCGGGAGGTGCAAGACGGTAGGGGGCCCGAGCAATAGGAGCAGCCCCTGGTACAAGATCAATACCGAACTCGACTTGACGACGGGGAGGAAGGCCAGATAAATCATCGGGAAAAACATCAGGAAACTCGCGTACAACTGGAATATCGTCGATCTTCTTCTCATCACCAGAGGAAACAGATAAAAGTGCCAAAACGGCTGGATAACCCTTTCGAAGACACTTAAAGGCTTTCATGCTAGAGATGATATTCAGCGGAACACCACCCTTGATACCGTACACAGAAAGGAATTCTCGATCAGGGAGAGGAATCTGAATAACCTTATCATAACAGACAATCTCTGCGCGATACAAAGACAACCAATCCATTCCTACCACCACGTCTAAACTACCCAAAGGTACCGGCATAAGGTCGATGGGGAACGATAAACCCGACAACTCTAATTGACACTCCCGAAGGACACTAGTAGCTTCAATCTTTTTACCGTCAGCCAACTCAATAATATACTTAGTCTCTAATGGTACGGGTACTACATCTAGCAGTCGACTAACTTCCATGGATACAAAACTCTTGTCGGCACCAGAATCAAATAATACACTAACAGAACGGTTATTGAGAAGGAACGTACCGGTAACTGTGTCAGGATCCTGTCTAGCCTCAGCGGCTCCAATGACGAAGGCGCGTGCATTCCTGCCACCGCCCCCGTTGTTCCCATTTCCGTTGTTTCCACCCTGCTTCAGTTTTGGGCAATCCTTCTTGTAATGCCCAGTCTCACCACAGTTGTAACATCCTTGTCTTCCCGTAGTCCCTTGAGTAGTAGGAGCTGAGTTAGTAGTCGGGGCCTGGGTCGATGGAAGTGTAACCCGACAATCTTTTGCAAAATGCCCAATTCGCTGGCAGCGATGACAACGGTTACTGTCGCAGTTCCCTTGATGATGACTTCCGCACTTGTTACATTTGGGCAGTTTCCCCGCATAACCACCCTGCTTGTTACCCGAAGAAGAAGAACCCCCATTATCAAACCTCTTACCCTGCTGTGCTGGCCCAGACCCTTTCCCTTCATTATCCCACTTGCGCTTGTTGTTCTCTGGGGCCTTGACAGTCGAACCCTTAGCAGGCAAAATACCCTCATTCACCTTTAAGTTGGTCATCCTATGAGCCGATCGGACCACCTCTGCGTATGTAGGATGATTTCCCGCAGCCACTAACCCTGCGATTTCCGGTACTAACCCCGAGACATAGTGTTCAATCCTCCTGTACTCTGGCACATGCAGATCAGGACACAGCACTGCCAACTCGTTACGCCTCACAGTATACTTCTCAATTTCAGACCCAGTCATCTTGAGGTTCCACACCTCGTGCTCTAGCTTCTGCACCTCTTCCCTCGGACAGTACTCACGCTTCAGCAGCTGCACAAAATTTTCCCAAGGCATAGCATACGCCTCCCCAATACCCATATTCTGGGTGATGTTATTCCACCAAGTCAACGCAACATCCTGGAATAACGCAGCAGCATACTTAACCCGATCTTCTGGGAGACAGTTACACATCAGAAACACTGACTCCACTTTTTCCAACCACCTGAGTAAGCTCACCGCACCCTCAGTGCCAGAGAATTCCTGGGGCTTACAGTCCCGAAACATCTTGTAGGTACACATGGGTGGGGGTGGGTTAACAGGACCACCTGAAATGAAATGCGTGAGGATTCTCGACGAATGTAAACAAGGTTCACCAATGAGGCAAAGAAAATGGATAAATCAACTTACCACCACCATTGTGCCCTAACTGGAAGGCAGCTTGGAGCAAGTTGTTCAGATCAGCCTGCGATAGGTTAATACCTCCACGACCACCAGCACCACCGCGACCACCACCACGTCCACCATTGCGACCACCTCCACGTCCTCCTCGTACTCCAGATATGATTCTGGCAGAAAGAACGAGAAAATTTAGTTTCGCAGATAAAGATAACCACTAATGTTCACAAGATCAAAGCTAGATCCAATCCAGGACTATCCCTTCAAACCCAGAGCTCACCAGGGCTCCCATGCATTTCGGTTTATGATTTTGTGTGCACCCAAAATGATAAACCGCTCTACATGGTCCTCCAAGTGTTCTCCTAGTTCAAAGTTCGACTCACCGAACATAGACTCTTAGCTATACACCGTAATACTACGGTAGTTTATGGCAAGTGTTTCTATTGGAGTATGAAAGGGAGATGTCCGAGCCTTGGACAAATCTCAAGAGTACACGATTCACTCCAATATACTACACTGCCTAGAAAGTAAGTAACCCGACCTAAGATAGAACGGATGATGTAACGTAGAAAGACCAAATGATTTAGAGACACCCCGACAAGACCATACGTAAACCACCATAATGTTTAGTACCATGTGATCGTCTAGTGTGTGCGACTCGGCTATAGACTAGACTCTACATGCAGTCCTAGTTCACTATAACCATTGGCTCTGATACCAATCTGTCACACCCTCAAAATCCACTTGCGGAGTTTTACCGCGAGGCGCATGACAAACCAGGATCCAAACCAACGATCACAATAAACAAGTCTAAATGAATATAATGCAATTTCAAAACATAGTTTAAAATCCCCGTTTACAGCGGAAGCTTATTCAAAACAGTATCTCAAAAGTAAACCAAATGTTCAACATATGAAAACCATGCGACTCTAACTAGATGCCGTGCAGACGCGTGCGCCCTAGTCCAGTAGTGCTACCTTAGCGACCTGAGAAAACATGTAAAAGTTTACGTCAGCACAAAAATGCTGGTGAGTTTACAGGTTTTGTAATCCAAGTACCAAGTCAACCTGTCCATACTATAACAAATCGAAAATCAGTGTACGCTAGTTAGGCGTATGTTTTGTTACTACCACGATTGGAAAACCATTACTAACTCGCAAACCAAATGTATGCCCGATGTAGTAACCCTGTTGTTCCTGTTTGAGACAATATGCACCCGCCGACCCTCCAAGTCGACGAGCGGGGTTGGTCACTCCCAATAGCGCTATTCACATTTCCCCGTTGTGCAAACCCGCACATTCATGGTTCCCCCCGGGACTTCCAAAGATCGTGTAGTACACAATAGAAACCCATAGTATGATAGTAGTTACCAAATAATCGTTTTAACACATGTTTTCTCCCCCGAAAATGTGAAACCGGTTTAAAAGAGGGGCCATAAACTCACCTTAAGTTGCGTTACTTCGTAATACGAATAACTCAGCAGCTATGCTAGTCCCGTAAAGCGGCGACCTAACATATGACAGTTACAAGCACTTAGACTAATAACCCGCAGGTTAATTAGTCCCTAGATGTCCAGACCATAACCAAGTTCGTTTGAAAACACCGTGACTGTTTAACTGACCCAAAGTACAAGACTCGACATCCCATTGGTGACCCGAGACTTCCCGTGTTATGTTTACGCTCTCAAACATGTAATCATGCAATCACACTTAACATACGTTAACGCACAACAAGTTATAGCACATAGCTCACGTATCACCGAATTACATCCAAACATATGTTACCAAGTTATTAGATATGTTACGGGATTCCTAGCATGTTCCTACATGTCAAATCGGGTCTTGGAATGCTAATTTACACTTACAGCAGCAGTACACGCGATTAGCAAAAGTCAACTAGCATTTAGGTTGGTCAACTGGCATTTAGGAAGGCTAATCGCATGTAACTACTAGCATTTAGGGCTAATCGCATGTAACTACTAGCATTAAGGGCTGATTGCATGTAACTACTAGCATTTAGGGCTGATTGCATGTAACTACTAGCATTTAGGGCTGATTGCATGTAACTACTAGCATTTAGGGCTGATTGCATGTAACTACTAGCATTTAGCCCTCTACTCGCATGAATATAGGCGATTAGGGACTCCTTATAGGCGATTGGCCCCCTAATCGCCTCTAACATAGGCGATTAGTGTTGCTAATCGCCTGTAACCTTGCTGTTCCGGTTTTTCGCGCGTTTAACGCTCCAAATCAGATCCAGAACGTGTGTAACCATCCAATATCATCCCAAACACTATCCTAAACATGTTTCAACTAAAATCCTTCGTTTTGCCTCGTATTATCAGTCCTGCATGCAACCATGTAATCCAAACGCCATACACATAGCATGAAACACCACAATAACATGCATAACTATAACCCTAATAATCAATTCTCAGATTTTATCATCATAATATCATTAGTATTCTGAATTAACCTAATAACATGTTAATCCTTCATCTTGAATCATAAAAACCCTAGCTTTCTAATCATAAACACACATAACACATGTATACTAGTTAAAATCCGATTAACAACACTTATTAATGATTTTCAGAAAGCTTTTCCGTTTTAGAACAGGTCTGGACTATTAGGGATTGAATAAAAACGTTTATAAGATTGCATGGATGGAAACCAAACCTTAGATTTGTAAAAGAATGATGGATTAAGCTTGAAACCTTGTGTTTTGATCAAAAATCGCGTTCCAGAGGTTGTGTGTGTGTTGGGGCGGGTTATGGGACGACTAGGGTTTGTATAATGGAGTTTAGGAGGTCAAGTATGGTATTTATAGTCGTTTTTAGTCGTCCAGCCCGTAACTAGCGATTATGCAGCCTTTACACGCGATTAGGAAGCCTAATCGCATGTAAGTTCATGCAATTGGGGCCTAATCGCATGAACAGTCATGCATTTAGGCCCTACTCGCCTGTATGACTGCCCACTCGCCCCTACTATAGGCGATTGGGCTATCCTAATCGCCTATAGGGGCCTGTTCCATGTGTTTTGCGCGTTAAACCCCGTTTTAAACATATGTTAACACATATTCACATACCGACAAGTCACATAATGATTGTAAACACATAACACTTGTAAATACACATATTCACACTCGTTCACCAATTCCCGGGACTCGAGACTTGTATGTTCCGTATGCCCTGACGATCCTACAAATCGTCACCGTTTGTACACTTGGTTAAGGACTGACATCTAATGAACTTCTAGACCAACATCCAATGATCTTCTAGACTAAACCGATAGTTCCCGAACCATAACCCGACTTAACTAACCCAGTTAAGTACAATATATGCGTGACTCGCTAAGGTAGACTTTCATCTAGACAACGTTGTTAACCAGAATTTGCCGGGTGTCACATCATCCCCACGTTAAAAGAATTTTCGTCCCGAAAATTGCACAAGTACCAAAAGGAATAACGAAGGAAACAACAAAAGATAGGAACAAAAAATAGAAACCAAAAAGAGAGATTTACCCGAGTTGTCACACAAAGAGCTTTGGGACTGCCTCAAAGAACAGTTTGGAGGAACTGAAGAGGTGATTGCCAACACCAGAGAAATCCTGGCTCAACAATATGAAACTTTTTCTCACATTAATAGGGAAACTTTAACTCAACAATTTGAAAGATTCTCCTCATTAATATCTGAGCTAAAATTAAATGGTCAGACCTACACAACTGTATCTATGCTTCATAGATTTTTAAGGTCTTTACCTGAAAAATGGGAAACATACTCTATAGTCTTAAGATCTTCACCAGACTTTAGCTCCCTCACTCTTACTAAACTTCATGGGAGATTACTTACTTTTGAAAGAGAAATTGATAAAAAGAAAAGTTACAAAGTTCTGGCAAAACTGCTGATGACTATCTACCAGGTAGTACAACACTATTGGGACAAGACTCACCAACTTGTTCAAATAGGTTTGGATCTTTTGACCATATTGACATAACTGCTGGGATCTCATATGAAAGATCATTCCCAGGTTATGACAATAATGATTTTGGTCAAACTGCTGATAACATGTGTTTTATCATGGATGATTTATATAATTTCAGCAGTGATGACTTAGAAGAAATGGATATTTTGCACCAACTGGCCATGTTAAGTTTAAAAACAAATAAATTTTACAAAAGGTCAGGAAGGAAGTTTCCAGGACTCAACAGTTCAACAAAAATTAGTTTTGACAAATCTAAACGTAGATATCACAAGTGTCAAAAGTTGGGACACTTTGCTAGAGAGTGTAGAAGCTCTGGCTTTAACCAATCTCAGTCTGGAAACAATTTTAACCCCAATTATAACAGGAATAATGGAACACAAGGGAGTGCACATTTTGTACAGGCACAAGCTCCACAACACAAATATGTGCCACAAGTACAATATGTACAGATGCCTACTCAACAGATGCAGAGCCAACAATCAATCCCTCCCTTTCCAACTGCTCAACAACCTCCACAGCCTTAGCAACCCTCTCAACAAAGTTTATTTATTTCAGGGTATGTTGACTGGAGCAGTCTTCCTTTTGACACCACAGAGTGTAATCCTGATGCAGACAACAAGATGTTTGACATCAACTGGGGAGAGACTGACAATGGCAGAAAGAACTTTGCCTTAATGGCATTTGAGGGATGCACCTCAAAATCTGCCTTGTCACAGGTATCAAAAGAATCTTTGACAAAACTGTGTTCAAATTCTTTCAAAGAATCTTTTGCTCTCATAAGAGAGACTAATGTGCACTTACAAGGAAAAGCAAATGACTCTGAGAGAAAATTCACCCAGATGAATTGTGATTTAGAAAGAAAACTTTCTGCAAAAACAAAAGAAGTTTCTAAATTAACTAACACTGCTATTGAAACCCAAGCACAAATTAAAATCATGATAAATGACCTAGGAAATGTCAGACAAGAGCTTGCTGACACCAAGGTCACATGTGAAAAATGGGTTGAATCTTGTAAGGGGTACCAATTATTGCTAAACAAACAAAGTGCTTCAAATGTTAGGTTTGGCATAGGGTACAATCACACTGAAACACCAACAGATTTTTCCCCCAAAACTACTGAAGATGGGAGAAAAATTGTTTCAGGTGAAACTTCTGAAGAGGAAGAATGCAAATCTTTCCATGAGAACTTTCTAAAAACTCACAAAGAAAGTTCTTCAGAAGTACTGATTAATTCTGACTTTAAGCCATCAGTAGTTTCAACTACATCAGGAGTTGAGATCCTGAAAACTACTGATGACCTAAAACCAATCAATACAGTCAGAAACTTGTCTTTGAAAGAAAAGACAAAAGAATGTGAAATCTGTGGTCTGTTCAACCACAAGACAGAATTTTGCAGATACAGAAAAGGTATTCAGTACAACAAGAAAAATCAACAACTGGTTGTGGGAAAACAAATCAAAAATGATTTTGTAAAAACTTTTTCTCCCAGGAAACAACAACCAGTAAACACCTTTTCTCAGAAAAAGACAAAATCTCAAAAAGATCTTTTTCTCAAAATTCTCTTTCAGTAGTTAGACCTGAATCATCAGCAGTTTCACAAACTGCTGAGATTAAAGATCTCATAAACTTGGTACAACTACTGATGAATGTTGATGGTGGTCCTCAAAAGGATACCACCATTGCTCTTAATGAAAAATCCATTGCCAAAAAGACATGGATTTCTCAATTTGGTCAAGAACACACTGTAAATGTTCTCAAGAGCAAACCCAAAGCCAAACTGGCTTGGGTTCCTAAATCTAACTAATTTGCTATCTTGTGCAGAGAGTTTCCAGAGGCTTAAATAGCATTTGGTATGTAGACAGTGGAGGCTCAATGCACATGACATGATGCAGATACCTGATAAACAATTTTATCAGTCAAAGAGATGGATCTGTATCCTTTGGGAACAATGCTAAGGGATATGTGCTAGGACATGGCAATGTCTCCTCTGGCAAAATACAGTTTGACAAGGTCAATCTGGTTGAAAACCTTGAGTACAACTTGTTGAGTGTGTCACAAATGTGTGATAAAGGATATTCTTCCTTTTTCACAAAGACATCATGCAAGATCATATCACCAGAAGGCCAGAAGTTGATAGAGAAGATCATTGAAGGTCACACTTTCTTAATAGCCAAAAGATGTGGCAATGTCTATGCAGTGGACATTGAAAAAGACAAAGTACTGAACAACACTGCCTGTTTCTTCTCAAAGGCATCAACTTCAGAAACTGATCTCTGGCACAGGAGACTTGGCCATGTGAACTTTAAAACCATAAATAAATTCACAAAAATGGGCTTGGTCAGAGGTCTACCCTTAAAAGTATACCAGTGTCAAGAACACTGTGTATCCTGTTTAAAGGGAAAACAGCATAAGTCCTCCTATAAGTCTATTGAAGAATAAAAAACAACTGCATGTTTTTTGGGCCTGTAAAAATCATGAGCCTTGGTAAGAAGAAATACTGCTTAGTCATCATTGATGACTACTCAAGATTTACATGGGTATTCTTCTTATTTTCCAAGGATGAGGCTGCTGAAATCATCAAGTTCTTCATTCTACAAGTAGAGAAGCAATATTCTCTACCTGTCAAAACCATTAGAAGTGACAATGGGACAGTGTTCAGGAACAAAACTCTGGATGAATTCTGTTTGTCTAAAGGGATTATTAGACAATTCAGTGTTCCCAGAACTCCTGAACAAAATGGTGTGGTAGAAAGGAAGAACAGAACTTTAATAGAAGGAGCAAGAACAATGTTAGCTGATTCTGGCCTACCATTATACTTTTGGGCAGAAGCAGTTAACACATCATGTTATGTTCAAAATAGAGTCCTTATTGTCAAGAGACATTCAAAGACTGCCTATGAAGTTCTTCATGGCATGAAGCCCCTTATCTCCTTTTTTAGGGCTTTTGGGTGTCAATGTTTCATCTTGAACATTAAGGAATCTATTTCAAAGTTTGCTGCAAAAGTTGATTTAGGTTACTTTCTTGGTTATTCTTCAACTGGAAAAGCCTACAAGGTTTTTAACTCAAGAACCAGGATAGTAGAAGAAACACTGAATGTCAAGTTCAATGAGTCAAAACACACTCTCATTCCAGCACATCCTGCTGAACTTTTTGACCTTGACAGCTTCCATTTTGGACATGAAAAGACTGTCACTTCATCCAAACCTACTTATTATGGTGATCAAAGTTTTGATGATGAGGTTCCAGCACCATGGACTCCTCAAACAGTCATTAAGTCAACTTCAAAACCATCAGAAGTTTCACAAACTTCTGATTCAACAAATGCTGAGGAACAAACTCAAACATCTGCTTCAGCACCTGCAACTACTGAAGACACTGAAACTGCTGAACCAGATATAATAGACCTCAGTAGTTTGTTTGAAGAACATGAGCCACCAACACCTGTCAGTGGTTTACTGTTGGATCAGTTTGCTCTTTTTGCTAAGTAAGAACTTGCTATCTTGACACTTAAGTGTTTAGCAAGCCCTTGTAAATCAGATTATAAGCACAGCGGAATGTATAAGTTAAAGCAACACTTTTTATACTAAGGAAGAGTTATTACTCCCCCTTGATGATTGAAACTAATAAATGACAAGTATTTATTATGAATCCAAGCAGTAAATGAGAATTAGATACTTAGACAGATTCACAATAAATACTGAAATGGAATAGAACAGTTGAGAGTGTTTGAAGGATTTTTCTATTAAAATCAATATCTAAAATAGAAGGTTGAAGCCTCCTATTTATAGACATTTACATACATGTATCTTGCCAAAAAGCAAGTACAAAAACAACAGAAACAAGTTGCACAAGTTGCAACATTGAAACTAACAAATACAGCTAAAAGTAATAATAAACAATAAACTACTGATGCAAAAGGCGGTGGAAAATATCTGATGCTAAGTGCTGATGAATGACAAACTACTGATGAGTAGTTTGTCTTCAGTACTTCTGAAGTGAACTTGTCTGGTTTGGACTTCAGAACTTCTGATGAAGTTTCTTCTTCAGCACTTCTCTTATCTTCTCTTCAGCAGTTCTTTGTTTTCTTTTCAGTACTTCTATACTTAGCCAAAATGACAGAAGTGAATTAGACTAAGGTTTCAAAAAGTGGTTTCACCAATCCTCTTTGTCCTAACAATCTCCCCCTGGATTGATGAAGCCAAAACCTTACTAATTCCTTATGTTTTTCTTCTGTCTTGAACAATCTTCCATATCTCTTTGTACATGGTGTTCTTGAGCTGGTTTAACTGACCATCAGATAGAGATCCTCTCTGTGGTTCTAGATGTTGAATTGTGAGCAGGTCTTGTGTTGACAGTTTCTTCAGATCACTGATCTTCTTGTAAGCCCTGCTTGAGAGGTCTCTTCTTGTCAACAATACTGAGTTGTTATCAGTAAGTGACCATCTGATGATAGGTATCTTTGACTTGTTAAAGTCAGAAGAATAGGGAACCAGACTTGTCCCTTGGGTTGATGGTCCTGAGTGCTGGATGCTTTCAGTTTCAGTTAGCCTCAGGTGGGAGTCTCTTCCTTGTTGTTGTTGCATATCAGGCATCTGAACAGTTGGGAGATGGTGTTCAGTCACTACTCTGGTATGCAGCTTTTCTTTGATGGTCTTTTGTATTTGGTAGGCAAAAGTGGAAGGATCCCTGAATTGTGTTAACAGAGGTTTCTCCTCAATGTCAAAATCTGAATGGACTATTGAACTTCCTTCAAGTAGTACCATTTTGAAGTCAGTTTTGACATTGTCCTCTGCCTTCTTTCTCTGAGTAGCAGTTCTTCTACTTGATACACCAGAAGTTCTAACTACTGATCTTGAAGGATCAGCAGTTTGAAACTTCTCTGGATTTGCAGCCTTGGCAGCCAAGTATTTCTTGTAAGTATCCATTAGTCTTTCTTCTTTCCATCTGGATACTGAGGCTTTTGAACCATAGCCCTCTGCTACTAACTCTTCTATTATTTGGGCTCTCTTGGCCTTTCCTTCTTTGCTTGTGGCCATTTTGTCTGCAAGCAGTTGTGCTCTTCTTGTCAGCTCTTGCATGGAGAGTCCTTTGAGTGTATAGGCTTTAGTCTTGCTGTTCTTGGTAATGTAAGACACCAGTTGTTGTCTTTTATCTTGTTCAGCAATCTCATCAAGGCTAGCCTGCCTTTGTAGTTCAGCTTCATAAGCCTGAAGTTTTTCTTCATGGCTTAAATCAGATCTTCTCTGGCCTTTTTGTTGGCTGCAACTAAGCTCTTCTCTAATAATTCAGCTGATTGAGAGATAGGAGAAGGGTTTAGTACAGTCATTGTTGTAACTGTTGTAGGCCTGATGGGATCAGATGTTGGTTGAATGGGAGCAGTGGTTCTGGAAGGGTCAGCAGTTTGAGGTTTGGAAGTGTTAACTTCTGATGGGTTGACAACTGCTGATGGTTTGTCAACTACTGAAGGATTGTCTTCAGTACTTTCTGATTCTTCATCAGAACTTTTGCCATCAGAAGTTTCTTCATTGTGCCTTAGGGATTCTTCAGATGTTTGGGTCTCATCTTCTTTTTCTGCTGCTTCAATCTCTTCTATTGAGACACCAAACTGTTTGGCCAGTTTTTCTTTCCTAGCCTGATCTTTTTGATCTCTTTCAAGGATGGCCACTCTTGCCCTTATCCTGGCTTGGAATGACTCCTCAGGTTCCCTGATCTTCTCCCCCCTTTTGGATTCATCAAGTTTAACTTTTGAAGTTGAGGGCTGGGAGAATTGTCCTTGAAGATGAGCAATCTGTTTGCTGTTGAAGTCTATTTTGTTGGACAGATCATTCATCTTGGTCTTGATCACTCCAAATTGATTCTTGATAGACAGCTCCAAGTTAGCTGTGTATGTTTGGAAGTGATTTCTGATGAGAGTATTCATCATGTGGTACAGGGGACCCTCTGGGCTGCATAGCTGGTTCAGGTCTATGCTTGTTTGCCTAGGGAATTGGGTAGGCATTTGTTGTGAAGGGGGTGTTTTTGGGAGATCCTCATGTTGTACAGAGGATGCCACTCTAGGGGTTTTAGGGATTGAGTGGGCTTTAACCTGTGCAGGGGTGACTGGCTTCTTGAGCCTGGATACCCCTGAAACAGGACCTTCATAATGTGCCGTCAATTCAGTAGTTTGTGTTTTTGAAACATCATCCAAATTAATGGAATCATCTGAATCCCTGATGTTGCCCTCAATGAGGACTGTCTCAGTTAAATCATGAGCTGAGCCCAACTCAGTTCTCTCATGAACCTCTTGTTCTTGGTTCTGAGGATTTCCTACTTCAGGCATTAAGCCTTCATCAGTAGTTGCCACATCTGAGGTCTTAGCTATGTTACTTCTATCCTCAGATCCACCACTGGGTGGTAACTGAGTAGTAGCAGCCTCAGATGCCCCAAGAGTCTCTAAAATTGGGCTTAAAGACTCTGGTCCACCCTCATCTCTTGGGATAGGGCTAGAGATGTCCACATCCATGTCTGATGTAGTGGTTATGTCCCCTGTTTGTTGTGGTTGTAGGGGACTGACATAATCAGATGGGACCTTCTCTTTTAGCCCAGAGAGAAGTTTGGCAATTTCTATTGCCTCTTGTTCAGAAATTTGTGGGGTTGGTTCAGTAGTTTGGGCAATAGGTGAAATTTGTCGTTCAGCAGTTTCAAAAGAAGAGTGCGTTTCAATAGTTTTTCTAAGTCTTTTTCTTTTGAATAAAATGGTTATGGGTGCTCTTGGTGGGGTTTGAGATGGATGAGACTGAGAGGGAGTTTCGGTCTCACCTATTTGAAGAGCAGACTGCTCATGAGCATGTTCAGGCATCTCAACCTCCTGAACAGCTTTTCTTTTGGGTTGGTGGGTTTTAGTCTTTGTTGGCTTAGGCTTTTTAGCTTTTGGTGGTGTGAGTTTGGAAGATGTGGGCTTCAGGGGGACTTGTTGTTGTTCTCCCTGATCATCTTCTGGCCAGGCAGCCGGTTTGGTATGCCTTGAGTATGCTTGTGATGTTAAAGGATTTAAAGTTGAAATTTTTCCCACAAGCACCTCATTACCCAGTTCCCCTATTATGCATTGCATAATGAACCTTGGGTACAACAAAAACTTTTTCTTGGTATTATTGTGATGTAACACCAACTCATTGAAAAATAGTTTTGATGCCCTGAATTTAGTTTCATTCACAATGGAATGAAATATTGGTTGAA
Organism: Ambrosia x helenae; assembly: GCA_030844895.1. Lineage (NCBI taxonomy): Eukaryota > Viridiplantae > Streptophyta > Magnoliopsida > Asterales > Asteraceae > Ambrosia > Ambrosia x helenae. Next base: position 93,249,906 of record CM061224.1, on the reverse strand, counting down.
AAGTAGAGGGCATCTGGTCATAAGACCCTGTTTTTGGACTCAAACACATAATAATATAATGAAACAAAAGCTTGTATTTTGGTTCAAAATATTTTTTGAAGATTGTAGCATGGGAGAGAGTACCTTGATAACCACCCTCAGTCATGGTTAGGTGAATATCAGAATTAGCAACATGGTCAGGGGCAATTACATCATCCAGACCCAGTCTTGTTGCCAGTGTGGCCGGTGTGATGGTCAGTGGTTTCCCTTTTATTCTTGAGTTGAGGGAAATGACCTCATCATCCGTTGTCACCGTCTCAGCATTTGCCCAGAACTCATTCAGAGTTTCAGTGTGAATTGGTGGGTTTATTGTGAGAGCAGTAAAATATTGGGATTTTACGACAAGATCAATGATCTCATCGTATTGGGACCAACCTTCTTGTTTTTCAAGAAAGGCCCTTTGATTGTGTCCCTGCTTTAGAACTAGAGCCATGTGGTTTGGGTTTTGATCGAACAGTTGATTTTGCAGGTTTAGGTTATTGAGAGAGTTTTTGAGAGAGAAGGAGGGATATTTTGAGTTTGAAAGGATAAGTGTGGAGAAAAAGGTATTTATCAGAAGTTTTAACCGCTTGAATCTTCTTTATTAGAAGTTTTTAAACCGCCTTAGGTTAAAAATCTTTTTATCAGAGGTTTTATACTGATTAGGTCAAACCTCTGATGATGGGAAAAGTCAGATTTGCCCTTTTGACTTAAACTGCTGATGAAGGATTACTTCATCAGTAGTTCCCATTTCCTCTTCAGTAGTTTTAACAGCTGATGAGAAATGTTTTTATAAATACTTTTATTCATAACTTCTGAAGGTTATTTTATCAGAAGTTACACACTTTTCAGAAAATTATCCCCATACTGATGTTTGTTCATCAGTAGTTTCTCTCTTTTCAGAAGTTTTGTTTCAGACTTTTTGTCTGTTTTGTAAGTAAAAAATGAAAAATTGCAAAATAAGAAAATAAACACTTACAAATTTAGCATCCCAAGCATGGATACTAACTTCTGAAATGTTGATGTGTCAGCTATTTGATTAGCTGTTGCTACATGCTTCACCTCAATCTTGCCTTTTTCATAGCAATCTCTTATGAAATGGTACCTGATCTCAATGTGTTTGGTTTTTGAGAACTGTACCGGATTTTGAATGATGCTAATGGCAGATTTGCTGTCTACAAACAAAGGTGTCTTGGTCTCTTTGATTCCATAATCAAGAAGTTGATATTGGAGCCATTGTATCTGTGATGTACAACTTGCAGTTGCAATGTATTCAGCTTTAGCAGTTGAAGTTGCAATAGATGTTTGCTTCTTTGATTGCCATGACACTAGACAGTTACCCAGGAATTGACAACCACCAGATGTTGACTTTCTTGTCATCTTACACCCTGCATAGTCACTATCTGAAAAAGCTGATAACTTGGTATTGCTTGAAGCAGGATACCAAATTCCACGTGTTGGAGTTCCTTTCAGATATCTGAAAATTCTTTTGACTGCTATAAGGTGTGATTCCCTTGGTGCTGATTGATATCTAGCACAGACACATGTTGAAAACATAATATCTGGTCTAGAAGCTAGTTAAGTATAAAAGGGAACCTATCATGCATCTGTACATGGTTTGATCAACCTGTTTTCCTTGATCATCAGGTTCAACTTGTGTGATTGGTGTCATAGGAGTGGAACATGATTTACAGTCTTTTAAAGAAAATTTTTTCAATAATTCTTTAACATATTCTGATTGATGTATAAAAGTTCCATTTGTTTGTTGCTTGATCGGCAGTCCTAGAAAGTACTGCAGTTCTCCCATGGTACTCATCTCAAATTTTGATTGCATGAGTTTCTTAAAATCATCACACAGTTTTGTGTTTGTTGAACCAAAAATGATATCATCAACATAAATTTGAACAAGTAAGACATGATTTCCAACATGTTTAATGAAAAGAGTTTTATCAATGGCACCTCTTGTAAAGTTATTTTTGAGTAAAAAGGTGGAGAGTGTATCATACCAGGCTCTTGGAGCCTGTTTGAGCCCATAAAGAGCTTTGTCCAGTCTGTACACCCACTCAGGATGAGAAGGATCCTCAAACCCAGGTGGCTGACAGACATACACCTCCTCTTTTATTTTTCCATACAAAAATGCACTTTTCACATCCATTTGATAAACTTTAATTTTGTTGGAAATGGCATAGGCCAGAAATAACCTGATGGCCTCAAGCCTTGCAACTGGAGCAAAGGTTTCATCATAGTCAATTCCCTCTTCTTGAGAGTACCCTTGAACTACCAGCCTTGCCTTGTTCTTGATTATCATACCAGCTTCATCTTGTTTGTTCCTGAAAACCCATCTTGTGCCAATTGGTTGCTTGTTTGGAGGCAAGGGACATATTTCCCAGACCTGTTGCTTGTTGAACTGAAGCAGTTCATCTTGCATAGCTTGCACCCAATTATTGTCTTTGAGGGCTTCCTGGTACTTCTTTGGTTCCAACTGTGAAATAAAGGCTGAAAATAGGCAGAAGTTGGAGAGCTGGTTTCTGGTAAGAACACCTGAAGCTATATCACCCATGACTTGATCAAGTGGATGATCTCTGTGTTCAATCAGTTGTTGTAAACCACTGACAGGTGTAGGTGGCTCTTGTTCTTCAAACAAACTACTGAGGTCTATAATATCTGGTTCAGCAGTTTTAGCTTCTTCAGTAGTTGCAGGTGCTGAAGCAGATGTTTGAGTTTGGCCTTTAGTATTTGTTGGATCAGAAGTTTGTGAAACTTCTGATGGTGTTGTAGTTGACTTAATGACTGTTTGAGGAGTCCATGGTGTAGGATCCTCATCTTCAAACCTTTGATCACCATAATAAGCAGGTTTGGAAGGAGTAACAGTCTTTTCAGGTCCAAAGTGAAAGTTGTCAAGGTCAAAGAGTTCAGCAGGATGTGCTGGAATAAGAGTCTGTTTTGACTCATTGAACTTGACATTCAATGTTTCTTCTACTATCCTGGTGTGAGAATTAAAAACCTTGTAGGCTTTTCTAGTTGAAGAGTAACCAAGAAAGTAACCTGAGTCAACTTTGGCAGCAAACTTTGAAATAGATTCCTTGATGTTCAAGATGAAACATTGACACCCAAAAGCCCTGAAAAAGGAGATAAGGGGCTTCATGCCATGAAGAACTTCATAGGCAGTATTGGAGTGTCTCTTGACCACAAGAACTCTATTCTGAACATAACATGATGTGTTAACTGCTTCTGCCCAAAAGTACAAGGGCAGTCCAGAATCAGCTAACATTGTTCTTGCTCCTTCTATCAATGTTCTGTTCTTCCTTTCTACTACACCATTTTGTTCAGGAGTTCTGGGAACACTGTATTGTCTAATAATCACTTTAGACAAACAGAATTCATCCAGAGTTTTGTTCCTGAACTCTGTCCCATTGTCACTTCTAATGGTTTTGACAGATAGAGAATATTGTTTCTCTACTTGTAGAATGAAGAACTTGATGATTTCAGCAGCCTCATCCTTGGAGAATAAGAAGAATACCCATGTGAATCTTGAGTAGTCATCAATGATGACTAAGCAGTACTTCTTCTTACCAAGGCTCATAATCTTGACAGGTCCAAATAAGTCCATATGGAGTAGTTGAAGACATGCAGTTGTTTTTTATTCTTCAATAGACTTATAGGAGGACTTATGCTGTTTTCCCTTTAAACAGGATACACAGTGTTCTTGACACTGGTATACTTTCAAAGGTAGACCTCTGACCAAGCCCATTTTTGTGACTTTATTTATGGTTTTAAAGTTCACATGGCCAAGTCTCCTGTGCCAGAGATCTGTTTCTGAAGTTGATGCCCTTGAGAAGAAACAGGCAGTGTTGTTCAATACTTTGTCTTTCTCAATGTCCACTGCATAGGCATTGCCACATCTTTTGGCAATCAGCAAAGTATGATCTTCAATAATCTTCTCTATCAGCTTCTGGCCTTCTGGTGAGATGATCTTGCATGCTGTCTTTGTGAAAAAGGAAGAATATCCTTTATCACACATTTGTGACACACTCAGCAGGTTGTATTCAAGGTTTTCCACCAGATTGACCTTGTCAAACTGTATTTTGCCAGAGGAGACATTGCCATGTCCTAGCACATATCCCTTAGCATTGTTCCCAAAGGATACAGATCCTTCTCTTTGGCTGATAAAGTTGTTTATCAGGTATCTGCATCCAGTCATGTGCATAGAGCCTCCACTATCAACATACCATATGCTGTTTAAGCCCCTGGAAACTCTCTGCACATAAAAGCAACTTAGTTAGATCTAGGATCCCAAGCCTGTTTGGCTTTGGGTTTGCTCTTGAGAACAGTTACAGTTTGTTCTTGACCAGGTTGAGAAATCCATGTCTTTTTGGCAATGGATTTTTCATTAAGAACCATGGTGGTATCCTTTTCAGGACCACCATCAACCTTGGTCATCAGTAGTTGTACCATGTTCATTAGATTTTGTATCTCAGCAGTTTGTGAAACTGCTGATGATTCTGGTCTAACTACTGACAAGGAATTTTGAGAAAAAGATTTTGGTTGAGATTTTATCTTTTTCTGAGAAAAGGTGTTTTCAGGTTGTTGTTTCTTGGGTTTAAAGATTCTTTCATAATCATTTCTGATTTGATTTCCCACAACCTGTTGTTTAAATTTTTGATTGAACTGAATTCCTTTTCTGTATCTACAAAATTCAGTTTTGTGGTTGAACAGACCACAAATTTCACACTCTTTTGCCTTTTATTTTTGATCTAAAGGCAAATTTCTGACATTAGTGTAAAGATTTTGCTCATCAGTAGTTTTCAGGGTCTCAACTCCTGATGTAGATGAAACTACTGATGGCTCATTGTCAGATTTTGTCAATACTTCTGAAGTACTTTCTTTAAAAATGCCAGGATTTCTGTTTAGAAAGTTTTCATGGAAAGATGTGCAGTCTTTCCCTTCAGAAGTTTCATTTGAAACAATTCTTCTCCCATCTTCAGTAGTTTTGGGAGAGAAATCTGTTGGTGTTTCAACATGATGGTATCCTATGCCAAACTTAACATTTGAAGCACTTTGTTTGTTTAGCAATAATTGATACCCCTTACAAGATTCCACCCATTTTTCACATGTGATCCTGGTGTCAGCAAGCTCTTGTCTGACATCTCCCAGGTCATTTAGCATGATTTTAATTTGTGCTTGGGTTTCAATAGCTGAGTCAGTTAATTTAGAAACTTCTTTTGTTTTAGCACACAGTTTTCTTTCTAACTCACATTTTATCTGTGTGTATTTTCTTTCTAAATCATTGGCTTTACCTTGTAAGTGCAGATTTGTCTCTCTTATGAGAGCAAAAGTTTCTTTGCAAGAATTTGAGCAAAGTTTTGTCAAAGATTCTTTTGATACCTGTGACAATGCAGATTTTGAAGTACAGCCTTCAAATGCCATTAAGGCAAAGTTCTTTCTGCCATTGTCTGGTTCTCCCCAGTTGATGTCAAACATTTTGTTGTCTGCATCAGGATTGCACTCTGTGGTGTCAAAAGGGAGACTGCTCCAGTCAACATACCCTGAGGTGAAAAGACTTTGTTGAGAGGGTTGTTGAGGCTGTGGAGGATGTTGAGCAGCTGGAAAGGGAGGGATTGATTGTTGGCTCTGCATCTGTTGAGTAGGCACTTGAACATATTGTACTTGTGGCATGTATTGCTGTTGAGGAGCTTGTGCCTGTACAAAATGAGCACTCCCTTGAGTTCCATTATTCCTATTATAATTGGGGTTATAGTTATTTCCAGATTGTGATTGGTTAAAGCTAGAGCTTCTACACTCTCTAGCAAAGTGTCCCAACTTCTGACACTTGTGACATCTCAATTTAGATTTGTCAAAACCAATTTTTGTATTACTGGTCAATCCTGGAAATTTCCTTCCCGACCTTTTATAAAACTTGTTATTTTTAATGCTTAGCATGGCCAGTTGGTGTAATATGTCCATTTCTTCTAAGTCATCACTGCTAAAATTTTTCAAATCATCCATGATAAAACATAGATTATCAGCAGTTTGACTTTGGTCATTATTGTCATAACCTGGGAAAGATCTTTCTGATGAGATCCCAGTTGTTATGTCAATATTGTCATAAGATCCATAGGAACAAGTTGGTGAATCTTGTCCCAAAAGTGCTGTACTACCTGGTAGGTAGTCATCAGCAGTTTTACCAGATGATTGTAATTTCTTCTTTTGATCAATTTCTCTCTCAAAAGTAAGTAATCTCCCATGGAGTTTTGTAAGAGTGAGGGATCTAAAATCTGGTGAGGATCTTAAAACAATGGAGTATGTTTCCCATTTGTCTGGTAAAGACCTTAAAAATCTATGTAGCATAGACACTGTTGTATAGGTCTGACCATTTAACTTTAGCTCAGATATTAATGAGGAGAATCTTTCAAATTGTTGAGTTAAAGTTTCCCCATTAATATGAGCAAATGTTTCATATTGTTGAGCTAAAATCTCTCTGGTGTTGGCAATCACCTCTTCAGTTCCTCCAAACTGTTCTTTAAGACAATCCCAGAGTTCTTTGGCACTTTCACAATGTAAAAGGCCAGAGTATATCTCATTTGGGAGAGCCATTGCCAACATAGAGAATGCTTTTGCATCTAGCTCAAGTTTTAGGAAATCATCATCTGTATATTCTTTAGGGTCCTTAGGGACCTTAACATTAGTTTCAAGATTAACATTTACTGGTTTGTGAGGACCATATATCACAGATCTCCAACAACCTGTGTTGGTTTGTGACAAGGTATGTGCCATTCTCTTTTGCCATATGTTGTATTCATTTCTAACAAGCATGGCAGGTTTAGTGGCAGAACCAGTATTATGTGGATCCATTTTAAAGAGTATATATTTGTCAGATGACTCTTTTAAGTGATGGATGTTGATAAAAAGTGAACTTTTGATCTTTTTATTGAGTATCAATAAGAGCTTTGTGTCTGATTCTCAATTTGTTAGATTGATATGTGATCAGATAAACCAATGCTCTGATACCAATTGTTGGATCAGTTTGCTCTTTTTGCTAAGTAAGAACTTGCTATCTTGACACTTAAGTGTTTAGCAAGCCCTTGTAAATCAGATTATAAGCACAGCGGAATGTATAAGTTAAAGCAACACTTTTAATACTAAGGAAGAGTTATTACTCCCCCTTGATGATTGAAACTAATAAATGACAAGTATTTATTATGAATCCAAGCAGTAAATGAGAATTAGATACTTAGACAGATTCACAATAAATACTGAAATGGAATAGAACAGTTGAGAGTGTTTGAAGGATTTTTCTATTAAAATCAATATCTAAAATAGAAGGGTGAAGCCTCCTATTTATAGACGTTTACATACATGTATCTTGCCAAAAAGCAAGTACAGAAACAACAGAAACAAGTTGCACAAGTTGCAACATTGAAACTAACAAATACAGCTAAAAGTAATAATAAACAATAAACTACTGATGCAAAAGGCGGTGGAAAATATCTGATGCTAAGTGCTGATGAATGACAAACTACTGATGAGTAGTTTGTCTTCAGTACTTCTGAAGTGAACTTGTCTAGTTTGGACTTCAGAACTTCTGATGAAGTTTCTTCTTCAGCACTTCTCTTATCTTCTCTTCAGCAGTTCTTGGTTTTCTTTTCAGTACTTCTATACTTAGCCAAAATGACAGAAGTGAATTAGACTAAGGTTTCCAAAAGTGGTTTCACCAATCCTCTTTGTCCTAACATTTACAACAACTGATCGAACACAAAGACCATCCACTTGATCAAATCATGGGTGATATTGCATCAGGTGTTCTTACAAGAAACCAGCTTTCCAACTTTTGTCTCTTCTCAGCATTTATTTCACAGTTGGAACCAAAGAAGTACCAGGAAGCCCTCAAAGACAACAATTGAGTGCAAGCAATGCAAGATGAATTGCTTCAATTCAACAAGCAACAGGTTTGGGAAATCTGTCCCTTACCACCAAACAAGCAACCAATTGGCACAAGATGGGTTTTCAGGAACAAACAAGATGAAACTGGTATAATAATAAAGAACAAGGCAAGACTAGTAGTACAAGGTTACTCTCAAGAAGAAGGAATTGACTATGATGAAACCTTTGCTCCAGTTGCAAGGCTTGAAGCCATCAGGTTATTTCTGGCCTATGCCATTTCCAACAAAATAAAAGTTTATCAAATGGATGTTAAGAGTGCATTTTTGTATGGAAAGATAAAAGAGGAAGTGTATGTTTGTCAGCCACCTGGGTTTGAGGATCCTTCTCATCCTGAGTGGGTGTACAAACTAGACAAAGCTCTTTATGGGCTCAAACAGGCTCCAAGAGCCTGGTATGACACACTTTCAACCTTTTTACTCAAAAATAACTTCACAAGAGGTGCCATTGATAAATCTCTTTTCATAAAACATGTTGGAAATCATGTCTTACTTGTTCAGATATATGTTTATGATATCATTTTTGGTTCAACAAACACAAAATTGTGTGATGAATTTAAGAAACTCATGCAATCAAAATTTGAGATGAGTACAACGGGAGAACTGCAGTACTTTCTGGGACTGCAGATTAAACAACAATCAAATGGAACTTTTATACATCAATCAAAATATGTTAAAGAATTATTAAATGAATTTTATTTACAAGACTGTAAATCATGTTCCACTCCCATGACACCAACCACACAAGTTGAACCAGATGATCAAGGAAAACAGGTTGATCAAACCATGTATAGATGTATGATAGGTTCCCTTTTATATCTAACTGCTTCTAGACCAGATATTATGTTTTCAACATGTGTCTGTGCTAGATATCAATCAGCTCCTAGGGAATCACACCTCATTGCAGTCAAAAGAATCTTCAGATATCTGAAAGGAACTCCAACTCTTGGAATTTGGTATCCTGCTTCAAGCAATACCAAGTTATCAGCTTTTTCAGATAGTGACTATGCAGGGTGTAAAATGTCAAGAAAATCAACATCTGGTGGTTGTCAATTCTTGGGAAACTGTCTAGTGTCCTGGCGATCAAAGAAACAAACATCTGTTTCAACTTCAATTGCTGAAGCTGAATACATTGCAACTGCAAGTTGTACATCACAGATACAATGGCTCCAATATCAACTTCTTGATTATGGAATCAAAGAGACCAAGACACCATTGCTTGTAGACAGCAAATCTGCCATTAGCATCATTCAAAATCCTGTTCAGTTTTCAAAGACTAAACACATTGAAATCAGGTATCATTTCATAAGAGATTGCTATGAAAAAGGCAAGATTGAAGTGAAACATGTAGCAACAGCTAATCAAATAGCTGACATATTCACTAAACCCCTTGACACATCAACATTTCAGAAGTTAGTATCCATGCTTGGGATGCTAAATTTGTAAGTGTTTCTATTTACTTTTCTGCACATATTTTTTATTTTTCACTAACATCTGTTTTCCAAAATTGAAAAACTTCTGAAAAACAAACAAGAGAGAAAGTACTGATGAACAAAACATCAGAAGTTATGAATAAAGTATTTATAAAGTATTTCTCATCAGCTGTTCAAAACTACTGAAGAGAAAGTGGGAACTACTGATGAAAATAATTCTTCATCAGCAGTTTAGTCAAAAAGGGCAAATCAGACTTTTCCCACATCAGAAGTTTGACCTAGGCGGTTTAAAACTTCTGATAAAGAAGTTTTGACCTAGGTGGTTTAAAACTTCTGATAAAGAAGTTCTGACCTAGGCGGTTTAAAAACTTCTGATAAATACCTTTTCCAACACTTATCCATTCAAAAAGCAAAAATTCCCTCCTTCTCGCTCAAGAAACCTCTCAAACCCTGAACCTGCAAAAACACTGTTCGATTCATACACACACAAACCACATGGCTTTAGTTCTTAAACAGGGACACAATCTTAGAGCCTACTTAGAAAAACAAGAAGGCTGGTCCCAATACGATGAGATCATTGATCTCGTCGTCAAATCCCAATATTTCACCGCTCTCACAATAGACCCACCAATACATCCTGAAACTCTCAATGAGTTCTGGGCTAACGCTGAGACAGTGATGGTGGACGATGAGGTTATCTCTCTCAACTCAACAATCAAAGGGAGACAAATGGCCATCACACCGGCCACACTTGCAGACAGACTGGGGTTGAATGATGTGAATGCCCCTGAAAAGTTTGAAAACTCTGCAATCCACCTAACCATGACTGAATGTGGTTATCAAGGTACTCTCTCCCAAGCTACAATATTTAAAAAGTATTTTGAACCATAATACAAACTTTTGTTTCATTATATAATTATGTGTTTGAGTCCTAAAACAGGGTCTTATGACCAGATGCCCTCAACCTTTCAACCAATTTTTCATTCCATTGTGAATGAAACAAATTACAGGGCATCAAAACTTTTCTTTAATGAGTTGGTGTTACATCATAAAAACACTAAAAAGAAGTTTTTGTTATACCCAAGGTTCATTATGCAATGCATAATCAAAGAACTGGGTGATGAGGTGCTTGTGGGTAAAACTGAAATTTTGAAACCCTTAACCTCACAAGCATACTCTAGGCACAACAAACAGGCTGCCTGGTCAGAAGATGACCAAGGGGAACCAGAACCAGTCCCCATGGAACCCTCATCATCCAAACCTACACCCCCAAAGGCAAAGAAACCCAAGGTACAAAAACAAAAACCCACCAAACCAAAAAGAAAAGCTGTTCAGGAGGTTGAGATGCCTGAACAAACTATTGTGCAATCTGCACTTCTTAAAGATGTGACTGAAACATCCTCTCAATCTCATCCATCTCAAACCCCACCAAGAGCACCAATCACAATTCTTTTAAAAAGAAAAAGACTTAAGAAAACCATTCCTATTGATGCTTCTTTTGAAACTGCTGAACCCACTGCCCAAACTACTGAACCAGAACCCCAACTTTCTGAACCTGATTTTGAAATAGCCAAACTTCTCTCTGGGCTAAAAGAGAAAGTCCCATCTACACATGTCAGTCCCCAGCAACCACATCAAACAGGGGGCATAGCCTCAGAATTTGACATGGATGTGGACACTCAAAGCCCTAACCAAAGAGATGAGGATGAACCAGGGTCTCTAAGCCCAAACTTAGAAACTCTTGGTACTTTTGAGGCTGCTACTACTCATTTACCACCCAGTGGTGGATCTGAGGAAAGAAGCAACATAGCTAAGACCTCAATTGTGGCAACTACTGATGACGGCTTAATGCCTGAGGTAGGAAATCCTCTGAACCAAGAAAAAGAGGTACATGAGACAACTGAGTTGGGCTCAGCTCATGATGTAACTGATACAGTCCTCATTGAGGATGTAATCAGGGATTCAGATGATTCCATTGACTTGGATGATGTTTCAAAACACCAAACTACTGAATTGACGGCTACAAGTGAAGGTCCTGCACCTGGTGTATCTATGCTCAAGAAGCTAGTCACACCAGATCAGGTTAAAGTCCACTTAATCCCTGATTCCCCTATAGTGGCATCTTCTGTACAACAAGAAGATCAACCAAAAACACACCCCTCACTACAAATGCCTACCCAATTCCCTGGGCAATCAAGCATAGACATGAACCAGCTATGCAGCCCAGATGGTCCCTTATACCATATGATGAACACCCTCATCAAAAATCACTTCCAAACATACACAGCTAACTTGGAGCTGTCAATCAAGAACCAATTTGGAGTGATACAGACAAAGATGAACGATCTGTCCAATAAGATTGAATTCAACAGCAGACAGATTGCTACTCTTACAGGTCAGATCTCCCAACCTTCAACATCAAAGACTGATGAAGCCAAAAAGGGGGAGAAAACTAAGGAACCTATGGAGTCACTTGAAGCCAGGAAAAAGGCAAGAGTGGCTATCCTAGAAAGAGATCAAAGAAACCAAGCCAGAAAAGAAAAACTGGCCCAACAATTTGGTATCTCTATTCAAGAAGTAGAAGATGCTGAAAAGTCTGATGAATCCCAAGGGCACAATGAAGAAACCTCTGATGGACAAAGTTCTGATAAAGAATCAGAAAGTACTGAAGACAATCCTTCAGTAGTTGACAAACCTTCAGTTGTTGTCAACCCATCAGATGTTAACACTTCCAACATTCAATCTACTGAACAAGAGCCTTCCAGATCAACTGAACCTACTCAACCAACTCCTGTTCCTCCTAGACCTATTACAATAGTTACCACTATGACTGTACTAAACCCTTCTCCAATCTCTCAATCAGCAGAACTTCTTGAGAAGAGTTTAGTGGCAGCTCAGAAGAAAGCCAAGGAAGACCAGATTTGGAAAACTCCGGAAGAAAGGGATGACTTGGACTTAAGCCTGGATGAAAAGCTACAGGCTTATGAAGCTGAACTTCAAAGGCAGGCTAGCCTAGACAGAATTACTGAGGAAGATAAAAGACATCAATTGATGTCTTATATTACTAAGAACAGCAAGATCAAAGCCCACACATTAAAGAGACTCTCCATGGAAGAGCTGACAAGAAGAGCTCAACTTATTGCAGACAAACTTGCAACAAGTAAAGATGCAAAAGCCAAGAGAGCTCAGATGATAGAAGAACTAGTAGCTAATGGTTATGGTTCAAAAGCCTCTGTGTCCAAATGGAAAGAAGAAAGATTAATGGACACTTATTGAAAATATAAGGCTTCAAGGGCTACAAATCCAGAGAAGTTTCAAACTGCTGAAGTACCAACTTCAGTAGTTAGAACTTCTGGTGTTCAAAGAAGACCAGCTACTCAAAAGAAGAAATCAGAGGAGAATGTGAAGACTGATTTCAGAATGGTACTACTAGAAGGAAGTACAGTAGTCCATTCTGACTTTGACATAGAAGAAAAACCTCTGATCGCACAATTCAGGGATCCTTCCACCTTTGCCTATCAAATTCAGAAACCATCAAAGACAAACTGCACACTAAGGTAGTTACTGAACATCATTTGCCAACCTTTCAACTACCTAATGTGATGCAACAAGAACAAGGAAGTGAATCCCACCTGAGAGTCACTGAATTTGAAAACATCCAACACTCAGGAGAATCCAGGGTACCTCCATGGTTCCCTACACTTTAGACTTTGACAAGTCTAAAGTACCTATCAATAGATGGTCCTTTACTGATAACAACTCAGTACTAGTGACAAGAAGAGATCAGACAAGCAGAGCCTATAAGTCGATGAATGATCTGAAGAAGCTATCAACTCAAGACCTGCTTACAATCCAGCATCTAGAACCACAAAAAGGGTCTCTCACTGATGAACAGCTGAACCAGCTGAAGAATTCCATGTTCAAAGGAATATGGAAAATTGTGAATGACAGAAGAGAACAATAAGGAATTAGTAAGGTTTTGGCTTCATCAATCCAGGGGGAGATTGTTAGGACAAAAAGGATTGGTGAAACCACTTTTGCAAACCTTAGTCTAATTCACTTCTGTCAAAATATTCTAAGTATAGAACTGCTGAAGAAGGAAGATCAAACTGCTGAAGAAGAGATTCCACAAGTACTGAAGAAGAAAAGTCATCAGAAGTTCTGAAGTTCAAACCAGACATTTCTACTGAAGAACTACTGAAGACAAACTACTCATCAGTAGTTTGTCATTCATCAGTACTTATGAGAAGATCTTTTCCACCGCCTTTTGTATCAGTAGTTTATTAGTTTAGTATTATTTTACTTTATGTACAAGTTCCAAGACTGCAACTTGTTGCAACTTGTTTCTGAACTTGCTTTTTGGCAAGGTTCATGTATTTGTAAAGTCTATAAATAGAAGGGTTCATCCCTCTGTTTTAGACATTGACTTTAATACAGAAATCCTTCAAGGCATATTATTGTTATTTCCATTTCATATTTATTGAGAATCTGTCTAAGTGTTTCATTCTCATTCAATACTTAGATTCTCAATAAATACTTATCATTTATTAGTTTCTCAAACATCCAGGGGGAGTTATAACTCCTGTTAATAAGTGTAGCTTTAAACTCATAACATTCCGCTGTGCTATCACTGATCAAGAACTTGCTAAACACTTAAGTGTTCACTAGCAAGTTCATACAAAGAGCAATACTGATCCAACAAAGAGCACAGTGATATCCTTGTTATTGTCATCAAGGCAAACAGACTTTACATCCTGCTCAGGATGTGCCTTGACATCTTGAGGATGGCACTGTGCATCCTTCTGTAATTGCTACGCTTGTCATGATGAAGCCTTCATCGATGTTGTATAACAATCCTTGGCTTCTTGTTGATCACTATTGACTTTGACAACTCCCCAAGGTATAGGTAACTTTATACACTGGTGATACGTTGAAGGGACTGCCTTCATGTCATGTATCCAGGTCTCCCCAAGATGACATTATAACAGGATAAGGAATCTATCACACAGAATCTTTGGATAGAATTCACTCCTTCTACGTATACTAGTAGCTTGATGTCTCCTACTGTACTCTTAGTTTCTCCACTGAAACCCAATAAGACTGAAGATCTGGAAAATATTTCAGATTCCGGGATATTCATTCTTTTCAAAGCTTCTAGTTGGATTATGTTCACTGAGCTTCCACCATCTACAAGGATCCTGCGAACAAAGTGATTAGCAATATATAAAGTTATAACTAATCCATCATGATGAGGGTCAGGGATATTTTCTCTATCTTCTTCCTCAAAGCTGATCACTTTAGAGGTCGTCAGGATAGTTGTTCTTGTGGGTCTCTCTCCTTTTTCTGATTTAGTTTCTCCCGCATGCCTTTTAGCAGCTGAATATCTGGTTCCACAAATATCTAAGCCTCCTGAAATAAAGTTAATTATACCAGCATCCTTAGGTGGGGATGCTGCTCTTTCTAGGATGGTGGTGCCATCCTGAGCCCTCGATTTCTTCTTGCCTAGAAGATCCTTGAGGTAACCCTTACTAAGAAGATATGCAATCTCTTTCCTTAAGGCAATACAATCTTTAGTGACGTGACCAAAATCTTCATGGAAGGCACACCACTTTGATTTGTCTTTCCAAGCTGCCTTGTTATCCTTCTTAGGCCTCCTTGCTTTATCCCCTAGGTCCTTCATGGCATACATTAATCCTGTAAAATCCATAGAAAAATAGTAATATGATAATTTAGGACATTCATCTTCATCGTCATCCTCTACTACATTGACCTTTTTATTGTAAGGCCTAGCATACGGTTTATGCCTGTTTGGCTCGTATGTGGGAGCAGATTTTCGATTAGGATGGTTATATCTTGAGGATGATTCCATCCTCTCTTGGATTTTCTTGTCATCCTCAAGTCGGATTAACCTTAGAGCCTTGTTTCTGACTTCATCCAAGTTTCTACAAGGATTCATCACCAATTCTTGGTAGAATGGTGAATCTCTTTGCAGCCCCATCTTGAATGCTTGTACTGCCATCGTGACATCCAAATTCGGGATGTCGAGTGCTTCTTTTCCAAACCTTGTAATGTATTCCCTTAGTGAATCCCCCTGCGGTTGAGTTACCCTGTATAGGTCACTTTTCAAACGTTCGAATGTTCGACTTGTAGGTCCCTTTCCCTTGAGATCTTCTCTGCAATCAAACCAAACACGAATCCTAGACGCAGAATATCTTTGATCCGTGGATATCACACAAAGAACACAAGATTACTTTTTAATGCTTTTCTTATTAATAATAAGAACCACACCGAACTTGTAATCCTAGCTAGCTCTCTCTCAAACTTTCTATGACCCCAACCAACCAACTGACCAACCCCTAAAACCCCATGCAAGCTTAATTACATATTCACGAACTAACTTAGACAAGTTCTTCTAACGACACGAACAATATAAAGTCTTCTGTCAATAATCCCGAGCGTTTGTTTATCCGTTTGAGTATCTGTCACAAACTCGCACCAACAAACTCCCCTTGACAGATTCACTTTAAGATTATTTTTCAAATCTCAAAGTATCTTCAATTGTCTTCCACTTGAAGTCTTTAATCTTCAACAGCTTGATCTTGAGATTGTCCACCAAAGTAATTTAGAAGAACTTGGCAGATCACTTCTCTTCTTTTCTTCAACTTGTGATCTTGAGTATTTAACAGCTCTCTTATGTTCAACATCTCTTGAGAATTAAGTAACTCCCCCTGAGAATAAGCTTGGATTGTAAAAACTTCCACTTGAGCTCTACATGAATACATTACTCGGTCTAAAGTCTTTTTACTCCCCCTGAAACATAGAATATTTCTTCCTGTATCTATATTTCTCCCCCCCTGAGCTGCTAAGTCTTCTAAAATCAGCAACGGTTGTTTAGAACTTCAGTGTCTTGTCGTCTTCTTGTCTATATTTCTTCAAAAAATTTCTTGAATCACGTGAATTTGTCAAAAAGGAGGTTCAGACCTCATCACGTCCATCATTATCATCAAAATACATGTCACACTCAACCAACTTGTAAGTAAACCATCATCACACATATAAACTTACAAAGTCTATAAATTACCTATGACAGAAATTGTTTTGCGGTTAAAATTCATAAGCTTTCAAAAGATAAGCTGTTTTGCAAAATTTTCTAAGTGTTTTAATAAAACAACTTTCTAAATTTTCTAAACACTCAGATCCACCACAGAACAACCGTTTCTCGTGCGTCAAATCCTGAAGCAAAATAAAATCTTTTTGGATTTTTGGATTTTTTGACAAGTAAAATAAATGAACGTAAAGACAAATAAAGTAAACTATGTATAAACATAAAAACACTCTATTTTTTGTTATAGCAATCACTGGTTAAAAGGATCATATCAACTAGATTGAGATGTCACACTGAGTTAATGTTCTTAATAACTTCTTAATGTGTAAGACTGCATTCCAAGACGATTACCAGTATTATGTATCCATATAAAGAATATAACAGTTAACGATTCCAAATCCAAATTAGCATTTATGTGTATTAAACTGAATCATCTATGTTACCCACGACATGACATACCCCCGTGATCAAGTCATGCACAAAGGTTCATCGTAACAGGTGATTAAATTGCCATTATCCATGTTGTTTACAAGGTACGAGACACGATGGTGTACAGGTCTGCATATATCTAGATGCAACAAAGTGACTAAACGTGTACTCAACCAGGGTTAAGACAAATACCATTTTATGCGGTACGAATTTTCAGCTTTATGCAGTTTTGATTGATTGCCTTTTAGCCTTTGAGGGTTTTGGCATTTATCGTATGCTCTTTTAAGATGTTCTGACAAAGTCTAGGTCAGCATGTATCTGGATGCAGCAAAAGACTAGTCAGATCATCCCTGGATAAATTTGACAATTTAAAGACCTGAAACCTCAGAATTTTGTAACATGCTATCAACGCAAGATTTAAGATTATAAAATCATATGCCAATGACATGTGTCCCACAGAATCAACAGTCATTAAGATTTCTATCTTAATTAATAGACTAGATTCGTGTGTCAATTGCCTACCCGTACATCATATAATGAAGATGCAGCCAGACTTAGCTTTAATTTTTCTGCTCAATTTTATTAAGTGTAACAAAATCAACAGCTAATGTGCTATCATTTCCAATTAGGTACCGGATTTGCTATAGTTTTTTTTTTAAACCAAGTAGAAGCAAATAAAACACAAATTAAAAACTAACTAAAAGCTTCAGCACTTATGAGAAAACGAAAAGTTATTTCGGGTTTCTCATCCCGTTCAGCTGCACTAACAGTTCAAACCGAGCTCTATCGAAAGCTTTTGTGAAAAAATCAGCTGGGTTATCCAAAGTATCAACCTTTTTCAAATAAATCATCTTTTTCTCAAAACAATCCCTTATGAAATGATGCCTTATGTCTATTTGTTTTGTTTTGGGAAAGTTTTTGGGATTTTCTGTGATTGAAATGGTGGCCTGATTATTAATAAGTATTGGAGTATGAGTGAAATTCAAACCGTAATCCCGCATTTGTTGTTGTATCCACAAAATCTGTGAACAACAGCTACCAACAGCAACATATTCTGCTTCACAAGTGGAAACAGCCACCGAAGTCTTCTTTTTGCACTGCCATGATACGATTCTTCCTCCTAAAAATTGACATCCACCAGTAGTAGACTTCCGATTTTGGTTACATCTGCCGTAGTCTGAATCTGTATACGCTACAAGATCTAATTCGCCATCAGCTGGATACCAGATTCCCAATTTGGGTTTCCCCTTTAGGTGTCTAAGAATCCGTTTGACCGCAATCATATGTGACTCCTTTGGATCCGCCTGAAACCAGGCACAAAGACAAACTGGAAACATAATGTCAGGTCTAGAAGCAGTTAAGTACATGAGTGAACCAATCATTGCCCGGTACTCTGTGGGGTCGACATATTTGTCGCTTTCGGTATCTGGACCGAGACCGTGGTTGACCGGTAGAGGTGTATGATAAGGGGTGCAATCATTCATCTTGAAACGAGTCAGGATGTCATGCACATACTTGGTTTGATGGATAAACATTCCATCTGCCATTTGATCCACCTGTAGACCAAGGAAAAACTTTAACTCCCCCATAGCACTCATTTTGAACTTCCTTTTCATGACCTGCTCGAATTCCTTGCATAAATCGTTATTTGGTGACCCGAAGATCATGTCATCAACGTACACCTGTACCAGCAGAAAATCTTCTCCTTTTCTATGAATGAAAAGTGTACTGTCAATCTTTCCTCTCTCAAAGCCATTGTTCAAGATGTAAGAAGACAGAGTCTCATACCATGCCATGGGTGCCTGATGAAGTCCATAAAGGGCCTTGTCAAGTTTGTAGACCCGATCTGGATATTCTGGATCTGTGAACCCCGGTGGTTGAGAGACATAGACCAGCTCTTGGACTTTTCCGTACAGAAAGGCGCTTTTAACGTCTAACTGATAAACTTTAAATCCTTTCTAAGACGCAAAGGCCAGAAACAAGCGAATTGCCTCTAGCCTAGCAACTGGTGCAAACACTTCATTGAAGTCTATCCCTTCCTGTTGATTAAACCCCTTGACCACTAGTCGAGCCTTATTCCTGACCACAACACCATTATCATCTTTCTTGTTCCAAAAAACCCATTTGGTGCCAATTTCCTGTGCACCCCGAGGGAGATCGACCAACTCCCAGACTTTGAGCTTCCTAAACTGAGCCAGCTCCTCCTGCATTGCCTCTACCCATGAGTTGTCACGAAGAACCAGTTGATATGTCTTCGGTTCGATCTGTGAGATAAAGCATTTCATACATTTGTTCACAATCCCTGAGTCTTTAATTCTTGCGTACATGCAGTTGGCAGTCGCAAAGCTTCTCCTTGTCTAAATTCCCGCAGTAGGATCTCCCAGTATATAGTCAACTGGATGATCTTTATTTGCACGTGTTGATGCCACTGTGTCAACTGTTAATTCATCACCTAAGTTGGAGCCAATTGCTCCTGTAGCCACTTCTTCATCAGTAGAAGCTGTCCCGAATGGGTTCGTGAAAGGTTCTTCTTCAGGTTCGGTGGCAGGTTCGGTAGATGTAGATTGATTGTTTTTCCGAAGAGCTTGCATGAGCATCTGTCTTGTCCTTTTCTGCAGAAATTGAGACTATTGAACGAGGTGAAACAAAGTCGTCGTCATCCTCAGCAACAATAACTGGTTCTTCATCTGGTTCTGCATTAAAGGTGTGAGGAATATTAAAGGATTTAAAAACAGAATCATAATCGAACATCCAACTGGGTTCCTGTGCACTATCCTTTGGTGAGTAACTAGTTATTTCAATGTTGAAAGCAATTTCTACTACACCTTTAGATTTATTAAAAACACGTTTATTAGATGAATCAACAGTCTTTTCAGGTCCGAAATTAAAGCTGTCAAGGTCAAGGAGTTCAGCAGGATGTACTGGAATGCGAGTGTGTTTTGACTCATTAAACTTGACATTCAGTGTTTCTTCTACTATCTTGGTTCTTGAATTAAAAACCTTGTAGGCTTTTCTAGTGGATGAATATGTAAGAAAATAACCTGAATCAACTTTTGCAGCAAACTTTGAAATAGAGTCTTTGATGTTTAGAATGAAACATTGACATCCAAAAGCCCTGAAAAAGGATATAAGGGGCTTGATGCCATGAAGAACTTCATAGGAAGTTTTGGAATGTCTTTTGTTGACAGGGACCCTATTTTGAACATAGCAGACTGTGTTGATTGCTTCAGCCCAAAAGTACAATGGTAGGCTGATGTGCCGAAAAATTGATATGTTTTCACCCATAATTATCACCTTTTTTATGACCTAAATCATGCTTTTATCATTGTTTTTTCATGGTTTATCTTTCTTTGTTGATAAATGCAAATTTGGAGGCCCGGTGACGAAAAAAGGTGAAAACCCGCACAAAACAGCACGAAAAGACAAAGATTTGAAAACTTTGAAGATCTGCCAGACATGGCACGACCATGCTCACGGTTGTGCAGCCTTCACAGGTCAACAAGTCAACATTTCCAAGTCAAAAAAGGTCAATTTTAGAGTTTCAGGAAGTGCACGGGCGTGCAAAAGATGAACCACGACCGTGCTTTACTCCAGCGTGTTCTCCAAGGAAAAAACCGACCAAGACTGACAAGACGGTTAGCCTTCAGGACGTGCACGGGCATGCCACATATGGTGGCATGGGCGTGCTCAGTAACTAACAGACATCTTCTGCACAAAGGACTCTGCAGCAGTACCCGTTGTCATGCATGGACGTGCCAGAACACTGTCGAGGGCGTGCAAGAGCTGAAATGCCTATAAATATAGGCCTCCACCCCACATTTTGAAGCATCCCTTTCCACTCGCAATCCAACACTTCTCCACGAAGTTTCTTCCCCCTGAGAGGTTTAGAGGTGTCCCTTGGAGCTTGGGATCACTCCACAAACACCTTGATAGAGAGAGAAACACCCCAAAATCATCCAAAACCCTTAGAAATCTCTATATCACCCTCCAACATGTCTTTTACACAAACCTAATGTTGTGAGCTTGTTGTGACAACCATGTTAGGCTAGATTTCTGTTGGTGTTGTTAGGTTGAGGATGGATACTTGGTTTGAATTAATATAGTTTATCATTTATTTTAAAGTGGTATTTTATGTTCTTAATAATTCTTAGTATTCTAACTTTGTTTAATGGTCTAATTAACAAATCACTTAGTCTTTGGTCTTCTGAGTGTTTTGATAAACAATGGGAAGGATTAATGAGTGTACCCATGGTGTGTAACTACCCATGCACTTGTGAGCTTAAAACCCATGAGTTTATCAAGATCACATTTAGGGTCGGTACGGTCTATATACTTGGTCCTAATGATATATTAATCCTTAATCTTACATCTTGGTTTCATTGTCTATGTGATGTCTTGATGTAGGTTATGGATTAATGAACTCGTGTTGGAATAAAACGGTCTTTATTTTGTTCCATCATTATACTGCCGCACAATTAATGATAGACCAATAACTTTTTGATAAGTTAATTAACCAAGTAAGGCCACCGGCAAGTTATTCATAAAAGTCTAGAGTAGTTTGATGTCTATATCGCAACACCGGGAGGCGGGTAATTCGGGGTTGAGTCGACACAGTCTCGAGTCACTTTATTTTCAGTGTTGAGAGGTGAGCTTACCAGACCAGGAAGACCCTCATAATAACATTATGAACACGGTTGTTTGTACAGCTTTGCGATAACAGTCACCTCTAGAAAATGCAGTTGCAATTCTAAGTTAAGCATAAGTGCGCGCTCACACACACCACTATAGAATAAAGATAGCTATTTCATACCAAGGTTCCATCCGATCCCAAAGCAACACCATTGTTTTGATATTGATTTTCATTAAAAGTTTTCATCTCTCATTTTACTTTTCTTTTTATTTTAAAAATCTTTTTAAGTAATTTTAGGAAGCTGAGTAGTAAAAATCGTGTCCACGGATTCGATACTCGGTACTTGCATATTTTAATACTATATACGACAGGTACGCTTTCCTATTGTGTCGTGTTTAGAATATTAAGCAACTGTCGTTTTAAATTATAAATTTAAAAATTGTAATTGTGTCTTTTGTTTTTCTAACTAACTCGTCTTTTCATCAGCAACTTTTGGCATCTCCTCCGCGACTTTGCCCTTTTTGAAAAGAAGTCTAGTTTTCTTAAACATTCACACGACACCATAGGCCTGAATCAGCTAACATAGTTCTTGCTGCTTTAATTAGTGTTCTGTTCTTCCTATCTACCACACCATTTTGTTCAGGAGTTCTGGGAATGCTGAATTGTCTAACAATCCCTTTAGACAAACAGAGTTCATCCAGAGTTTTATTCCTGAATTATGTCCCGTCGTCACTTCTAATGGGTTTGACAGAGAGAGAATATTGTTTCTCTATTTGTAGAATGAGGAACTTGATAATTTCAGCTGCCTCATCCTTGGAAAGTAAGAAGAAGACCAATGTGAATCTTGAGTAGTCATCAATGATGACCAAGCAGTACTTCTTCTTACCAAGGCTCATGATTTTGACTGGCCCAAATAAGTCCATATGGAGTAGTTGAAGACATGCAGTTGTTTTTTATTCTTCAATAAACTTATAGGAGGACTTATGTTGTTTTCCATTTAGACAATATACACAGTGTTCTTGACACTGGTATACTTTCAAGGGTAGACCTCTGACCAAGCCCATTTTTGTGACTTTATTTATGGTTTTAAAGTTCACATGGCTAAGTCTCCTATGCCAGAGATCATTTTCAGAAGTTGATGCTCTTGAGAAGAAGCAGGTAGTATTGTTTAGTACTTTGTCTTTCTTAATGTCCACTACATAGACATTTCCACATCTTTTGGCTATCAGCAAAGTATGATCTTCAATTATCTTCTCTGTCAACTTTTGGCCTTCTAGTGAGATAATCTTGCAAGCAGTTTTGGTGTAAAAGGAAGAATATCCTTTATCACACATTTGAGAGACACTTAGCAAGTTGTACTCTAAATTTTCAACCAGATTGACCTCGTCAAACTATATTTTGCCAGAGGAGACATTGCCATGTCCTAGCACATATCCCTTGGCATTGTTCCCAAAGGATACAGATCCTTCTCTTTGTGTGATAAAATTGTTTATCAGGTATCTGCATCTTGTCATGTGCATTGAGCCTCCACTATCAACATACCAAATGCTATTTAAGCCTCTAGAGACCCTCTGCACAAAATAGCAAATTAGTTCGATTTAGGAACCCAAGACAAGTTGGCTTTGGGTTTGCTCTTTAGAATAGGAACAGTTTGTTATTGATCAATTTGAGAAATCCATGTCTTTTTGGCAATGAATTTATCTTTAAGAGCAATGGTGGTATCCTTTTGAGGACCACCATCAACTTTGGTCATCGGTAGTCTTACCATATTCATGAGATCTTTAATCTCAGCAGTTTATGAAACTGCTGATGAATTAGGTCTAACTACTGAGAAAGAATTTTGAGAAAAAGGCTTTGGTTGAGATTTAGTCTTTTTCTGAGAAAAGGTGTTTCTTGGTTGTTGTTTGTTGGGATAAAAAGTTTCTTCAAAATCATGTTTGATTTGTTTTCCCACAACCAGTTGTGAAATTTTCTTGTTATACTGATTTCCTTTTCTATATCTACAAAATTCTGTTTTGTGGTTAAACAGACCACAAATTTCACTTTCTTTTGCCTTCTCCTTCTCATTATGAGACGTGAAAGGAAAATTATTGACTGTCTTGGTTTGATTTAGGTCATCAGTAGTTTTCAAGTTCTCAACTCCTAATGTAGATGACACTACTGAACGCTTAATGTCAGTTTTGTTTAGTACTTCTGTAGAACTTTCTTTTTAAATTTTGAGAAAATTCTGATGAAAAGATGTGTACTCTTTCATATCAGAAGTTTGATTTTGAACTATTCTACTCCCATCATCAGCAGTTTTGGAAGTAAAATCAGTTGGAGTTTTGCTATGATTGTACCCTATGCCAAACTTAACATTTGATGCAGTTTGTTTGTTAAGCAACATTTGGTAACCTCTACATGACTCAACCCATTTTTCACAATCTACCTTGGTGTCAGCAAGCTCTTTTCTAACATTTCCTAGGTCTTCTATCATGATTTTAATTTGAGCTTGGGTTTCAATAGCATTATTTGTTAATTTAGAATTTTCCTTTGATTTTGCAGCAAGTTTTCTTTCTAAATCACATTTAATTTGAGTATATTTTCTTTTAGAGTCAATGGCTTTGCCATGTAGATGCACATTGGTCTCTCTTATGAGAGCAAAAGATTCTTTGCATGATGTTGAACAAAGTTTTGTCAAAGATTCTTTTGATACCTAAGATAAGGTAGATTTAGAGGTGCAACCCTTAAAGGCCATTAAGGAAAAATTCTTTCTGCCATTATCAGGTTCTCCCCAGTTGATGTCAAACATTTTGTTTTCTGCATCTGGATTGCATTCAGATGTGTCAAAAGGAAGACTGCTCCAGTCAACATACCCTGAAGTAAAAAGATTTTGTTGAGAGGGTTGTTGAGTTTGTGGAGGTTGTTGAGCAGCTGGAATGGAAGGCATCTACTGTTGTCCCTGTTGTTGTTGGGCAGGCATTTGAACATATTGTATCTCGGGCACATATTGGATTTGTGGAGCTTGTGCCTATACAAAATGCGCACTTCCCTGAGTTCCATTATTCATATTATAACTGGAGTTAAACTGATTTCCAGACTGTTGTTGGTTAAATCTAGAGCTTCTACACTCTCTAGCAAAGTGTCCCAACTTTTGACACTTGTGACATCTAAGTTTAGATTTGTCCAAACCAACTTTTGTTGAGTTGTTCAGTCCTGGAAATTTCCTTCCTGGCCTTTTATAAAATTTGTTAGTTTTTATGCTTAACATGGCCAGTTTGTGTAAAATGTCCATTTCTTACAAGTCATCATTGCTGAAATTTTTTAA
Organism: Ambrosia x helenae; assembly: GCA_030844895.1. Lineage (NCBI taxonomy): Eukaryota > Viridiplantae > Streptophyta > Magnoliopsida > Asterales > Asteraceae > Ambrosia > Ambrosia x helenae. The sequence goes on along the minus strand of CM061224.1, from coordinate 93,225,047 downwards.
GTCATCCATTATAAAACACATGTTATCAGCAGTTTGACTATTTTCATCATTGTCATAATCTGGATATGATCTTTCTAATGAGATCCCAGCAGTTATGTCAATGTGATTAAAGGATCCAAAATCATTTGAACAAGAAGGTGAGTCTTGTCCTAAAAGTGTTGTACTACCTGGAACATAGTCATCAGCTGTTTTGCCAGAATTTTGTAACTTTTTCATTTGATTTATTTCTCTTTCAAAAGTCAACAATCTCCCATGTAATTTTGTAAGAGTGAGGGAGTTAAAATCTGTTCCAGATCTGAGAACTATAGAGTAAGTTTTCCATTTTTCTGGTAGAGACCTTAAAAATCTATGAAGCATAGATACATTTGTGTAGGTCTGACCATTTAACTTTAACCCAGAGATTAATGAGGGGAATCTTTCAAATTGTTGTGTCAAAGTTTCCCCATAAATGTAAGTAAATGTTTCATATTGTTGGTCAAGAATCTCTCTGGTGTTGCCAATCACCTCTTCAGTTCCTCCAAACTGTTCTTTTAGGTAGTCCCAAAGCACTTTGGCACTTTCACAATGTAAAAGTCTAGAGTAGATTTCATTTGGGAGAGCCATTGCCAACATAGAGAATGCCTTAGCATTAAGCTCAAGTTTTAGGAAATCTTCATCAGTGTAGTCTTTTGTGTCTTTTGGTAATTCAACTTTAGTTTCTAAATTTATATTTACTGGTTTATGGGGTCCATACATGACAGATCTCCAATAACCAGTATTTGTCTATGACAGAGTATGTTCCAATCTCTTTTGCATATGTTATATTCAGAACGAACAAGCATAGGAGGCTTATTGGCAGATCCAGTATTATGAGGATCCATTTTTTAGAGTATTGATTTGTCCAAGTTTTTCTCAAAGTGATGGATGTTTTGAAAAAGTGAACTTTTATCCTTTATTGAATATCAATAAAAGCATGTGTCTGATTCTCAATTTGTTAGATTGATATTTGATCAGATAAACCAGATGCTCTGATACCAATTGTTGGATCAGTATGTTCTTTAACAGTTCTTATTCATGAACACTTATGTGTTGTAAGTTTATCAAAACAGTTTGCACAGCGGAATAAGTGAAATGTTCAAGTTTAAAGTTTCACTTTCAACAGGAGTTATTACTCCCCCTAGATTTAATCAACTAAAGCAGTTAATGAGAATCTAAACAATTGAATGCATATAACAATAAGTATGATGATAGATTCTCAGATGTGAAATGGGATTTAAATTAAAAAGCCTTTGAAGGATTTCAGTAAAAATCGATGTCTAAAATAGTGGGATTAACCCATCTATATATAAACCATCATATACATACAAGTTGATTCAAAAGTAATACTACAACAGGCTGTAGCATTGGAACTTGTACCAATACTTTAACAAAAGCATAAAGTAATACTATAATAGTAAACTACTGAAATACAAAGGCGGTGGGAAGATTCCATTAGAACAGCTGACGAGTAGTTTGTCTTCAGTAGTTCTTCAGTTGACTTGTCTTGTTTAACTTCAAAACTTCTGATCTTTACTCTTCAGCATTTGATGTATTCTTCTTCACTACTTTCATTCTTCTTCTTCAGCAGTTTCTATACTTAGTATAATTGGCAGAATAGGAATTAGACTAAGGCTTGCAAAAGTGGTTTCTTCAATCCTTTTTTGTCCTTACAACATAAAACTTTGTTTGACGAATTAACTAACTAATTAACTAGTCTTTGGTCTTGTGGGTGTCTTCATAGGAAGTGGGAGGACTTAAGAGTGTACCCATGGTGTGTAACAACCCATGCACTTTTAAGCTAACCTAATCCCGCGAGTAGTGATTAGCTCATTTGTGGGTAGAAATACACACACTTAGGGGCTTAATCCTTTACTATCAAAGATCTCATTTAGGGTTGGTACGGTCTTTATACTCGGTCCTAGTGATAAGTCAAGCCTTAATTATGCGACTTAGCTTCATTGTCTATGTGAAAGCTTTGGGGCAAGTTAAGGTTTGATGAACCCGTGTTGAGAGAAAATGGTCTTTATTTCCTCTCATCATTAAATTGCCGCATAGTTAATGATAGACCACTCACTTTTTAAAAGGTTAATTGGTTCTAGTAGGGGATGAACGTGTTCTGGTTAGTCACGACTGTCTTATGATATCAGGTGGTTTCTTATTCGGTCATGCTCCAGCCGCCGACAAGTTGTCCATAAAAGTTTTAAGTGATTAGATTTCTTTTTTTGCAACACTGGGAGGTGGATCATTTGGGTTTGGGTATACACAGTATTGAGTAGCCCATCTGTTATTGTTGAGAGGTGAGTGATGTGTTGCAAAACACATCTCTTCTCATATGTACTTTGTATATTATTTGGTCAGATTTTTATTCATTTCGTGTTGTTTTTATTATGTATTTATGTATTTTATTATTTTATAGGTGTTTGGAGAAATTGAACTCAAAATGAAAGAATTTTAATCGAGACACCAACACTTGAGAGGAGGTGTTCATAGACGTTGAAACGTAGACGAGAAACTTTGGTCGAGCCATGAACACCCGAATCGAGCAAGCGTGGAACACATTGATAATAATAGTAATAATATTACAAAAATAAAATAAAAAAAACAAAGAGACTAAAGTCTCGTGAAGTTGAAAGAAAAAAAAATAAAATAGAACAAGTCCAAAAAAGTTGTTTTAAAGCCCAAAACAAAGTCAACGGAGGTTTTTATTTTGTTGAGAAGCATTTTATTATTTTAGAGGGGGAGCCGCTGAAGAGGATATATGATCGAAAAAAGAACACAACAGCCATAAGAGAAGAACATCTATTAATTGTTTTCGTGGAGGTTAATTGAAGAGAAGGAGGGTTTGGGATTAAGATTGAAACTACTGGTTTGATCACTGCAAGTATTGATTTATATTTTATTTACTTTGTGTTTATAAATATTGTTACCATGACTTTGCTATATTTTGAACCTACGTTTTTATCTTGTTCCACTACTATTATATTTGGCTAAAACATTAGTGGCCACCTAGGTTGAAGATGATGACTATTTGATTTCGGTTTATGTTTCGGTTTTGGATTTTATAGTTGGATTTATGTTTTAGTAAGAAACTTGTTTATGATTCTATGATGTATGTGCGTACTTTTTACTAATTTATGATCTTTTAATGTTCCACGAGTGTCTTAGTGAATGTCTTTCATGTTTGGATACTTGTTAGAATTACTTGCTTTGTGCTTGTAATTTATTTTATGGTTTTAGGCCTGAATTCCATAGGAATATTAATTGGGAGTTTAAAGGTAATTTGTATTCTTCCTACTCTTGAGACCGAGAGGTGATAGGTAGTCAGGTGTGTCTTTGGTGCTAGAGGTTTAGGCTAGGAACGCTGAGAGATCAGGTTTTCCTAGGTTCTCTAGTATTATTTGCTTATCCGTATCATAGATTGACTTTACAGGTTACTCCTTACACTTTAGGGTGTATTGTGATTGGAGAGTGAGAAATATAAACCAGTCTAGCGAGTACTTTAGCATAGTTAGTGAGACCGAGAGGTGATCTAACCAATCAGTGAGATTAGTAGCCTTTAGGATTCCTTTTCGGTCAGTCTTGGTAAATGATCCGGGAGCCACTAGGATACTAAGGGTGAATATTATAAGATCCTGATTGCCAACATAGTTTTGAAAGCCGGGGCAGTTCTAATTTCATTAGTAGGATTTGATACCTAGGTGGTTGCCCTTCCCATCTCTGATTTTCCCTCCTTATTAATCCTCCGCTATCTGTTAGTTTGAGTTTATTTTTAATTTATTTGTTTTAGTAATTAATTAATATAAAATCAACAAAAATCCAATTTGCTAGGCTAGGAGTCGATAGAGGTCTAGTACCGAGAGTCGCCACATTGTGTCCACGGATCGATATTCCGGACTTACTTGCTGTGCTACACTGCGACCGGTGCACTTGCCGTTAGTGTGTGGTTTAGCGGGTTTATCCATTTTTAAAACTTGACCCGAATTTATTTAATACACATTTTCACACATCAAGTTTTTGGCGCCGTTGCCGGGGACACAGTGCGCTTTCGAGGACGGCCCGAGTCGGGGATCTAGTCACATTGTAGATATTTTTATTTATTTTTCTTCTCTTTATTTTTATTTATTTATTTATTTTATATATATTTTCTCTATCTGGTGCCCGTGATTTGTTTGTTTAGTGTCTGTTTGCAGTGAGATTTTTAGGATGCCAAATGCTAGTGGAAGAAAGACTGTAGCAGACTACATAAGAGAGCGCGACCAGGCTAGTTATGATGAGGAAGGCATATACACTCAAATGCAAAATCACTACATGCCTATTTTGAGGGAGCCCGATAGTTTTCTTGCCTCTTCAGTACCAAGGATCTATGTAAATTGGTATGAAGGTGAAAATCCATACTTACAACCATATGATATCACTTCAGAACCGGAGACAATAATGGACGAAGAAGTCCCACCATTGGTCCAACAAGAACGCATTGAAGATGATTTTTGTAGTGCTAGTGTGGTTGAAGAAGACGTCGGGTTGATTGAAGAAAGAAATGAGGTGGAAGACAAGATGGGAGATGAGGATGAAGATATGCATGTACCATCTTGGGAGGAAGAGTTTGGTGATGAGTTGGATAATTTACCAACTCTCGAAGAAGAAGAATTCGACCATGTTGGTGATCTATTATTTTTAGAAACTTTACTTGCAGGGATGCCAACAACGGAGATCAATACACCAAACGAGGAAGAAGAGGAAATGGTGGTAACAAAGAAGAAGACCAAACCACCTCGTCACAGTCAGGATTGCCGGCCCGTGCCACCACCATCACGGGAGAGGGTTCACAGTCACATTGACCATACCCCTCATCATATGCCACATATCAGGTTTGGTCCAGGTAAGTGTAGGAATAGATGCCCTGATCCGTTTGAATTTTTCAAACGTTATTCTAGATTCACCATTCTTTTTTTGACGAATAGTGGTGAACGATCTGAATTAAACGGGTTGGATAAATGGTGGATAAAAGAGAAGCCACCTGATTGAACTTAGGTTAAAACCCAAGTGTAGAGTTTTGTATCATCATCCGCCAAGTATATTTTTTTTATTTTTTTATTTTTTTTATTTTCATTTTTTTTATATATTTAATTTTTAGTTTATCGAGTCGTGTAGGATTGCCTTGGCCCTTTTCGCTGTTGGATCTCCCCCGCCCGTACACAATCTCCATTCGGGTGAGGTCGATCTTAAAATTATTTTTTTGTAAACAGGCGTCTCACTTGTCATTGAGTCATTTTACTTTTATCTTCTTTTTAGTTTATTTTTGCAGGATTTTGACTATGGCCGCGAAGGAAATGCTATATGGATGTAGATGATGGACGAACGGGACACTTTCTGCGAGCCATCGCCACATATTCCAGGGGAGTTCGTTCCATTTATTTATTTTTCTTTGTTGTCATATATTTTTTTTTGTTTCTTCTTTATTTTTGCGTTTTTATTTTTAGTTTGCGTTGTATCTTGGAGTACATTGAGGACACTGTGCCTTTCTAAGTGTGGGGATGGGAAACTTCGTTTTTATTTCGCTTAGTTGTAGGTTGAGTCATAAAAAAAAATTTTTAAAAAAAAGAAAAAAAAGTTGGTTGTGTTTGTCCAGGTCATTTTTGCTCTTAGTAAACGAGCCTTTTCAATACGTCGGTTAAAAGCGGGGTCGATTGTCGGGTTTACGGGTCTTAGCATATGTTTCTTTAAGTTGCGGGATAGTAGGCTTGACTGAGTTGTTTTTCTGAAATAAAATATAGGCTTGACTGAGTTGTTTTTCTGAAATAAAATGTTTGGGTGCCTGGGATAGTGGAGCAAGCTGGATGGTTAACTGGTTTTGCACTTGCTAGTATCGGTAACCCTTATTTCCACATGACAGTGAGTTTTGAGCCTTAAATATTCACTGTTTCGTTTCATGTGTGATATACCGACTTTGTTGCATTATTTTAGAACTTGTGCGTTTTGATGCATTTTGAGACCTTAGGCTTGGACTTGACACAAATATGATAGAGGCATTAGGATTACCCATTTTTGTTTAGCCTTTTCGTTTGTTTTTGTTATTTGACCCGTTTCACCATTTTTATCTTTAGAAGCCACTTTGAGCCTAAACATTTCGTTTGTCACCCATTTTATTTGATATTGATTACCGGATTGTATATATATATATATATATATATATATATATATGTAATGTGAAAAAAAAGAGAAAAAAAATATGTCAGCATAGAAAGTAGCTGACAAAAAAAAAACAAAAAAAAAAAACAAAAAAAAAAACCTGAAACAAAAAAGAAAGATATATGAAAAAGTGAGAAAAGAAAAAAAATAAAGAATAAAGGTTGTGGGTCGAGAAGACCAAAGAGTTAGAGTTTATTTGTTTATGGTTTATCCGGTTTATCTTTTATTTTTCTTTTTAGCCAATTTTTCCCAACAAAATACCCTACCTTTAACCCTTGTCTACCCTTTCGAAGTCCTCTTGATTTGTGTTAGTTTTAGCAATTAGGTGGAGATTTGATTGACGTACAAGCTTATGATAATTTTGCTTCATAGTTCGGTTTTGAGAGTTTCACTCCAAATAAATATATAACCGAGAGATGAGTGATATTGTGAGGGGTGCTTACAGGTGCATAGTCAGTTGCTTGAAGATAAGTGAAGCTTGACTAGGTAGGCCTTGTTTTTAAAATTGTATCATCTTGACTAGTTAGCCTTTTGAACGATGTAAGTCTTGTGAAACCACTATGCTTGTTGATTTCGTAGCTTGCTTTTGACCCTGTTTGATGCTATCGTTTCTGTTAAGTGCTTTGTTGAAAATGTTTGAGATTTTGTATAATTCTTTTTCGGGACGCAAAAGGTTTAAGTGTGGAGATGTTTGATGTGTTGCAAAACACATCTCTTCTCATATGTAATTTGTATATTATTTGGTCAGATTTTTATTCATTTCGTGTTGTTTTTATTATGTATTTATGTATTTTATTATTTTATATGTGTTTGGAGAAATTGAGCTCAAAATGAAAGAATTTTAATCGAGACACCAACATTTGAGATGAGGTCTTTATTTCCTCTCATCATTTTTAAAAGGTTAATTGGTTCTAGTAGGGGATGAACGTGTTCTGGTTAGTCACGACTGTCTTATGATATCAGGTGGTTTCTTATTCGGTCATGCTCCAGCCGCCGACAAGTTGTCCATAAAAGTTTTAAGTGATTAGATTTCTTTTTTTGCAACACTGGGAGGTGGATCATTTGGGTTTGGGTATACACAGTATTGAGTAGCCCATCTGTTATTGTTGAGAGGTGAGTGATGTGTTGCAAAACACATCTCTTCTCATATGTACTTTGTATATTATTTGGTCAGATTTTTATTCATTTCGTGTTGTTTTTATTATGTATTTATGTATTTTATTATTTTATAGGTGTTTGGAGAAATTGAACTCAAAATGAAAGAATTTTAATCGAGACACCAACACTTGAGAGGAGGTGTTCATAGACGTTGAAACGTAGACGAGAAACTTTGGTCGAGCCATGAACACCCGAATCGAGCAAGCGTGGAACACATTGATAATAATAGTAATAATATTACAAAAATAAAATAAAAAAAACAAAGAGACTAAAGTCTCGTGAAGTTGAAAGAAAAAAAAATAAAATAGAACAAGTCCAAAAAAGTTGTTTTAAAGCCCAAAACAAAGTCAACGGAGGTTTTTATTTTGTTGAGAAGCATATTATTATTTTAGAGGGGGAGCCGCTGAAGAGGATATATGATCGAAAAAAGAACACAACAGCCATAAGAGAAGAACATCTATTAATTGTTTTCCTGGAGGTTAATTGAAGAGAAGGAGGGTTTGGGATTAAGATTGAAACTACTGGTTTGATCACTGCAAGTATTGATTTATATTTTATTTACTTTGTGTTTATAAATATTGTTACCATGACTTTGCTATATTTTGAACCTACGTTTTTATCTTGTTCCACTACTATTATATTTGGCTAAAACATTAGTGGCCACCTAGGTTGAAGATGATGACTATTTGATTTCGGTTTATGTTTCGGTTTTGGATTTTATAGTTGGATTTATGTTTTAGTAAGAAACTTGTTTATGATTCTATGATGTATGTGCGTACTTTTTACTAATTTATGATCTTTTAATGTTCCACGAGTGTCTTAGTGAATGTCTTTCATGTTTGGATACTTGTTAGAATTACTTGCTTTGTGCTTGTAGTTTATTTTATGGTTTTAGGCATGAATTCCATAGGAACATTAATCGGGAGTTTAAAGGTAATTTGTATTCTTCCTACTCTTGAGACCGAGAGGTGATAGGTAGTCAGGTTTGTCTTTGGTAATAGAGGTTTAGGCTAGAAACGCTGAGAGATCAGGTTTTCCTAGGTTCTCTAGTATTATTTGCTTATCTGTATCATAGATTGACTTTACAGGTTACTCCTTGCACTTTAGGGTGTATTGTGATTGGAGAGTGAGAAATCTAAACTTGTCTAGCGAGTACTTTAGCATAGTTAGTGAGACCGAGAGGTGATCTAACCAATCAGTGAGATTCGTAGCCTTTAGGATTCCTTTTCGGTCAGTCTTGGTAAATAATCCGGGAGCCACTAGGATACTAAGGGTGAATATTATAGGATCCTGATTGCCAACATTGTTTTCAAAGCCGGGGCAGTTCTAATTTCATTAGTAGGATTTGATACCTAGGTGGTTGCCCTTCCCATCTCTGATTTTCCCTCCTTATTTATCCTCCGCTATCTGTTAGTTTGAGTTTATTTTTAATTTATTTGTTTTAGTAATTAATTAATATAAAATCAACAAAAATCCAATTTGCTAGGCTAGGAGTCGATAGAGGTCTAGTACCGAGAGTCGCCACATTGTGTTCACGGATCGATATTCCGGACTTACTTGTTGTGTTACACTGCGACCGGTGCACTTGCCGTTAGTGTGTGGTTTAGCAGGTTTATCCATTTTTAAAACTTGACCTGAATTTATTTAATACACATTTTCACACATCAGTGAGCTTACCGGTTCGGGAGACCCTTACATTATAACAAGAACACAGCTCGTCTTGCTAAAATAGTCACCTCTGGAGAATGCTGTAGCAACTCCATGTTAAGCATAAGTGTGCACTTGTTCACACCACTTAACTAAATAAATACGATTAATCCGTCCCAAGATTAAGTTGGATCCCAAAGTAGCACTTGGTTTCGTATTGATTTTTACTCTGGTCGCTCTCATTCTCTTTCTTTGTTTTATCTTATCTTTCTTTTTAGAGTAAACTGTGCGGATGGTCCCTGTGGTTTGCCCAAATTTAAACTCTGCTCCTTAGCCATTCGAAATTACACATTTGGGATCTGTGGTTTGTATTTTGTTTCATCGATGATCCCTGACTTGGATGGAGGTTAAGTTTTTCAGTTAAGCCTATATGAAATTACTAAAATACCCCTTTTAAAAAAATAAAAATAAAACATATTATAAACTCTCTCCCTCTCTCTTTCCATCTCTATCTCTCTCTCTTCAACCCCACTACCACCACCATCTTCCCCCAACTACCACCACAACCACCACCACCAATCATCTAGCACCACCACCATCTTCGGCTTGATTATGATCTCGTCGATAATCTCGCCAACCACCATGCCGATAATCTGATTTCAATAGCTACCATCCCTGTAAATGATCTCGTCATTTTTCTGTTACAATCCAACTCGTCGGAGAACTGGACATGGCCGGAGATTTGTAGACCTGCAAATTTATCCTCCCACTCAACATTTGGTTCACCAACCTGTCCTCCTAACATCTCCACCCAACCCATTTTATACTCGTCACCTCACCCCCAAAATGGGATCCCCCGTCTCTGTCTTTTGCTTAGCCATAACCAATGACAACAATGCCTCTGCTGCTTCTTACACTTCACCTTTTTATAATAATAATAATAATTATTATTATTATTATTAGCTTTTGATTCTCCCATTTCTATGGCAATTGGTATTGTTATAAGTAGATATAATATTATTTCTCAGTTTCATATTACATTCAACTGATACACAAGCTTCTTGTTCTGATTGGTGTTTAATGATTCTTATGGTTGGAATGAAGTATAATGTAGGAGGAGGTGGATACCGTAGAGGACGACGCCAGTGATGGGTTGTTGTTGGAGGAGGAGGGGGAGGATACCGTAGAGGTGGTGGTTGTTGTTGGAGGAGGAGGAGGAGGTGGATACCGTAGAGGACGACGCCGGTTGTAGATGCACATATTGCGACTAATGCTATTGAATTGCGAATTACAAAATGTTTTGTTTCTGGTCGACTGGTCGAAGGTGGAAGATCAGATGGTCGAATGTAGAAGTAAACGGTCGAAGGGACACTGGGGGGTCGAAGGAAGTTTTGTTATAATGTATGTCCAGATTCGTCCATAGTGTTTGGTCGAACCTGCACATTCGACCAAGTCATTTGGCCGAATGTGCAGGCCTATATAAGGTCGAATAAGTTTTTGAATGTTAACTTTTGATCATTTGTTTTCCCTCCCAGTGTGTGTTTCTCCCTAGGGTTATTATTGAGTCTGTAACCAAGTTTAATCATTATAAACAACGTTTTGAAGTGTAATTGATTATCTAATTGAATGAAATGATTATGTTTATGATGATTTCTGCATTTTGCTAGTTCTATTAACATTTTGTGATCAATTTAGGGATTCCGCACCTGAATTGAACTTGCTTGATCATTATCTTTGTTGATTAGCCGATCCTACGTGCATACAAAGTGGTATTAGAGCCATTTGGATCAAACAACCACAAATTGATAATATTACAGCTGATTTGGACCCAATTTTGATCAAAACTTTCTGTTTTTCATTGAAACAATTGAATCTGGTGATAATTGATTGATTTGAACTTGTTTTCATGGATAAAATTCAAAATTCTCTTTGTTAAACTTGTTCCAAATCCGATCCGAAGCAAAACCTGCATAAGATCATCAAATTTCATCAACATTTGAAAATTTTTGATCAAAATAACTGATTTTCAAAGAATAACCGTTTTTCAAAATGAAGGGTCGAACCTAGGGAGATTTGGTCGAGAGTGGAAATTTTAGGTCGAACCAGGGTATTTTCGGTCGAACGTGGAGTTATATTTGGTCGAACTTAGAAAGTTTTAGTGTGTTGTTGTTCATTCGACCTTAAGTGTTACATTCAACCAAACGGGTGGTCGAAAGTGGGATAAACTGGTCGAAAGTGAACTGAGTCTGTTGTTTTCTACATTCGAACTTTATCAAACGGTCGAACGTGGACTAATTTATACATTCGACCACGCGATTCTTCAAAAGGGTCAAACGTAGAAACTGTTGTGAAATTTTTCTAATCGTTTCGTGTTTTATTATTTTCAGAACGAGATGTGGAACTTTCCTACAACACCACGACTTAATACATCACCACAACAGCAGACAACTATGGATCCTTGGTCGGTAGCTGCTTAGAAGTCTAGTCAACCATCCCAACCGATTAACTATATGGCGATGACTAGTTCCATGCCCCAACAAGTTACACAACCACAACCACAACCGATGGCTGATTACTGGGGAGTAGCAGCAGCGACGGTACACTCTCAGACTACCAATGCGATTTCGACACTTATTCAAGACTTATCTTCGGGTAGTGGGAGCCGTCCACCAAAGTTGATGGAAATGGTAGACTACAACAATGGAAGACCAAGTTCAAGATTCATCTTGAGGGAGTGGGATTAGAAGGAACGGAAGCGTGGCAAATGATAGCTAAGGGTCATGTTGCTCCGATTTTGGAGAACACTGGTGAGCCGATTCCATTAGAGACTCTTGCTGAGGACGAGAAAAAGAAATTTGCGGTAGAAAAGAAGGCGTTTTCCCAATTGTCCCAGGCCATTAACACTGATCTTTTACATCAGTTTGGGTCATGCACCACTTCTAAACAATTGTGGGACATGTTAAGAAATCGTCATGATGGGAATGCGAAGACGAGGAAGCTAAGGATGGAAGAGTTACGAAAAGAGTTTGAGAATTTTAGCTATATGGGAAATGAGACGGTGAAAGAGTTGATTCCGAGGTATTGTCATTTATTGACCGAACTTTCAAGCTATGAGATCAATATACCGATGTCTGAGCTGGTGGACAAGTTTGCTGATGCGTTGCCACCATACTCGAATCAACACATAGAGGTGCTCAAGGAGAAGGATGCGTACCAATACTGGACCATCAATGAGTTTATCCATAAGCTAGAAAACAAAGAGATGGAAGAAAAGAGGAAGGCAAAGAGAGCTCAAGTTCCTCAGAACCCAGAGTTATACCATGGTGGTACATCTTCATCTCTAGCTAGTTCAAGTTCTAGTTCTAATGTTGCTCCACACATTGCGTGCGTATCAAGCATTGTTGAATCACCCAAAGCCCCCATAAACTACCTTGCTCAAACTTCATCTTATACCCCACCATCATATCCTACTACTACATACATCCCACCATTTTCACCGATGCAACAAGCTGCTTGTTATTCTGCAAGTCTAAACCAACCTCAACAACAATCTTATATTCCTCAAATGAATCAAAACCAAATCAACCAAAGTCAATCTAATCAGAGCCCAATTGTGTTAGAGACTTCGAACTTGAACAATGTTACTGTTGAGATTGCACAACAACATGTAGCATTAGTTTCTGCTATGGTCGCTTCTTATAACGGGTTGGTTGCTAGTCAAATTGGTAACAACAACTTAACCAGTGAAGACTATGCACAAATTGACAAACAAGAAATGGAGCTCATTGATATCCAATGGGCATTTGCTAGTGCTATGAGGAGAGCGAATGAGTTCATCGAGAAGACAGGCAGAACTGATCTTTCTACTTCCCCAAACACCACATATGGCTTCAATAAAGCCAAAGTGACATGTTTTAACTGTGGTGGGAAAGGTCACTTCAAGAAGGAATGTACACAGCCAGCACAGCAGGGGAACAGGAATCCTTTCAACACCAATTACCAGAACCGTCAAAATCAGGTATCATACCAAAGTCAAAACAACTCCAATTTTCAACAACAAAACAATTTCCGAAACCGCCAAAACAACTCACCAAACAACATTGTTAGACAAACCACTACACTAAACCAAAATCCAACACCAGACAATCCAACCAGAACTATAATTCCTATTTCTACACCAAATAGCCAAACCCAACTAGATAACAAGAACCAGGCCTTGGTGATACAGAAAGATGAGGGATTCGATTGGACGGGTATGCAGTTGGGTGTTGAGGAGATTACTACTGGTAATGTGGCGTGTGTTGCTCAGCAAATGGATTTGGATGAGCCGGTGAATGTTGAAGAAGAATTGGTGATTGAGAAGATGTCTGGAGTGAAAATTGAGAAGTTGAGTGAAGAAAGTGATGATTGTGTAGAGAAGAAGTCAGGATTGATCCTTGATTCGGTTACTGAAATTCCAGAACAATGTGATTCAGTTTATTCTGATACGGAGAGCGATTCTGATTCTGAAACTAGTGTTAACTCACTAGATGATGATATCGATCAACTTCTTGCTGAAGCTGATTTTCTAATGACACGCAAATCATGCATAGTGGATGATGCTTTTACCAAGATTGATTATTCTAATTTTTTTGCTGGAAAGGAAGCACACTTTGCATTGATGGCGATGATAGAGCCTCCAAAGCAGGTAAGTTCTGAATCTAATCTTGATATGAATAGTGAGAAGTATTGTGGTGCATGCGATAGATTGACAGAGGATAATAAGCAACTCAGGGTTTAGCTTGAGAGTGCTAAGATCAACTGTCAATCGTATCTGAAAGAAGCACGAGAATTTAATAGAGTACTTGATGGTTACAAGAAAGACATTTCTGAACTTAAAAAGACTTTATCTTTGAAACAATTAGCCATGTTGCTCCGATCTTGGAGAACACGGGTGAGCCAATTCCGTTGGAAAGTCTTGCTGAGGATGAGAAAAAGAAATTTGTTGTGGAGAAGAAGGCGTTTTCTCAACTGTCCCAGGCCATTAATACTGATCTCTTACATCAGTTTGGGTCTTGCACTACTTCTAAACAACTGTGGGACATGTTAAGAAATCGTCATGATGGGAATGAGAAGACGAGGAAGTTGAGAATGGAGGAGTTACGAAAAGAGTTTGAAAACTTCAGCTATATGGGGAATGAGACGTTGAAGGAGTTGATTCCGAGGTATTGTCATTTACTGACAGAGCTTTCAAGCTACGAGATTAACATACCAATGTCGGAGTTGGTGGATAAGTTTGCTGATGCGTTGCCACCATACTGGAATCAACACATCGAGGTACTTAAGGAAAAGGATGTGTATCAATACTGGACCATCAATGAGTTTATCCAGAAGCTTGAGAATAAAGAGATGGAAGAAAAGAGTAAGGCAAAAAGAGCTCAAGTTCCTCAGAATCCGGAGCTATATCATGGTAGTGCATCTTCATCTCTTGCTAGTTCAAGTTCTAGTTCAAATGTTTCTCCACATATTGCATGCGTTTCTAGCCATGTTGAACCATCCAAAACACCCATCAATTACCTTGCTCAAACTTCATCTTATACCCCACCATCATATCCTACTACAACTTTCATCTAGATGAACCAAAATCAACCTACTCAGAGTTCGTATGAGCCTGTATGTGTTGAAGAGGAGATATTGACTGAGAAGATATCTGAAGTGAAAATTGAGGAGTTGAGTGAAGAAAGTGATGATTGTGTAGAGAAGAAGTCTGGTTTGATTCTTGATTTGGTTACTAATGTGCCAGAACAGTATGATTCAGCTTATTCTGATGAGGAGAGTGATTCGGATTCTGAAGCTAGTGTCAACTCCCTAGATGATGATATCGATCAATTGCTTGCTGAAGCTGACTTTCTGATGACCCGCAAATCATGCATGGTGGATGATGCTTGTACCAGAATTGATTATTCGAAGTTTTTCGCTTGGAAGGAAGTACACTTTGCACTGATGGCGATGACAGAACCTCCAAAGCAGGTAAGTACTGAATCTAATCTTGATATGAATAGTGAGAGATATTGTGGTGCATGTGATCGATTTACAAAGGATAATAAGCAACTCAGGGTTCAGCTTGAGAGTGCTAAGATCAACTGTCAAACGTATCAAAAAGAAGCACGAGAGTTTAGCAGAATACTTGATGGTTATAAGAAAGACATTTCTGAACTCAAAAAGACTTTATCTTTGAAACAACTAGCCATTAACAATTACATCAATGATTTAGAAAACACAAAACTTGAAATGGCTACCATCAAGTGCTTTGCAGAAAAAGTGAATAAGAAACTTGAAAGTTATAAGCATATTGCTTATGTTGTTGATCATATCATCGAGGAGCGTTCACAGTCTAGTAGTGCAAACTACAAGGCCGTCCCATCTCCCGTGTTATTTGAAAACCATACCTTGCATTTAATAACACCGGAGAGATCAGTTAAGTCTGACTCGACATCGGATGATGAGTCAAACACTTCTAGTGTGGGAGACCCAAATTCTGATGTTCGACCAGTTTTGGGACTAAACAATGAAGGAGTAGTTGCTGTAACTGATGATTCTGATTCTGAGGATGACCAATTTGAGGAGGTGTGTGATATTCCTACTGAAAATCACATAATTACAAACGAACCAGTGTCACCATCTCAGATTGTGCATCCCATGGCTAACGCTCATAGAAATAATCAATCAGTTAAGCCTGTTGAAAAGAAAAATGAATCCTGTGACAAAGCCGTCAAGATTTTCTATCGGATGATTGGATCCGATAAGATTATGTCTGACGAGGAATATCCAATCAAGTTTGCCAACTATTCAAAGATTGAAAAGATTTGGCAGGAGAGTACCATTTGGTTCCCAAAGCATGAGCGAACAAATAATGTACCTCCAGAGGTTTTAGAAAGAATTTACTTGGATATTCCAAAAGAACCGAAAGTTCATGTCACAGAATTCATCAAGCCAAAGAATAAGGCTAACAGTTTTCTTGAGCCGACTTACTCTTTGGATCCAGCTCCTGAGAGTCTTAGAAGGAAATGTGTGGAGGATCAATATCCTATCACCACATACTCTAAGTCGAACGCCAAGAACAATTTTGAAGAATATCGTGCGTGTTATAAATGCGGGGAAAGAGGGCATTTACTTGCTCACTGCCCGTATGTTAGACACAAAAGGCACGAGGTGGAAGTGAAGCAATATCATCAACGTCCAGTCGATAATCAATGTTATCCACAACAACGTGTTGTCCCTCAACAAGCACATTTTTACAATCAAAATCATTTTTATCAAAGAAGGGATAATCGTTCGATGACATATGATCGTCGTAACTGGATAGCAACTGAAAAACTCCTTAAGAAACCGATGGTGAACACAACTGTTGACAAGAAAAAGGTTCATGTAAAACATGTTGTCAAACCAACAGTTGGACGTGTCTTTGTTAAATCAGAGAAGGTAACCAAGAAAGTTTCGTTTAAAGACGAAGTAAAGAAACCGGTTGAGACCCAAAAATCTCAAATCCGGATCTTGAAACGTTCGGAACAGTATTGGTCACCTAAGGGTTCTCAAGGTGCTTCATTCTCACAAGAGAATGAGAATGTGAAAACTGAAACCGAAAAAGATTTAATTGATCAGAAAAAGATCAATTCAAATCAATCTGTTGATAAGAAAGAATCTTTGAAACTCAAAGTTCAAAGACCCAAGACCAAGAAGGCTTGGGTCCCCCGAAAAATCTAATCTTTTACTTGATATGTGCAGGGAGCTTCAGCTGGCCCTGTGAGCAATCTTTGGATTGTTGACAGTGGAGCTTCTGGTCACATGACAGGGGATCTATCGCTACTGTTCGATATCAGAAATATTAATGGAGGTTATGTAGCGTTTGCTGGAAACAAGGGTGGATACATTACCATGGAGGGTACTGTAAGTAATGGGATAGTGAGTTTTGAGAAGATCTCGTACGTGAAGCAAATCGATTATAATCTGCTCAGTGTCAGTCAGATTTGTGATAAGCACTTTTCAGTATTCTTTGATGACAAATGTTGCTATATACTCAAGCCAGGATTCGTTTTACCAAAAGAGTGGGTGATGTTAAAGGCACCGAGAGTGAACAATTTGTACATTCTCGACATGTCAAAAGCTATGACTACACAAGGCCAAGTCACGTGTTTTCTCTCCAAGGCTACTGAAAAAGGATCAATCATGTGGCATAGGAGGATGGGACACATTCACCTTCGAAAGATGAATCAATTGGTGAAGAATGAACTTGTCACAGGCGTGAATGTTAAACATTTTCATTTAAATGACAAGTGTGTGAGTTGCAAGAAAGGTAAGAAGCACAAACAATCCCATAAGCCAAAGAAAGTCAATTCCGTTGAACTACCACTTGAGCGTTTGCACATGGATCTGTTCGGACCGGTCAAGCGTAAAAGTCATGCTGGTGAATTGTACTGTCTTGTGGTTACCGATGACTATTCCAAATTTTCATGGGTTATGTGCTTGCATTATAAGAGCGAAACGTTTGATAATTTGAAAGTTCTGCTCATTCGATTGGAAAATGTCTATGGTCTCAAGATCAAGAGAATTAGGAGTGATAATGGGACAGAGTTTAAGAATGCAGATACAAAAGGCAGTGGAAAAGATCTTCTCATAAGTACTGATGAATGACAAACTACTGATGAGTAGTTTGTCTTCAGTAGTTCTTCAGTAGAAATGTCTGGTTTGAACTTCAGAACTTCTAATGACTTTTCTTCTTCAGTACTTGTGGAATCTCTTCTTCAGCAGTTTGATCTTCCTTCTTTAGCAGTTCTATACTTAGAATATTTTGACAGAAGTGAATTAGACTAAGGTTTGCAAAAGTGGTTTCACCAAACCTTTTTGTCCTAACAGTGCTAATTGGTAAGAATATTCTTCATGACATTGAACAATCACTAATATCATTTTTTAAATGCAGGATGTATACCTTTGCATGGAAGCATGAAGATATGACTGGCATCTCTAAGGATGTCATTACCCATAAGCTTGGGATTGATAAGAGCTTCAAACCCATCCAGCAGAAATGGAGAAAGTTTGCTCCAGAATGAAATATCATCATACAGGAAGAAGTGGATAGGCTGCTTAAATCTAAGATGATAAGGGAAGTAAAATTCCCAAGATGGCTTGCAACATGGTGGTGGTTCAAAAGAAAAATGGGAAATGGAGAGTATGTGTAGACTATATAGACCTCAATAAAGCTTGTCCTAAGGACCCATTCCCATTACCACATATAGATTCAATGGTGGATGCTACAGCAGGCCACGAAATGTTGACATTCATGGATGCATCCTCAGGATTCCAACAAATTCAAATGGAACCAGACGACCAAGAGGACACAACATTGATGACCCCATCAGGTATATATTGTTATATAGTTATGCCATTTGGGCTAAAAAATGCAGATGCAACCTACGAAAGGCTAGTGAATATGATGTTTAAAGAAAAGATTGGGGACATAATGGAGGTGTACATTGATGACATGGTGGTTAAATTCAAGAATGCAAAGAACCATATTCAGGATCTTAAGGAGGCATTTGACATCCTGGATGCCTACAAAAAGAAGTTGAATCCGTCAAAGTGTCACTTTGGAGTTGGTGCTGGAAAATTTCTTGGATATCTAGTCACCAAAAGAGGGATAAAAGCCAGCCCCGAACAAATAAAAGCCATCCTTGATCTCAAAACTCCAAAAAATACAAGGATGTACAAAGGCTGACAGGTAGGATAGCGGCCTTAAACAAATTCATTTCAAAATCCTCAGAGAAGTGTAAAGAATTATATGATATCCTGGGGAAAATAGTAAATTCAACTGGGGACAGAGCCACGAGGAAGTATTAAAGAAACTGAAGAAGTATCTAGCAGCAGCTCCACTCCTGATGAAACCTGAGGATAGAGAACCTCTACAGCTATACCTCGCAGTTTCTGGGAATGCTATAAGTGCAGTGTTGGTAAGAGACTTCGAAGGGGAACAACACCCTGTCTACTATGTAAGTAAAACTCTACTAGATGCTGAGACCAGGTATTCTCATCTTGTAAACACGTGTAGGACCGATACTACATCATCAATCGCTCCTGATTATCTCAACAAGACGTCAAGCCGAATATATAAAACAATAAATAATATATGTGTAAAGCCAAGAATCTTACTTTCATATATGATAAACAAGTCGGCACAGATTCTTCACACATACATACACACATACATACGTTGTTGAATGGGACGCCGGCCTGAGGTGAGCTCGACCTCAGGCCAACCTAGACTAGACCACACACCGTAGTCTTCTCCTAGAAACTGTTGCAACTCTCTCTTTCAGAAACCCTAAACCTAACACACATATATATAGGCTATAAATATCTAAGTTTGGGCTGGGCCTCAGGCATGTCGCCTGGGCTACCACAATAGTGCCCTCACTCTAATACATTAAAACTAAGCCCACATGAGTTGCATAGAGACGGTCACAAATGCACCAACAAACTCCCCCTTGACCGTTGCTATCAACTCTGACAAACACTAATAATCACCAGTCACAGAACACGCACTAACAAACTCCCCCTTGACTGATGATTTCAGTTCTTCTCTGATAAGACTTGATCTTCGTCTCCCAATCAGCTGTGTCTGACTCTATCTGATATCTTCACAAATCCACCGAATACCCGAAGCCTTTCGCATCCAATCTCCCCTTCAATGTAAGTCTATCCAAATTACTTTTATGTCCACCATAATCTGCATCTTTCCTCCTATGACGAATTTACGCTTGATTAATAAAGGACACAAGTAACCGGCATATGATAAGGCACAATCTTCAACTAATCAGTAGCGAACATCCAGCTTCATTGCGAAAATATTTCAACAAAATCTCGCACATCTAATTTTCAGAGAGCAATGGTCTAATAATTTTGCCAAAGAAATAATTATCTCCCCCTTTTTCTCTGCAAAATATTATCGCATTGACGTGTATATTTTTGGTTTCCCTCATTCACAACCCAAAACGCTCAACCCACGCACAAACAATCCAAACAATGTAGGCGCCAACTTTTTGAACAGTAGCCAAATACATCATCAATTCTAGAAACCGGAATCTCTAATCCTTGGCACCTAAAGTTACTTCCATTCTATCATTCCATCATATCCTCAAATGATTAATATCAAATCATCACATTTCATATTGTATGCCACGTATAAAGGAAAGTCAACACTTTTTTTTGACGTTAAAAACAAAACAAGTCTTTTTTTTAATCCCACCGAAAATTGTGCACTAATATTAAAATTCAAACCATCCAAGCTTGATTGGTATTAGCTTGTACGCTGACCTTCAATTTTAATTGGTGATCATAATTGTGATCCAAGCACCTTGATAGAAACTTGTACCAATATTTCTGAAAATTTGTGATCCAAATTCAGTACAAATACATCCCTCCATAATAACTCCATTATAATTTCCTTCCATAAATTCTGACCCTTTATTTTGGAAATTTAAATTTTTAAATATGAGCTTCCAGAAGAATAGCTTGAGAATTAGGAAAGATAATTAATACCATTAACCATTCAATCGGATCTGACCAAGATCCAAGACCCATATCCATCCAAATCCACTTGCATTCTGATGCACATGCTCAAACATTCAAAAAAAATTTGAAGGACCTTTTATATATAATCTTCAAGAACACATCAAGAACATTCTTATAAACATAAGGAATATCATACGGTCTGAATATTAACCTCATTCAGGCCGAAAATCTTCATCATATCCAACAAACGCATAATATTCGGCCATATATAATCTCCATCCAAACCCGCACTTCAAAACTACTATTCGGTATCACGTCAACTATGAGTTTTAGCGGAAATAAAACCCTAAAATCAAGAGCAATCGCGAATCAAGAGGCGGTTAGTCCTTCCGATTCGTAACCATGCCCTGATACCACTGTAAACACGTGTAGGACCGATACTACATCATCAATCGCTGCTGATTATATCCACAAGACATCAAACCGAATATATAAAACAATAAATAATATATGTGTAAAGCCAAGAATCTTATTTTCATATATGATAAACAAGTCGGCACAGATTCTTCATACATACACACATACATACGTTGTTGAATGGGACGCCGGCCTGAGGTGAGCTCGACCTCAAGCCAACCTGGACTAGACCACACACCGTAGTCTTCTCCTAGAAACTGTTGCAAGTCTCTCTTTCAGAAACCCTAAACCTAACACACACATATATAGGCTATGAATATCTAAGTTTGGGCTGGGCCTCAGGCATGTCGCCTGGGCTATCACAATAGTGCCCTCACTCTAATACATTAAAACTAAGCCCACATGAGTTGCATAGCGACGGTCACAAATGCACCAACACATCTCGAAAAACTTGTTTTAGCTTTAATAATGGCATCTACTAAGTTAAGGCATTATTTTGAAACACATAGGATACAGGTACAAACTAACTATCCCATTAAAAATGTACTTAGAAAACCAGAAATGTCAGGAAGAATGGCTAAATAGTCAGTGAAATTAAGTGCCTTCAACTTAGTATACGAGCCTAGAAATGCAATCAAATCTCAGGCTCTAGCAGATTTTGTGGCTGATTTCAGTAGTGACATCTTGAGTGAAGTAGAATCTGAAGTTCAACAATTACAAGAAAACATAGGAAAATGGACTTTATATACTGATGGTGCTTCAAATGCAAAAGGAACAGGTTTAGGGATACTTCTAAAATCGCAACAAGGGGAGAAAATACCCCATCCTATTAGTTGTGCATTTCAGACAACCAATAATGAGGCAGAATATGACGCTCTCATTGCTGGTTTGCAACTTGCTAAAGACATGCATATTACTAATATTGAAGTATTTGTTGATTCTTTGTTGATTGCTAATCATTTTAATGGATCTTATGCAGTAAAGGGTCAAAAATTAGCTGTTTATCTCGAAAAAGTTTAAAATTTATCAACTTCCATTGTAGAATTTTCACTAACACAGGTACCTAGAGAAGAAAATGCTCAAGCTGATCCTTTGGCAAATCTAGGATCCTCCTTAAATCTACCTGAACGATCTAAGATTCCCATCGTCCACATCCTGAAACCAACAATTGAAGAATGGCATCCTGAGGATAATAAAGCATATCCTGAGGATATTACTAAACATCCTGAAGATAAAACAATGCATCCTGAGGATAACATTGGTTTAACTACTCAGACTCAACACGATTCATCTTGGATGACTCCTATAGTAAAATATCTAGAAGAGGATGTTATCCTAGAAGGAGAAAATGCAAAAGCTTTCAGGATGAAGGTAACAAAGTTTATCATTATAGACAATGTTTTATATAGAAAACCTCTTGAAGGACCATATTTAAGATGTCTCAACAAGGAAGAAGCAAACGAAGTACTTAAAGACATCCACGAAGGAGATTGTGGAAACCACACAGGAGGAGGATCTCTTTACTCAAAGGTCTTAAGAACAGGATACTATTGGCCAACAATGAAGAAGGATGCCATGCAATATTCTCAGAAGTGCGATCCATGTCAAAGACATAGCAACATCCTTCATCAACCTGCTGAACCACTACATCCTATTATTTCACCATGGCCATTCATGAAATGGGTGATGGATATAGTAGGAAAGTTTTTTGGTCAAAAATTATCTAGTAAAAATAATCTTGTATTCCAAATTAGATATTGTGAGGTAGTGTGCTAAGAATGTGAATTTGCTATTAAAACCAGTTGTATTCTGAAAAAGTTTAATCAGGATGCAAAAAAGAGTAAATTAGTGACAACTATGCTCGGGATGGCTTAGGATTACTTCGGGATGGACAGTTATATCCTCGGGATGGAACTATTTGGAATGAACGAATGAGTAATTAAAATACAAAGAACAACACTCAATATACGAGGAAAGCCCTTGATCAATAGTAGATCGCCGGAATAAAACCTCGGGAGGAGTCTAGGCCCCTGCCTTGTTTGTAAATATTAATTTGGTAAATGTGACAACTGGCAAAATTCGGTCAACATTTGACTGGATCTTAATCGTGTTTCATATGTAATTAACATGTTTTAAAGTTAACTTTGATTAACTTAAGTCGATTCGAGTCCGACAATGTCTTTCTTGGAGTTCGTGGACACCTTGATGTTCAAAAGAAATTGTTGCGCGTTTTAACTCCAAGGAACTGACATTAGTAAAAATCCATCAAACTGGACTAACATAGAGTTATTACATGTAAATACGACACGTGGTTGCTGTTGAAGTGATCGGATGTGGAATCGGCTTGAAAAACGGTCTAAACCGTAGCGTTTTGGAAAACGCGGGAAGCAGCCGACATGGTAACCGGACATTGAAATGTGTGGTTTTAACCGCTTTTATATTTTCGGAATAATTATTTATTATAAAATAATGTTATTTATTTTATATCGAAAGCTATCGGATCATTTAAACGAAGGAAACAGAAACCGGTTGAGTTAACGCGTTTTCTAAAAGAACGTGTCGGATGTCGAAAATAATCTTATATTTGCTCGGTTTAGTTATATTTTTAATTTCGAATAAAACCGACCAGTTTTTGTGATAAATCATGGACCCTAAATATAAACCGAGACGTTTTACGCTTAAACGGGTTCGATACGCGGTATACTCCACCTAACTAAACCCTAACTATAAATAGAACATAACCCCTTGTCTCTTTCATGTTCTCAGCCGCTGCCACACCCTCTCTCTCACTACTCTCTCTCTCTCTAAAACCCGAACTCATCTCCTGTCGTGCTAAGGCCAATAGCCGGCCAGAATGAAACCCAACCAGGGTTCACGACGACGCTACAGATTCACCCGGTGGTGGATACGGCTCGGTTGACGTCAATCAGAGGTGAGCGGCTCAGTTTTGGTTATCACAGTGGTGACGAGTTGGTTTGGTTGACTATGGTCGTGGTTGTTCCAGATCCGGCAGGTTCAAGGCGAAATGGTGGCTTCAATGGTGGTGCAGGTCGTGGTTGATTGGGTGTCGGGTAGTGCGTATGGTGGACATGTGGTGGTAATGGTAGCCGGGTTTTGTTCAGCGCGGCTATTGTTCGGACCGGTGGTTGTTCATTATGGTGTCCTTGGTCTCGAGTCAGTCATAAATGACTTGGTTGGGTTTATGCTAGGTGATTCGGGTCTTGATAAATCTGGTCAACCCGAGTTACCCAGGTCAAATCTGGTAACCTTTGGCTTCGGGTTCGTTTGGTGTTGGGTTTAGCGATTCTTTTGAGTATGGGTTCCGGATCAGATTGGTTTGTGTTTGATCCACTTGCTGGTCAAGATTGTTTCGGGTCTGGTGGTCGTGTTGGTTCAGGTTCGGTCTCAGGCCAGGTTTAAGTCCCGGGTCAGATCCAACTCGTTTTGAGCCCGGTCAGATCTGGTCAACATTAGCCGGCGCATGGTCAAGCTGGTAAAACCTCGAGTTCGGTCAATGATCTAGTCAACTCAGTCAGCGCGTTGTTAGAGACGATGTCGGGACGGGCATACGATATGGTAAAAAAAAATAAATAATAATAATAACTTCATATTATTTGTTTTTATCATATTTATAAGTTAAAATACGGAAGAAAAATAGAGTTAACTCGCGAAGCGAACCGCCGATAATAATGGGAAAATATAAATCGGATGAATGGAATTTGAATAATAAAAGCGTGACTTATAATGTTGTATATCGGACTAATTTGTTGGACTATATGTGTATATATATGTATATGTATGTAAATAAGTAAATTATATGAAAGTTACCGAAACGTATAAATGTCTCGTTAATGATATTTTGCGGATAAATAGATTTGTTTGTCTTGTGTTGAAAATTGATTTTGGGAAAATTGTAGATAACTTGTGTTGTCTGGTTCGTACAAAAACAGAGGGAACTCTGCCGAAATTTATAAAATCCGAAGCGTAACAAAACTAACATTGTAGTGTATATTTTTATAAATAATTTTCCCAAGTTTTTAATAAACGTATTTATTTAAATTTCGTGACGTTTTGACAAAGATATTGGTAACAATAAGTGAATCCCGGACAATATTTTGAAAACAAATAAATATATATAGTTTTCCATACGTCAAGTATGACGAGTTTTCGAAAGGTTTTTCGATAATTAAATAATGTTTATTGTTCGGATTCAAAAATATATAAACGTTCGATTTTATTTGGGAACCTTTTTTTTTATAAAAACCAATGTTTTGAAAACCTTTAAATGTTCGGATTTGGAAATGATGTAACATCTTGTTATTAATCGGAAATTAATAATAATAACAAGGATAGTAACCTGCAAAGTATATTTTCCTAAAAATAAGCGTACAAGACAAATACACTTATCCGACTAACGAGGCGAGCTACGGCTCATGATAGGTTATACGTTTCGAGGTATTAGTCCAACGTGGGTTACACGCGAATAGAACAAGTGCGCAACTTGGGTACTATGTCGTGTGTTAATGCATAAGTAAGATAAGTCACGATCGGTTCGTCGAGTTAAAGCATAATGAGACTCGAGTTAGTACACACGAGTCTAGATAGTTGGATAAACTATCTTTTAGCCGGATAATAGGCTAGGCTTATATGTGATAGACTTTTAAGGTGTCCTTTATTGGTAATAGGGCACGAGGAAGTTGGTCAAAGCTTCGGGCTTTGTTTGCTAGCTAAGCAAGGAAATTAAGGTGAGTTCATGATCCCACTTTTTACTGTTTTGTGAATGTTTTCGGGGGGAAGACATGCTTGCTTTACGAAAACCTGTTTATTTTAAAGCATAACAAAGTTTATGAAAAACTTGTGAAGTTATAATGCTTTTATAAAATCATACGTGGGTAAAAAGGGAAATGAAAGTTATGAGTATTAAACCGTGCGTTAACTGTGGAAACTTGAAATGGTACATAAGATGGGCACATGGGTAACGGAAAAGTCTAGTGGGACGTGCAGTCTCCGCAGTTAACTGTAACCATTAATACAAAGTGATGTAGCCGTAGAATATGGGGATAGTACTATCGGTCCTTGACGGGGACCCACCCCCGGTTGATTAGCGTCAACTCGGATGGACCAAGGGGTGTTACGATATTCTAAACTTGTTGTTACCACTATAACAACGTGCGGGGCAAAAGTAAGTAGTCTGGTTTTGGTTACGGGCTCATGGGGACGCCATCGGTATTAGGATTTGCAACCCTAAGTTTATGTAGCACATTTCTTATGTTTGTTACGCGCACTAACTTTTCAAATAATGGTTATTTTATTTGATCATTTCCGCTTTCGGCGTACGTGATTGCCCGGTGGGTAACTCCGGGGAAAATGTTTTTCATAGTAATGTGAGAAAGTTTTTCAAAAGTTATTGTGGAAGTCTCCTTTTGGGTTAAAAGTTCGATCGACAAAGCTTGGGTATATTTATCTTTATGGGGAGGGAAATATATGGCAAAGTGAGTCGAGTCGAAGGTTAAGAAAGGAACGCCCGGTAATAAATTAAAAGAGACTTTTTATATGTATGTTCGATCGGCAAAACTTGGATATATTTATCTTTATGGGAGGTAAATATATGGCAAAGCGAGTCGAGTCGAAAGCTAAGAAAGGAATAACCGGCAAGGGTTGAAATGTGATTTTTATATGTATTTTTCCCAAATAATATTTTGCGTAAAGAAAATAAACTTTCTCATTAATGTTTGCAAATATTTTCTCCAGTGTTTTGAAAGAAAAATGGGTTATGAACGATAAACATAAAACCATGAACTCACCGGCTTTATGCTGACCCTTTTAAGCATGTCTTTCAGGTCTAGATATTGGCAACGACACGGTTGGAAATAAGCGATGTCTTGGGATTGGAGACCCTAGAAGGCTTAGCTAAAGGCGTTCGGAACATGTAGAAGTCTTAGCTAAAATATTCCGCTGCGTAGCAAAGGTGCCAAACGTTCACAACCGACGGGAAAATCGGGGTGTGACAGTAAAAAAGTACAAATTTGGATGAGTATGTGGACGAGTGTACTAAGGTTACAATAATTGTGTATGTGTCTAAGTGTTTATGTGCAGCTATAGAGTAAGCAAAGTGTATGTCCGTGTCCTATATTCGTCCAATACCCCCATTTATATCGTACATGAAATCAACAAAACAATCCCACGAAATATGCTAAGTGGTTAAGGTCTTTGAAAGCTTGTGGACTGTCTAAGGTGACCGTTGTGGGTGTTTCAGCTGTAGTGGACGTTGGAGAACAGTTTCCACCTTTCTCGCCTTGCATTTATCACTTTGGCGGTTACACTTTGACTCATTCTTCAAGTTTATACGCGTACAACTCATGCATCCTTGATATCTCTGATTTAGTAAGACTTTGTAGCCGTTAAAGGGGAGTTACAAGTCTTACTCATGCATTAATTACACCTGCAATAACATAAGAACAAGATAATTTGTTTGTTCATTCTCAGGACGTGCACATGCCGAAACATTGTTACATCCCGAAGTTAGACAAGTCCTTCAACATCCTGGGGATGGTACATTAGGATGTTAGGTAAAATCATCCTGAGGATTTTCACCCCCAACAATTGTCCCCAAAAATATGTTACCGTTATCTTAATGGTAAAAATATTTTTCTCAATCGATGGGCTCATCTCTCCATGTTTCGAGATCTAACGGCTAATTTTTAGGCTAATTTTTTGTGATAACCGTTATGCCTCATCATATCTTGCTGCCAATATCTAGGCTTTCCCTTCCTCCTTTATAATCAACTAGGATTATTTGAAAAGGTAACTGCTTTTGCTTCTTTCTCGTCTTCTCTTTCTTATTCCTGCAAAAACAAGTCTTTTAAATTAGTTTTTTAGAATGAGCAAGAAATTAACAAGGGCTCTTGGAAGCGTTGGTATCCCTAAGGATCTCACAGCCCAAAACTTGATCAAAGATCCTGATCAAGAAATCTGTACTTTTTATGATAAAGATATTCAAGCACTTAAGAAATCAGGGGCTTTTCTTGATTCTGTCGTTTTTAGGCCTTTTGACCTAAATGCAAAGTTTGACTTTGCCTCTTCTTTCTGGGTTTTCTTTTTCTTTTTACCATTCCAGCTTGGCCTCAAATATCCATTCCCAGATTTCATCAAAGAATTATTTGATGCGGCAGGGATGGCTTTTGCCCAGGCCATGCCTGAGATCTGGAGGATCTTAATGGTTTGTGATAAGTTCATTCAGACTCACGATATTAATCTTCAAGTTGGTGACCTGCCATACATATATAAGTTAAGGAAACATGGGTCAAACCGTTATGTTCTTCAACTTATTGATAAAGAACCTCCTCTGCTACATAACGTTGTGAGATCTGATAGGCCCTGGAAATCAAAATTCTTTTTTGTAAGGAGGGATTCCATTCCTTATGGGGATGAAATTCCTATGTCCTGGTTAAGAAGCGGTAAATATGTTAGATATAAATAAGATAGTCACATCCTGAGGATGTTAGTAATATTTTTAGATCATCTTCATTTTGCATGTGCTTGTTTTGCAAAACTTGTTCCTACTTTGGACGATGCTTTCATCAGACGTAAGGACTTTTGGAATAGAAGAAAGTTTTTCTATAAGTCGTGCCACTGAAATGTCTGGTAAGTCATATCCTGAGAATATGTTTATCCTCGGTTTTGTATTAACCTATATATGTTTTTCTTGATTCAGCAAATAATCCTGATTACTTTGATCTTGACGAGATTGACAGTCAAGATATCAAGTCTTCAAAGATAACTTCTCCATCCAGCTCCAGAATGACAAGTCCTCCTCTTGCCCCTAAGGCCAGAGCTGCAACTTCTTCTAAGAAGAGGAAGGTTGTCAGCACTTCGACTCAAGAAACATCTCCCTTTGATGGTCTCAGTTGTGATGCCATTTTGGGCAAAGTCTCTCAGTTTGTTCTTCAGGTACGTTGCTTATCCTGAGGATGGTTATGGTTATTATTAGCATGTAATAGGGTTTGAATACCTACCTGACTCCTTTTCTCCAGGGGCATGAATACGTGATGAAGTCCCTGGATGATATGAATAAAGAGTTTGCTGATACTAAGGCCAAGCTTGAAGACGTGACTAAATCTTCTCTTGACAAGACAAAACAGCTTGAGAAGAAACTAGGCAAGGTGGAGACTGAGCTGAAGGTTGTGAAGTCTGCTCAAGCCAAAAGCATGAGGGATTACAAAAAGGAGATGGAAGAATATAAACAGGATTTGATGAAGTCTGCCACCATTTCCGTCTTTCAAGCTAGGGTGAGAATGCAACTGCAGGCTAGGGATCCCAACTTCAAGATGGAAGACTGGGACGTGAAGGATTGGCAAGAGAAGATTCTCAGTCTGGGTCGAAAGGAGGTGGCATCTGAGTCCGTCCCTGTTGCTGATCCTCAGGATGCTGGCAAAGAGGCTGAGGTGACCAAGGAGTTTCAGGTTGAGGTTCCGGTGGGCAATGAAGGATGTAATGATTAGGCCAGAGCCCACTTTTTTAGAATTTTGGAATGGTAGTTTATGAACAATTTTATGTTTTTATTTGTGTAAACAATGAAAGTTTCGGGGTGGAGGGATCTTCATTTTCAAGACGAAGCCCCAAATCTTTCTCAATTCTGACTTTGAAATGCCGACCCCTGGTGGATGGGTCCTAGTTTAGGGTGAAGCCAGGGGTTGGCATTATTTTCGGTTTTTGATGAATAATATAACTTTTGACGTTATTCTCTTTGTGCTCTTTTCCTTTAATATTCTGCAAAGATTAACAAACACTTAAGTTGTAAAGAATTAATCTGAAATAATACCTTTTGTATCTTCTCATCATCAAGATGGTCTTCATTATCCTGAGGATGTCCCCAGTTTCTTCTTCATCTTTTGGATGGTCTTGCATCCTGAGGATATCCCCAGTGTGATATCTTCAGAATAGACCTTATAATCTTTCATAAGAAAGACTTATGTTTTGATAATATTCTACAAAGGAAGATTTTATTATACTAGCGACTTAGGCCTTTGGTTTAATTTGGGATCAAAACCCCTTCTTTTATATTTTGATGATAAAACCATTACGTATCATCTTGAGAATAACTGGAGACAGGGCCTTTAGTAATAACTGGCGACAAGGCCCTTAGGAATAACTGGCGACAAGGCCCTTAGGAATAACTGGCGACAAGGCCCAAAGAGACGTTGAAAAACGTCTAACCATTATAGACATTGAAAAATGTCTAAACCTTAAGAGCTCCATCATATATCTCAAAGATATTGAAATTGTCAGCCACTTTTACATGGACTGGTCCTACCATCCCGAGAATATACATGGGCATCGTGCGCTCCAGGCGAGGGTTGCTAACCCAATGTGAAAGGTGAAAACCTTTAAACCTTAAGAAGGTGCCAGACACCTTAACGGAGGAGAGGGTGGCCAGCCCCCTAGTCTTCTAAACATTCCATCTTCAGGATGGTACTGCAAAATTCTCAGGATGGACTATTTCTAGACCATGTTTAGTGAAAATATAATCGATCGACATAAATCAAGGATAAGTGTTTTGGTCAAAAATTATCTAGTAAAAATAACTTTGTATTCCAAATTAGTTTATGCGAGGTAGAGTGCTAAATGTGTAGAGATATATTTGTAAATCAATAATATTCTTAAGATGGTGTATCAGAATGTTCAATAAGCAAAAATATAACAACTATGATCGGGATGGGTTATGTTAGTTTTGGGATAGACAGTTATATCCTCAGGATGGACAGTTATATCCTCAGGATGGAACTGTTGGGAATAAACAAATAAAGAAAATGACAAGAAGAACAACACACGATCTACGAGGAAAGCCCTTGATCAGTTGTAGATCGCCGACATAAAACCTCGCGAGGAGTCTAGGCCCCTGCCTTGTTTGTTAATATTGAAAATGGTAATAAGATACAACTTTGGATGAGTATGTGGACGAGTGTACTATGATTACAATGATTGTGCAAGTGTTTTGTGATCAGTAAAGTGTATGTGTATAGCCATAGTGTGAGCAATGTGTATGTCAGTCTCCTATACTCGTCCAATACCCCCACTTATATAGTACATGAAATAAACAAACGATCCCATGAAACTCGCTAAGTAGTTATCTTCTTTGATGTCTTCTTATGGCCATTGTGGTTGTTTCATCTCAAGTGACCGTTGTAGCAACGGTTTCTCCTTAGCTAGTTTAATGTTTCAGATGTTTCCTCTTTTGTCGCTGACATTTAATGTATATCGGTTACAGTTTTGACTATGTCTTCCATCTTGACTATATCTTCAATCTTGACCACGAGTTGTATCTCTATCCTTGACTTCTTTAATTGAGGGTGATAATATAGATGTTACCAAGCATGTAAATCCATATTATAACTTATTTGTACCTGCAATCATACATAGGAGAATCAACTTGTTAGCTCATTCTCAGGATGTGCACATGCTGGAATACTGTCACATCCTGAAGTTAGTCAAGTCCTTCAGCATCTTGGGGATGGCACATTAGGGATGTGAGGTAAAATCATCCTGAGGATTTTCACCCACAACAATTGTCCCCAAAAATATGTTACCGTTAATATCTTTTGAGGTAAAAATATTTTTTGATCTAAATATCTCTTCTGATAACTGATGGGATGTTTTGTCAAGATGACAACGGCTATTTTCTCGGCGATAATTATGTGATGACCGTTACAAGCATCATCTTCTTCCCCCTTATATCTAGAGCTTATCCCTTCCTTTATAGTCACATCTCATTTTTTAAGAAGGTAATTTCTCTTTTCTTTCTTCTACTTTTCTCTTCATACCTGCAAAAAATTAGTAATATTTCGAACATGGCTAAAAGATCTACAAGAGCTTCGGGGAATATTGAAACTTCAAGTGGCTTCATTCCCCAAAATCTCTTGAGCCATCCTGAACAAGAGACCTGTTCTTTCGACAATAAGGACATTCAAGCCCTAAAGAACTCACAAATTTTTCCGAGTTCTGCTGAATTTCGTCCTTATGACCCTCATGCAAGATCTAATTTTGCATCTCCTACTTGGGTCTGTTTCCTGCACTTACCATATTCTCTAGGGTTAAGGTATCCTTTTCCTCCATTCATCAAATATTTCTTTGATATGACAAGGATGGCTTATTCTCAAGCCATGCCTGAACCCTGGAAGATATTGATGGTTTGTAGCAGAATCGTCGAAAATCATGGTGTCAATCTTCAAGTGGGGGACCTGTCTCATGTTTATAAGTTAAGGACGCATTGTTCTCAACGTTTTGTCCTTCAACTAATAGAAAAGGATCCAACCTTTTTATATAATGTGGTTAAGTATGAGAAAAACTGGAAAACGAAGTTTTTCTTTGTAAAGAGAAGCTCTATTCCTTATGGGGATGAGATTCCTCTATATTGGTTAAAAAGTGGTAAAATTTTTCCAAAGTTTTTATGAAAAATTTTCAGTTGCATTCTGAAGATGTTAACATCTCGAAACTTTTGTTTGACAGGTGCTTCGTTTGCTAAGTTTGCTACTCCTCTGAACGAGGCTTTTCTAAGGTGTAAGGCTGTCCATAATTTACCTGTTTCAGCAACGACTTTTGAAGTAAAAGGAAATAACACCGCTAGCCAAACTTCCGAGATGTCCGATAAATATCCTCATATAGTATGCTAAGAATATTTTTTATTTTTTCTAACCATTTACCCTGTCTTTTGCCATTTCTTTAGAAAAAAAGCATGCTTCCTTCGATTTGGATGACATTGACAGCTTAGATGTCAAGGCAATCAAAGTTACTTCAGCATCTCCATCTAGCTCTAAGATGGCTAGTTCCTCTGTTAACCTTCCCAATTCCAGAACTGCTAGTGCCTCGAAGAGGAGGAAAGTTAGTGCTACGGCCACCATTGCTCAGGAAATCACCCCTTTTGAAGGATCAAGTATGGTCCTATGCTGAGGATGACATTGAAACGTTAGTGGTAAAAATAATTTCTAATGTGAAACACTTACTTTTCTTTCGTTTTCTTCCAGGGCCATGAATATTTGTTGAAATCTGTGGATGCTCTTGCTAAAGATCTTCATGACGCTCAAACAAAAATTGAGGATGTTTAGAAAATTGCTCATGACAAGGGTAAATATCTTGAGGGCAAGTTGGCAGGGAAAGAGACTGAACTGAAGCGGGTGAAGGCGGAATATGCTCAGGCAATGTTGGATCAGGAGAAGGAGATGGAAGAATATACGAATGAACTGATGAAATTTGCTAGCATCTTTGTTTTACAGGCTAGGTTGAAAATGGTTCTCCAGTCTAGGAGCCCTGGTTTCAAGCAAGAAGACTGGGATGTCAATTCTTGGAGGGAAAAGGTCAAGAGCCTAGGTGGAAAGGATGTGGATTTCAAGCCTGTTCCTGTTGCTGATCCTGAGGATGTACCGAAGGATCCTGAGGATGCTAAGGTAAAGGAAGCAGAAGCCAAGGTAACAACGGTGGTAGAAGATCTTCAAGTGGGCGATGAAGGATATGAAGACTAGACTGGAGCCCACTTTTAATTTGATCTTTTGTGGTAGTAGTTTGTTGAACAGTTTCGAACAATTTTTAGTATGTAATAACTTAGGATACTATAAGGTTTGGGGTGGAGGGATCTTGGTTTCAAGACGAAGCCCCAAATCTTATATTTGACCCTGACCATAGATGTTGACCCGTGGTGGATGGGTCCTGGTTTTGCATGAAGCCAGGGGTTGACATCAAATGATGCATAAATAATATAATAACAACTTTTTGACGCTATCAGCTTTATGTTCTTCGATATTCTGCAAACATTAGCAAACACTTAGTGTTATAAAAGAATGAAATATAATACCTGATCTTGTCTCATTCCATATAAGTTCTTCTCATCATCAGGATGGTCTTCATTATCCTGAGGATGTCCCCAGTTTCTTCTTCTATTTTGGGATAGTGTTGCATCTTGAGGATGCATCTAGTTTCTTTTTCCATCCTTGGGATAGTCTTGCATTCTGAGGATGTCCCCAGTGTGATATCTTCAGCATAGACATCAAGTCTATAATCCTTAGGAAAAATTGAATCTTAATAATATCCTGTAAAGGAAGACTTTGTTATTATCCTGGCGACAAGGCCTTTGGTTTAACTGGGATCAAAACCCTTTTTAAACAATCTTGGTGACAAGACCAATATGTAACATCTTGAGAATAACTGGCGACAAGGCCTTTAGTAATAACTGACGACAAGGTCCTGAGGAATAACTGGCGACAAGGCCAAAAGAGACGTTGAAAAACGTCTAACCATTAGAGACATTAAAAAATGTCTAAACCTTAAGAGCTCCATCGTATATCTCAAAGATAATGAAATTGTCAGCCACTTTTACATGGACTGGTCCCACCATCCCGATAATATACATGGGCATGGTGCGCTCCAGGCGAGGGTTGCTAACCCAATGTGAAAGGTGAAAACCTTTAAACCTTAGGATGGTGCTGGACACCTTAACGGAGGAGAGGGTGGCCAGCCCCCTAGTCTTCTAAGCATTCCATCTTTAGGATGGTACTGCAAAATTCTTAGGATGGACTATTTCTAGACCATGTTTAGTGAAAATATAATCGATCGAAATAAATCAAGGATAAGTACATACATACGGAGATGATTCATCTCTCTCAGCCTTCACCTTCATCCCACTTGTGATTCGGATCATGGTTTCTCATATGCATCCTTAAGCATGGTAGTATTTCAAGTGTATAGCATTCCAAGCTCTTGTTAGAATCTCTCCTTCCATTGTTGACATCCAATATGCTCCTTTTCCTGGTTCAGAATCGATTAAGTATGGACCTTCCCACTTGGGAGCTAGCTTACCATCGCTTGGTTTTGTTTTATTTCGGAAGGCTTTTCTCAATACCAATTCTCCCACTTGAAATCTTCTTATCCTGATTTTTTTATTGTAGGCTTTAGCAATCTTTTGTTGATATGCTGCCATCCTTAACTTTGCAGCATCCCTGAGTTCATCCACAGTTTCCAAGTATTATAGTAATGCTTCAGAATTAGTAGTTGCATCCTGAAAATGTTTCCTTGCTGTAGGCATGACCATCTCTATTGGTAGCATTGCTTCTGTTCCAAAGACCAAAGAGAAAGGTGTTTGACCAGTAGCATTCTTCGAAGTAGTCCTATCAGCCGAAAGTGCAAATGGAAGTTCTTCTGCCCATTTTCCATTCTTTTCCCGAAGCTTCTTCTTCAAGTTGTTGACGATGATTTTGTTAGCGGATTCTGCTTGTCCATTAGCTTGAGGATGGACTGGTGTTGAAGTTACCATCTTGATCCCCAACTCTCACAAAAGTCAGTTGTTCTTTTGCTAATGAATTGAGAACCATTGTCACAAATGATTTCAGATGGTACTCCAAATCGTGTCAAGATGTTTCTTTTGATGAATGAGACCACCTCTTTATCTCTAACTTGGACAAATGCTTCAGCTTTAATCCATTTCGAGAAGTAATCTGTCATCACTAGCATGAATACCTTTCCTCTGGGAGCTTTGGGTAGCTTTCCTACTATGTCCATTCCCCATTTCATGAAGGGCCATGATGAAACAATAGGATGTAGTGGTTCAGCAGGCTGGTGAAGTATGTTACTATGTCTTTGGCATGCATCACACCTTTGGGAATACAGCATGGCATCTTTCTTCATAGTAGGCCAATAGTATCCCGTCCTCAGAGTCTTCGAGTAGAGAGATCTTCCTCCTGTATGATTTCCACAATCTCCTTCGTGCATGTTTTTGAGTACTTCGTTTGCTTCATCCTTGTTGAGACATCTCAAATATGGACCTGCAAGAGACTTTCTATACAAAATATTGTCTATAATTGTAAATTTATATACCTTTATCCTGAAAGCCTTTGGATTTTCTTCATCAGGAATGACATCTTCTTGTAAATATTTGATTATGGGAGTCATCCATGATGAGTCGTCTTGTTTCTGAGTGGTCAAAACAGTGATATCCTCAGGATGGTCTGTTTTTTCCTCAGGACGTGCATGGCCATCCCCAGGATGCCACCCTTCAATCGCCGGTTTCAAGATGTGAATGATGGGAATCTTGGATCCTTCTAGTAAATTAAAGAAGGATCCCAGATTTGCTAGGGCATCAGCTTCAACATTTTCTTCCCTAGGTACCTATGTTAGTGAAAATTCTACAAAAGAAGTAGCTAAATTTTTAACGATTTCAAGATAAATGGCTAAGTTTTGTCCTTTTACTGCATATGATCCATTGAAATGGTTAGTAATCAACAAATAATCAACAAAGACTTCAATTTTAACAATATGTAAATCTCTAGCAAGTTGTAAACCAGCAATGAGAGCTTCATATTTAGCTTCATTATTGGTTGTTTGAAATGCACATCTAATGGCATGGGGTATATTGTCCCCTTGTGGCAATTTTAGTAGTATTCCCAAACCTGTGCCTCTTACATTCAAAGCACCATCAGTGTATAGAGTCCATTTTTCTAAATTTTTATTTAGTTGTTGAGTTTCAGACTCTACTTCACTCAGGAAGTCACTACTAAAATCAGCCATAAAGTCTGCTAGGGCCTGTGACTTGATTGCATTTCTAGGCTCATACTCTAAGTCAAAGGCACTTAATTTAACTGACCATTTTGCCATTCTTCCAGACATTTCAGGTTTTCTTAATACATTTTTAATGGGATAGTTAGTTTGAACATATATTTTATGTGTTTCAAAATAATGCCTTAAGTTAGTAGAAGCCATTATTAAAGCTAAAATAAGTTTTTCGAGATGTGAATACCTGTTTCAACATCTAAGAGGGTTTTACTTACATAATAGACAAGATGTTGTTGCCCTTCGAAGTCCTTTACCAATACAACACTTATTGCATTCCCAGAAACTGCAAGATATAGCATGAGAGGTTCTCCATCCTCAGGTTTCATCAATAATGGAGTTGCTGCAAGATAATCTTTGAGCTTCTTTAATGCTTCTTCATGCCTCTGTCCCCAGTCTAATTTGTTATTCTTTTTTAGGATGTCATAAAACTCTTTACATTTCTCTGAGGATTTTGAGATGAATCTATTCAGGGCTGTTATCCTGCCAGTCAGCCTTTGCACATCCTTAATATTTCTTGGGGATTTGAGATCAAGGATGGCCTTTATTTGTTCATGGCTGGCTTCTATCCCTCTTTTTGTTACCAAATATCCAAGAAACTTCCCAGCTCCGACTCCAAAATGGCACTTTGCTGGGTTTAACTTCATGTTGTAAGCATCCAGGATGTCAAAAGCTTCTTTGAGATCCCGAAGATGATCTTATACTTTCTTGGATTTTACTACCATGTCATCAATGTAGACCTCCATCGTGTCCCCAATCTTTTCTTTGAACATCATGTTCACTAGCCTTTGATAAGTGGCACCTGCATTTTTTAATTCAAATGGCATAGCTATATAACAATATATACCTGACGGTGTCATGAATGCTGTGTCCTCCTGATCATCTGGTTCCATTTGTATCTGTTGGAATCCTGAGGATGCATCCATGAACGTCAGCATCTCGTGGACTGCTCTAGCATCCACCATTGAATCTATGTGTGGTAGTGGGAATGGATCTTTAGGACAGGCCTTGTTAAGGTTTGTGTAGTCCACACACACTCTCCATTTCCCATTTTTCTTTTGGGCTACCACAACATTCGCCAGCCATCATAGGATTTTTACTTCCCTTATCATCTTAGACTTTAGCAGCCTGTCTACTTCTTCTTGGATGATGATATTTCTTTCTGGAGCAAACTTCCTTCTTTTTTGCTGAATGGGCTTGAAACCCTTATCAATCCCAGGTTTGTGAGTAAAGACATCCTTTGATGTGCCGGTCATATCTTCATGTTTCCAAGCAAAAGTAGACATCCTACATTTAAGAAAAGATATTAGTGATTGTTCAATATCATGTGGGATATTCTTACCGATTTGCACAGTGATATCCTTGTTGTTGTCATCAAGGCAGATGGCTTTTACATCCTGATCAGGATGTGCTTTAACATTCTGAGGATGGCACTATGCATCCTGCTGTAATTGCTATGCTTGATGGGATGAGGCCTTCATTTCTAGACTTTGTTGAAGAACTATTAACATTTTCAGCTGAAATAGAGGATGGAGTGGAGCTTTTCGCACTAATAGGAGCAGTGAAAGCCATGTTTTTAGACATTGATGTTGGTGGACTTGATAATGGAACGTAACCGACTTGATTCATCTCACCCTTTGTGACATCATTTTCATACGACTTTAAGGTATTTATCACATCTGACAAAGTCATTGGAAAAATCATAAAGTCCTTCTTGACCGTCATGAATTTCAAGCTCCATTCCTTTGGGAGTGAATTGAACAACTTCTTGATTGAATTGCGGTTGTTAACAGGAATCCCGACTTTCTTCATCTTTGTGAGCATATTCATGAAACGATCGATGTGACTGCTTAAACTTTCACCACGAATGCTTCCAAACATGTCATACTCCTTTTGAACCATGTCTTGCTTCTTCTGAATCATGTCCTGATTTCCTTCATAGTAGTCACACAAGGCATACCACAAAGACTGAGCAGTGGTATACTCTTCGAACATGTTAAAAACATCATTCGACAGAGCCTTGGTAAGAGCATCGTAGGCTTTGTGATCACGTTGAATCAACTGCTTGTCAAGGTCTGTATAAGTAGTTGGATCAGTGTTGAACACCTCTCCTGCCTCTGTGGTCCTCATTGGGATGTGTGGTCCGAGTTGAACTGAGGTCCATTGGGTGAAATCATTCACATAATAGAAGGCTTTCATACGGTTCTTCCAGGTTCCATAATCTTGTGCACCCATTAACTTAGGGATTCGAGATATGGTTCCAGTTTCCAGTTCAGCTTGGGTTATAGGATTCATGGTTAAGTTGTTATTGTTACCAGCCATTGATTAAAGTTGATTTTGAGATTGATTTTCTGAATTTATAGTTTTAAAGTCCAATACTAAGTCCAAGTCCTTAAGTGCGCAGTCCTTAAGTGCGCAGATTTAAGTATGCAGAATTTAAGTATGCAGATTTTAAGTATGCAGATTTTAAGTATGCAGAATTTAAGTATGCAGAATTTAAGTATGCAGAATTTAAGTATGCAGATTTTAAGTATGCAGATTTTAAGTATGCAGAATTTAAGTATGCAGAATTTAAGTATGCAGATTTAACGGTTTGTTGATCTGATGGCACAAGAAACTTCGGGCAGAATAACGACTAGAACACACGAATAAGTACACTGTGATAAAGCCACAGAAGGCTAAATCACTGTCTCCCAAAGTTTCCTTTGGTAAGTGCTCAAATAAGTATGCAACTTATGAGTTAAGTGCACACATCAAGAAATAAGTATGCAGCTTATGAGTTAAGTGCACACAACAAGAAATAAGTATGCAGCTTATGAGTTAAGTGCACACAGCAAGACTTGAGTTAAGTACACATAACAAGAAATAAGTACGCAGCTTATGAGTTAAGTGCGCACATCAATACTTGAGTTAAGTGCACAGAACAAGAAATAAGTATGCAGATTATGAGTTAAGTGCACACAGCAAGAAATAAGTATGCAGAATAAGAAACAAGTGAGCAACTTATGAGTTAAGTGCGCAAATAAGTATGCAGAATAAGAAACAAGTGCGCAATTTATGAGTTAAGTGCGCAAATAAGTATGCAACTTATGAGTTAAGTGCACACAGCAAGAAATAAGTATGCAGAATAAGAAACAAGTGCGCAACTTATGAGTTAAGTGCGCAAATAAGTATGCAACTTGATGAAAAACCCAAAAAAACTTTAAACAATCTATAAAATCTTCAAGAAATATGTATGCAAGCATGCTCATACAGATATCCTTGATTGTTCAAGGAAATCTTTCGTCAAGGATGGAATTGGGTATAAGGATAAAAAGGGAATTGTAAAATCTCTATTTTTACCCTTGAGCAAAAGTGAATATATACCCATTCCAAAACCACATCCAAAAAATGATCTTTTCGAAAAAGAATATGTCACGCCTGAATCAAACTCTAATATGATTAAAAGCAATGCAGAAGCGACACAAAAGGCAGAAGTTGAAGATGATGACAGTTGTGGTGGAAAGACTTTGGGGTTGGGTCACCCAGAAGCCAGTTACTCAACAGTTAATTGGTTTATTTGGAATAATGAAAAGACTAAGACCGTCTTAAATTTGGATGGTTGTACTGGACCTAGACCTAATGTTGATTCGAATGATGTGGTAAATGTTTGTGATAGGCAGAAACCTATCTCACGTTCTGATGTTTGTCATGATGATATTGTGCATGAATGTGCTGATTTAAAATTTGCATTTTGTGATGATAAAACCGTTTGTGCTCCACCTGTTTTTATTCCCGCTCTTGAGAATAACAGGTTTGGAAAGTTCTTAACTGAAGAAATTCCAGAGTTTACTCCGTCAACATCATGCAAAGATGATTCACAAAGTGATTTGGAGTTTTGTTCATCCAGAGAATGGGAAAGCTCAAATGACTCAGAAACTTCAGTGTCAGAACTTGATGATAGAGTTGACACTACAAATCAACTCCATCAAGATTCACTGGAAGAAGATCTGTTTATAGAAGATTGCTCAACTTCAGATGATGAATCAGTGATGAATGGAAATCACACGGGGTCAAAGATCAGAGAGTCAAAAGGTGTTGTAAAACCCAAAGCTTCTCAACAAGCCGAATCAAGCTCAAAACAATCTACATCCCCAGTTGCTTCACACAGGACAACAAATTATCAAAAGCCATTCAAGGCTTGCTTTAGGTGTGGTAAAGAAGGTCATGTGCTCAAGCAATGTCCAGAACGACAAAATCCAAGCGGAAAAGGTAATGCGGATTGGTTCTTTGGATCAAAGGATAAAATGCACACATCTTTGAATGTTAGGATGACTCATATTCCATCAAGATCTCCACATGTGAAGCCGGTTTCACATGATTCAAAGATTAAAAGGACCAACGCATCAAAACCACAATCTATTCCTCCAGGTTTTAAACAAAAAATTGTTTCAAAAATTAAATCTTTCACAAACAAATTTTTTGAACCAAAACAGGTTTGGCAAATCAAAACAAAAGTTGAACAAGAAACTAATGAGGGAAAAG
The DNA here is from genome assembly GCA_030844895.1 of Ambrosia x helenae. Classification (NCBI taxonomy): domain Eukaryota; kingdom Viridiplantae; phylum Streptophyta; class Magnoliopsida; order Asterales; family Asteraceae; genus Ambrosia; species Ambrosia x helenae. Next base: position 93,183,959 of record CM061224.1, on the reverse strand, counting down.
GTATGGTGTTTCAAGAAGTTACTTACATTGATGTAAAAGGACAAACCAGGACCACGATGGCCTGGGTTCCACTCTCTAATTAATTTACTCATGAGTGCAGGAACTACCATGGAGGACTGTTAGTAACACGGTTAGTAACAGTGGTTGTTCCAAGAATAGGGTTGGAGCGGAAATCTCACAGGTTTGGTTATGGTATCTAACCTGATGGCACAATTGACACCGTTGTCACACACTCATTTTATTGCTGATATATGTTTATGTGTGTCTGATGTGGAAGACTTTATTTTTTGTAAATATTATTTAAAAAAAAATTAATTACAAAAAAAAGGGGTTGTACAAAAATTAAAGTTTAGGGGGAGTATGAAAATATAGTCTCGGCCATGAGATGTGATTAATGCAAATAATCCTGATCTTATATGGGAAATGATAGGAACTAACTTGTTTATGTCTGCACATGAATAGGATCTGAAGGACGTTCCAACTACAAGTTAATGATGTGTCGGTAGGTTCAGCCTTCAAGTCGAGTAAACTGCTATAAGGTGAATAGTAATAAATCTACAAGAAAAGCTAGATTCCCACTGTGTTTTAGGTCTGCACAGGCTGAGTCCGGTCATACATAGGTTGAGAGATTAAAAGACACAGAAAATTTTGTGCATATATATTCAAAAGACACCTAATAGTGCAGGCTACCAATGCGGGGCCAACAAATCAAGTGAGCACCAAAAGACACGCAATGTTAGTGACGTGCAAATATATATATATAGCTCAACAATCAGATGATCAACTTCTCTGCTTATGGAAACATAGACCTGAAGCTCTCATCATCTGATTGAAATAATGATCATCTTCTCTGCTTATGGAAACATAGACCTGAAGCTCTCATCATTATATCTCGATAAACCTTGAGGATTGGTAGGCTTATACCTAGCACAAGTGGGGTCCACGAAATTTTCATCAATATTACCAAAAACATGATAATCTCATCACCAAAAGTATGTTGAAAGACGAGAGGCATGGACTTAAGAGGACAAACATACCGACAATCGTTCTTGGGTTGTAGCTCTCCTCATGAAAGTTGAAACGTGGCTAGGCTTTTCAAGTTAGTGTGATCCCATATCTGATCCCTTCTATATCTCGAAGGTTGATGGTTGTTTAAAAAAAAAGGATTAAAATTAAAAAAAAAAATCTTTATTTGTGTACAGTTATTTTTAAGTCTTCCATGTCACATTATTTTTGTCTCAAGCCGTTTGAGATAATTACCTGATTGCACACCACAGATGTATACGGTTTTGTCTGTATGTTGAATTTGTCTAAAGAAAATTCGGAGTTGTGTTTGTGATTGTGGATAGGTTTCTTGGACTACTTGCTGCAATGATGGCCGATCATCAGTTGAGCAAGACACCAAACCAAAGCACCTGTTTCCTCAAGTTTGCAGAAGACACCAAGATAGGAATCCTCCTCCTACGTCTTTTAAACCACTCAAGCTACCGAGAGTTGAAAAAGTTTGTTCTTGATTTTCAAAGATGATGCATGCAAAAAGGGGGAGATTGTTGGATGTGAGTACTCAAAGAACAAAGTGACAAGAACACCTTCAGCAAAGAATATATGGAAAACATCAGTCTAGGGGGAGTATTGTTGGGTACTGTATTTGAGACTGAAGCTTTCCAAATTGAAGATCAAAGTATGTAGAGATTGACGGTTCTGAAGATGATTCGAGAGATTGATAACATTAGACTAAGGGGGAGATTGTTGGGTCTAAAATTGATAGTCTAATGTTATCAACAAAGTCAAAGTCAACAAGTCAATGTTCGGTCAAGAAAAGTCAAAGTCGAACGAGTCACAGTCAACACGTAAGGCGAGTCGAGAAATTCGGATAGTAGATCGACGAGTGAAGCTCAAGTTATGATAGAGAAAGACGCTACGGATAAATAAATATATTTTGTTTAGACAAAATATATTTATTACTTTAAAAAATAGTTTTGCTGGTTTAGTGAGAGTTTTAGTATTTTGTTAACCCTAGGGACCTAAGTGTAATTAGCCTAATTATGGTTGGGCTATAAATAGAATGCTAGATTAGGGTTTTGAACTAACACACATGCTAGAGATTTTGGGGTTTTAATGTATTCATCTATGCAAATCATCTAGTGGGTTTTTATTGTCATATTCAAGTGTGTGTTCATCATTATTTTCATCTTGTTCTTCATCAAAATCACATTCAAGCTCCAAATCGCTCCTACAATTAACATTAGTTTCATGCCTGTGACTTGATTGCATTTCTAGGCTCATACTCTAAGTCAAAGGCACTTAATTTAACTGACCATTTTGCCATTCTTCCAGACATTTCAGGTTTTCTTAATACATTTTTAATGGGATAGTTAGTTTGAACATATATTTTATGTGTTTCAAAATAATGCCTTAAGTTAGTAGAAGCCATTATTAAAGCTAAAATAAGTTTTTCGAGATGTGAATACCTGTTTCAACATCTAAGAGGGTTTTACTTACATAATAGACAAGATGTTGTTGCCCTTCGAAGTCCTTTACCAATACAACACTTATTGCATTCCCAGAAACTGCAAGATATAGCATGAGAGGTTCTCCATCCTCAGGTTTCATCAATAATGGAGTTGCTGCAAGATAATCTTTGAGCTTCTTTAATGCTTCTTCATGCCTCTGTCCCCAGTCTAATTTGTTATTCTTTTTTAGGATGTCATAAAACACTTTACATTTCTCTGAGGATTTTGAGATGAATCTATTCAGGGCTGTTATCCTGCCAGTCAGCCTTTGCACATCCTTAATATTTCTTGGGGATTTGAGATCAAGGATGGCCTTTATTTGTTCATGGCTGGCTTCTATCCCTCTTTTTGTTACCAAATATCCAAGAAACTTCCCAGCTCCGACTCCAAAATGGCACTTTGCTGGGTTTAACTTCATGTTGTAAGCATCCAGTGTGACAACCGGCAAATTTCGTACAACGCTTAACGTGATTCTAATCATGTTTTAGAAATAATTAACCTGGTTTAAGGTTAATTATGGTTAGTTGAGCTAATACGAGTCCTACGATGTCCGTTTGAAAGTTCGTTGAAGTCTTGATGCCTTTAAAGAAAGACTTCGCGTATTTAACGTAACGAACTGACATCAGCGAAAATTTGTCAAACTGGAATAACATAAGCTTATTCTATGTAAATACGACACGTATTTACCATTGATGCGATCGAATGTGAAGTCGGCGCGGTAAACGGTCAAAAACGCAGCGTTTTGGAGAACGCGGAGAGGAACTGACGTGGGATTCGAACGTCGAAACGCGTGGTGTTAACCGTTATCGAACTTTCGGAATAATTATCTATTATAAATAATTTCAATTATTTAGTTTCGAAAGTGAACAGGTCGCCTAAATGAAGTATAGCTCGACCGGATCGATTAACGCGATTTTAACGCGTGTTCCGTTTTCACACGTCGAGTTACGAGAATAATAACTAAATTGCTCGGTTTAGTTGTGTTTTTAATTTCGAACAAAACCGAATGATTTTTATAACTTATCTTCGAGCCTAATAACAAACCGAAGCGTTTTCGTTTAAAACGGGTTCGATTCACGATACAAGTCACCTACCCCAAACCCTAAGTATAAAAGGCTTGAGATGGTCTTCTCCTTCACTTGAACCAGCCGCATACCCTCTGCCTCTCTCTCTACTCTCTCTCTAAAAACTCTCCCTCTCTCTCTCTAAAACGCGTCCCTCTCTCTCTCTCCTCTAAAGAAACCGGCCGGCCACCACCCCTCTGGTGGCGGCGGCGTAAGGCAAGGCCAGAAAGGGGCAGATCGGGGGAGGTGGGGGGGGGGGGGGGTTGACGGGGCTGGGTTAGGCGTGGATGCCGGTGGTTGGGTTGCGCGGAGGAAGACAGCAGCGTGGTGGCTCTTGGTGGTTGTGGTTCATGTCTGGACGTGAAGGTAGCCAGGAAACATCACCGGCGTCGTCTTGGTTCATTTGGTCGGGATTTATTGCAGGTTCGTGGTGAAGGAGGTGGTTGTTACGGTGGTTCAGGGCGGCAGGTGGTTTTTGGGTTGGTTGTGACGTGATGGCCCGACGGTGGTGGTTCTTGGTGTGGTGGTCCGAAGGTGATCTCGTGTGGTGGTGGTTGATCCAGCGGGTTAGGTCTCGGGTCAGATCTGACCCGGTTTTGGTCAAGGTTCGGGTTCGTTTTGCGAGTCGGGTTCGGCTCGGGATCTCAGTTACGGGTCAGATCTAGTCAAAACAGAAGTCCGGTCAACACGCGGGCAAGCTCGGTCAGCTGGTCAACGGGTCAGGCCGAGTCAACTCGGTCAAACATGTCGACTCGGTTGAACACGTCGTTCTAGACGCATCAAGTCGCGCGCGCACGTGTCGGTATAATTATTTGTGTTTACTTTGCATTGCATATTATAATTATAAACACAAATAAAACCGGAGTTAACTCGCGAACGGACCGAAAATAATAAACAGAAAGTATAAGTCGGATGTTCGGTTTCGTATATTAGCGTGACATGGCTAATTATCGGACCTAAATTGTGTATATTTTTATAAATAGTAAAATTTATATAATTGTCGAAACGTATAAAGTCTCGTGGATTGAGATTGCGGATAAATGAATTTGACGCCTTGTGATTTGAAATTGATTTTGGGAAATTGTAGACGACTTGTGTCGTCTGGTTTGTACAAAAACAGAGGAAACTCTGCCGAAATTTTTATAAAATCCGAAGCGCAAAGGCGTTATTGTGGTGCGTCCTTATCAACTATTTTCAAGTGTTTGGCCAGACTAATTCGATACAAAATCGTGACGTTTTGACAAAGATTATTGGAAACAATAATAGTCGATCCCGAACAATATTTGAAAACAAATATATAGTTTTGTCGAGCGTCAATTGTGTCAACTTCAATGGTTTTTGGTAACCAAAACATTGTTAAATGTACGGATTTGAAATACGCAGACGCTTAACTTATTGGGGAAAAATTATTGGAAAATAATGTTTCGAAAGCACTTAAAACACTCGGATTTGGTGAAAAGAAATAACAAATGTTATTAAAAGGATTTTAATAACTATATTATATTTCCGCAAGGTATATTATCCAAAAATAATTATACGAGACAATCATATTATCCGATTTACGAGACAAGCTACTACTCGGGATGAGTTGTGCGTTTCATGGTAGTAGTCCAACATGGTTTACACACGAATAGTAACAGGTGCGCGACTTGGGTACTATGTCGTATGTGAACTCATGAATTATGATAAGTCACGATCGGTTCGTCGAGTTAAAACATTTAAGGACTCGGTTAGTACACACGAGTCAAGATAGTTGAATAAACTATCCTCTAACCGGAAAATAAGCTAGGCTTATATATGATAGGCTTTAAGGTGTCCTTTATTGGTAAATAGGGCACGAGGAAGTCGGTCAAGCTTTGGATTTTATTTGCTAGCTAAGCATGGAAATTAAGGTGAGTTTCACGGCCCCATTTTACTGTTTTTAACTGGGGGAAAGATATGTTTGTCAAAAATTATCACATATTGAAATGTTTTCAAAGGTTAAAATGTGGTAAGTGGCATGATGAGTACTTGAGTTTTTGGTCGCCACTCGGGGTTGGGTCCTCGCTACTGTAACCATTAATTCAGGTAAAATGAAACCAAAGGAATATTTGGATAGTACTATTGGTGCCTGACGAGGCCCACCTCTGGTTGATAGCGTCAACCCGGTAAAGACAAGAGGTGCACGTATTCTGAACTTAAGTCGTTGGTTTCCGAGAAACGACTTGGAGCGGGGCATATTTATTAGTCTTGGTTTGGTTATGGGACTCAGGGGATTGCTTATCATCATAGTTTGTAGGAGTTAGCTACTCCATACAAAGGCCACAAAATGTGCTGGATTGCACAGGATGTAAAAATGTGCTGGATTGCACAGGATGTAAAAATGTGCTGGATTGCACAGGATGTAAAAATGTGCTGGATTGCACAGGATGTAAAAATGTGCTGGATTTGCACAGGATGTAAAATGTCGTATTTACGAAACTAAAACCTGTGAACTCACCAATATTTTATATATTGACGTCTTTTTAAACATATCTTTCAGGTAACTAAGTGCTGAACAGGTATGCGGCTAGTACGGTGGAATTTGGGATGTCGGACAATGGTTGGGGGTTTTCATCTATTGTTACCTTCGGGTTGGGACATAAACGGAAACACCCCACTTAAAAACTTAATGTTTGTGGTTTTAAGTAATGTTTGAAACCAGGTACTCCTTCCCGACATCTTAATATAATGATCTTTTCTAATTAAATATAGTTTGTGTTAATCTTGACTTTGATATGCTTTCGAGCGTCGCGCCACGTGTTTCCGCCATTGGCGTGGTGTGACAGAAGTGGTATCAGAGCCAAGGTTATAGCGAACTAGTATTTTTGAAAAAAATCTAGACTATAACCGGTTTTGGCTCGAAAACGGAGTTTTCAAAAATAAAACACAACGAAACATTTTTAGAAAAGAAAGAAAATTGTACATGGATTGTACAAGGGGAAATTCCGACCGACTAGCCATGTGTGTCAATATATAAAATGTTAGAAAATAAGGATAGGAATGTTTAAATTGTGTAGAGATCCGATTTTCTAACTAGTGCTAGTTAATGCATATAAGTAGTACAGATAGCTGGCCTGTAAGGATATCGTCTCACACTTCACTTTAGTCCGCACTTTTGCATCGGTTACCGACATCGACAAGCGGGAAGGACAAGCGGTGGTCTACGACGAACTCACCCGCTTACCTGCGGACGGGATGATCGGGAGGGCTAACCTTTATCGTACTAGTGGACGTTGTCGTGTTGCTGATGATGGGAAGGCAAAGCTAGTCTAGGTCCTTTATTTGTGAAATCTTTGTTTTGGATCAGGAAGCTCGGGACTAGCGGGCACCAAAATTACCTGGCAACACCGATTATCATTGCGGGTGCACACGTAATAATAACTTGTGGTGCACGGTAACCTAGGTGGGCGCTAGGGCTGGGGTTGGTGATCACTCCTTGCCTTGTCTATTCTTGTACTGTAGGGTCAGTCTTAGCTTTTGATTGGCCAACGGGCTAAAAGGGAAGTCTTGTTGATATCCCTTGATTTTGATCCTCGCAAACTGAATGAGCTTTCTTCAGCATTACCTCTAAGGTACGAACACGGAAGAGCTCGGACGTCTACTTCATATGAGTAATCTGACGTAAACCCTCGCATCGGATAAGGGCAGGAGACGAAAACTTCCTTGTATAAGAGTTTAATGCCTCCGCACGAAGTTCTTCGATGGAGCGGACATACGAGGATGCACTGCCTACCGAAGAGATGAATGCATGGTACGATGCGTGGAATGCTAAGCTTGGAAAGCAGTGAAGACCGAGGGTGCGTCCCTGCAAACCAGTGCGTTTTGAGCACGGGACCCTGTGTGGATCAGTATTGAGATTAGTTGCCCGTGTGCTGCTATATTATTACTGTGAGTAAGTCATTCTTGATCTAACACATGCCCAAGTTGTCTTCAAGGGTCAGGCGTTCCTTCCCCTATCGGAGGGTAAAATCGTCCTTGCGGAGTTAATAGGCTTGATCATCTTTATCTAGAAGGCATGATAGCCCCCGTCTAAATTCAACAATGTCGAATCGGCAAGATCCTAATATATTTATTTAATGGGAAAATAAATATATGGTAAAGTGAGCCGAGTCGGGTGTTGAAAATGAATTATCGATCGGCAAGATCCTAGTATATTTATTTAATGGGAAAATAAATATATGGTAAAGTGAGCCGAGTCGGGTGTTGAAAATGAAATGTCGATCGGCAAGATCCTAGTATATTTATTTAATGGGAAAATAAATATATGGTAAGGTGAGCCGGGTCGGGTGCCGAAAACGAAATATCGACCGACAAGACCCTAGTATAATTATTTAATGGGAAAATAATTATACGGTAAAGTGAGTCGAGTCGATGGTCGTAAAATACAATGTCGAATCGACAAGACCCTAGTATAATTATTTAATGGGAAAATAATTATACGGTAAAGTGAGTCGAGTCGATGATTGTAAAATGTAGTGTCGAGTCGACAAGATCCTAGTATAATTATTTAGTGGGAAAATAATTATACGGTAAAGTGAGTCGAGTCGATGGTGGTAAAACGAAATGTCAAATCGACAAGATCCTAGTGTAATTATTTAATGGGAAAATAATTATACGGTAAGGTGAGTCGAGTTGATGGTTGAAAAATGTAATATCGAATCGACAAGATCATAGTATATTTATTTAATGGGAAAATAAATATATGGAAAGGTGAGTCGAGTCGATTACGGGAAAAATGAAATCTCGACTGACAAGATCCTAGTATGACTACTTAATGGGAAAGTAGTTATATGGTAAAGTGAGTCGAGTCGGAGATAATTTTACCCAAGTCAGTTAATATATATGGAGACATACATATATATTGAATATGGGATCACGACGTGCGTTTTGCGTCTGAATCCGTCATAATGCTCGGGGAGTGAAACCACATTTCGGGAGCCGAAATCGTAAAGCGTGCGACACGTAATTGTCAAGTGTCACGGAACGCTCTGGCAGACATCGAAATTCCCCCTCGAAAATCAAATAACGGACTACTGGAAGTGGTCACGTTATTCTGTCAACTAAACTTACCCATGGGACGGCAATACCATTGCTCATGTTGCAATGTTGAACGTCCGCTACCCTCGTCAGGACGACGAGACTGGTTGTCTATTTGGGGTGGCAAATGATGCGAAGCGTTTTTCCATCAATCCCCATAGGTATTGAGACGTTGCGTCCCTTTGTCACGGTGTTTTATAAACTAAGGTTGCGAGATCCATTCGTCATGGACAATGTGACTTGTCTAATCTCTTGTCATATTTCGAAACTCTCACTGCGTGGCCTATCAGGAAGAAAGTTCGCTGGCCTTGCTTAAGTGTCGGAGAGGCATTTCGGTTGATGACTATCGGTGCTAGGACCAAAATAACATGCAAGAGGACCCTAATGAGAAGGATGACTCGGTTGAATTGCCAGAGTCTGTATCGTTTTATTTTATCGTGGTGTCTCGATAAATCATGATCCTTCTACCTCTACTATTCTTGTTGTGACCAATGTTTTGATACTGGGAAAGATGTTGGTTGGTTTCTAGGTCCTATGGATACTATTTACCACACATCTAATAGCTACGACGGGTCTAAGGTTTCTGCTGAGCCTGCTGTTGTTGCTGCCATCGTTGTTCTATGGCCCAAGCGAATCATGTCATCGTTGCTGAGAGTGTAGCTCATACTGAGCGTGTTAAGGATGTTTCTATGGCTGTTGTCAAGTTTGATGTTACTGTTGTTTCGAAGGCTCCTACTAAGATCATTTCCATTGACATAGATATCTCTAAGACCCTTGCCAGGCCGCTATGATCATGTTTGTGTCACGAAGGAGTTCGTTGCCATTAACTCCATTTTCTTTGAGGTTTTCGTTGAACCGCTCGTTATCATTCCCTGGCTCCTGCCAAGACTAATGTTGGCGATGGCTCTCAGGTAGGGTTGAGCCTGTCAATGCTACAGTTGCTATTATTCGAGTGACTTATATCGAGTATACAGTCATTCTCCCTAGGAACGATATCGGCCTAATAAGTCTACTAAATTAGGTGGAACCCATCGTTCCCATTTCTGTTATGAAGGCGGATGCCTTTGGTGATCCAATCGTTCCTACTAATGAGCCTATGGAGTATAGGATTGTGGCTGAGGACACGAATAAGGATTCCGTCGCCATAAGTGAGCTGAAGCGCACCGGGATGCGTGCTCACCGTAATGGAGCTTCTTGTAGTTATGTTTAGTGGACTCGCTAGGTTGCGTGTCGTCCTGCTGTCGTGAATCCATGTTGCGGTGTTGCCTCGTTGTCATGCTTCTTTGTCGTCGTGTTGGTCCTGTGCGGTGCTCCCTTGTTGATGTGTTCGTGGGTGTGTTGTTGTCATGTCATGTTATTTCTACTGCCGTATCGCACCGTGAACGTATTGCTACAATTGTTGGATTGACTTGATGATGTGATAACTTGTCGATTGATTCACTCTTGGTTCCCTTGGGATAAAGACATTACCCCAAACCCACGTAACCGTTGTTATGTTGCTGAATGGGTGTGTAGTGATGCCATCGATAATGTAGGATTTCGGATGTCCAACGGACTTTCGGGAAGTCATAATAAGACACTCTAGTCCTAGTGTTAGCACATGTATCTCCCTAAAGTTCGAACCTCGTGGTAGCTTCAGTAATTGACCGAATCATGTGTCGACCTCTTTATATGCTCGCGCGTTTCGTGAGCATTACCTCTTCAAGATCTAAGGCATCAGTGACACCATGTCCAGCCTTAACCTTTTACGTGCATTGCGGTCGACTAACCACTCTCGAATCATGTCGGAAGGAAATCCCATGATCCACACATGACGGGGTGAGCCTCGTCTTTGCGATAAAGGGATTTCGAGAACATCTCGAACTTGAAGGTATCGAGTAAATGTGAGCGATATTATGACCCATACCTTTGGGCTAGTAGGAGTTGAAAGACTCAATTTATTATTGCTCATCCCAGTGGATTCGTTTGACATCATACCTGCCAACGTGTCATGCCGATGACTACAGGAATAACAGTGTGGACCCACCCACAGCGTGTGCATTGGTGGAGTCCCCGGAACATGATTCGGAGGTCTTATGAAACCCTGAATCTAGAAGGGCATGTAGCATTGTCTACTCTGTGAGGGTGCTACCTTACCGTGATGAAATCTTCGATCAACTCAGCCCTGCGAATGGTGTTATCCTGCTAAGGGTAGGTTTACCTTGTCTTGGTGTCGTTACGTAGACTCTTGGGATAGTGGAACCCTTTCGACCTTGGGTCGATACGGGTGTTCCCAGGTATTTTTCAGTAGCATTGCTCGCGCTAGAGCAAAATTCCCTGTCCTTGGCAAACACTATTGGAGACACCAAAGTAATATGAGCTGCCAGGTTAGTGCGTTTAGTCCATGACTAATCAAGATGAGCTCGAAAGCATACATGTTGCACCCATGCGTGTGACTACCTGAGTCATTGAATGGGATGCCTTATGGGAAGGCTCAAGACTACTTCTTGTGGGGCGATCACGGTCGTTTGTTGCTTTAGGTAACGAATTTGGCGCATGAAGCCGCCAAGCCCAAACGTGAGATCTAGGCCAGATGCATTCATTATGACTCGGTTTCACCTCTTAACTTGAAAGATCCGAAAGATGGAACCTTCGGCGAGTGAGGGATTCCAGTTTTAGGACTCCTTTCGCTCAGATCACTGCATAGGATTGGATAGTCAATTCGAGGGAAAGTGTCCTGTGTTGTTCAGAATTGACTTACTAGGTTGCTAATAACGATAGGACACCAGTGCTCGTGAGGCACATATAGCAGGACAAGCACTGGGTACCCTTGTTTCGGGTATTTACCAATGCTCTGCTTACCGTCTCGAGGAAACCAACGTGTTGAAATGTTGTCGAGACCTTATCCTTTGTTTGTTGCTGCAACCATATCATGATGATTCATATACATCATTCCCGTGTTGACCAACGTGATGAGTTGATGTGAGCCTCTAGACATTTGTGTTTAAGTCGGCTTAAGTCCTCGCGTATCGTGGAACTGTACGGCTGTGTGTTGAATATACACTGTCTACTGCCTGGGGAACTAAGGGGTGGAAGTGACGCAAGAGCTTTCGACCTCCATCAGTCCATATTAGGCGTCCTAGTACCACTAACCATAATCGCTCATACGAAAAGGTTGTAAGTGGATGCATAGTGAATTTCGGTCCATGTGAGGACACAGGATTACCATCCGCTACTATAAACAACCCCGAGCGTCCTCAAGAATGTCGACTGCTTGGTGATCTGGTAAGACCACCCGATTAGTGAAATTCGAACGAGCAAATCTAATGGTCATGCCGCCTGAGGTGGCTAGTGACTATGAGGAGACACAGGCAATAATCGATCGCTGTTTGGAACCTTCTCATCCCCTACTCGTTTGCAGTTATAATATGAGGCGTACGGATAGCCACCTATACTCTTGGAGAGTCGTGGCTAGACACTAGGTGTCAACCTTACCAATATCGGATTTTAGTAGTTATCCTGCCCCAAGGTGTGCCAAACCTTGAACGCAAGTCTGGGATACTCAATTTGAGATGAGTATGGATTACCATTCTCGAACGAATGAATTATTGTCCCGGACGGAAGTGTCCTGTGTGATACGATTAGTGTCGGTGGCAAATCAAATTCGTGTACTTCATCGCCAGAATTTCTTATGTGATAGGAATTATCACCCTAGTGTTCGGGGTGTGCTGCTCGAAGTCCTCTGGAGTGCATACGTGTACGTCTCTAGTACGTCGAATGACAGACAGAGACATATACATGAACTGGCTTGAGTTCAAGAGATGACCGACGAATCTGGTAGATTCAAATCTTCTTGAATAAGTGGCCAAACCGATCGGGAAGTTGTGCTAACAAGGAGTTAGCCTTAGGAACTTCAAATCGGTATAGGACTTTGCTGAGTGTTATACTCCGAAAGGGTGTTGTTAAGCACGAAAACGGTAATGGAGTGACTTCGCTTAGTACTCCAGTGACTCGGATATGTCAGTTAAAATTGGCCTTGCAACGAACAAGCTCGAACTATCGCAAGAGCTTAGTGGGACTCTTGACGAATCCCGCAGGTCTGGCTTGAGGAAGCATTGTCAATTCCTCGACCGACAGAGTTCAGGTTGACGCAAAGCTCTACTGTTTCGGGAAAACCGATATTTGTGCCGGGTTGCGATACCCAAGAGCTCGGCCGTAGCCGACTCATGACATTGTGTTCGTTAGGACGCTAAGCGTGAACTGGAAGTTCACGAAGAAAAGGGGTAATCGTGTGAGTCGCAAACATCCCGCCCTGTTCAAGGATACTAATGTATCGGATGACTTGAACTGAATTCCGGGACGGAATTCTCTTAACGGGGGGAGAATGTGACAACCGGCAAATTTCGTACAACGCTTAACGTGATTCTAATCATGTTTTAGAAATAATTAACCTGGTTTAAGGTTAATTATGGTTAGTTGAGCTAATACGAGTCCTACGATGTCCGTTTGAAAGTTCGTTGAAGTCTTGATGCCTTTAAAGAAAGACTTCGCGTATTTAACGTAACGAACTGACATCAGCGAAAATTTGTCAAACTGGAATAACATAAGCTTATTCTATGTAAATACGACACGTATTTACCATTGATGCGATCGAATGTGAAGTCGGCGCGGTAAACGGTCAAAAACGCAGCGTTTTGGAGAACGCGGAGAGGAACTGACGTGGGATTCGAACGTCGAAACGCGTGGTGTTAACCGTTATCGAACTTTCGGAATAATTATCTATTATAAATAATTTCAATTATTTAGTTTCGAAAGTGAACAGGTCGCCTAAATGAAGTATAGCTCGACCGGATCGATTAACGCGATTTTAACGCGTGTTCCGTTTTCACACGTCGAGTTACGAGAATAATAACTAAATTGCTCGGTTTAGTTGTGTTTTTAATTTCGAACAAAACCGAATGATTTTTATAACTTATCTTCGAGCCTAATAACAAACCGAAGCGTTTTCGTTTAAAACGGGTTCGATTCACGATACAAGTCACCTACCCCAAACCCTAAGTATAAAAGGCTTGAGATGGTCTTCTCCTTCACTTGAACCAGCCGCATACCCTCTGCCTCTCTCTCTACTCTCTCTCTAAAAACTCTCCCTCTCTCTCTCTAAAACGCGTCCCTCTCTCTCTCTCCTCTAAAGAAACCGGCCGGCCACCACCCCTCTGGTGGCGGCGGCGTAAGGCAAGGCCAGAAAGGGGCAGATCGGGGGAGGTGGGGGGGGGTTGACGGGGCTGGGTCAGGCGTGGATGCCGGTGGTTGGGTTGCGCGGAGGAAGACAGCAGCGTGGTGGCTCTTGGTGGTTGTGGTTCATGTCTGGACGTGAAGGTAGCCAGGAAACATCACCGGCGTCGTCTTGGTTCATTTGGTCGGGATTTATTGCAGGTTCGTGGTGAAGGAGGTGGTTGTTACGGTGGTTCAGGGCGGCAGGTGGTTTTTGGGTTGGTTGTGACGTGATGGCCCGACGGTGGTGGTTCTTGGTGTGGTGGTCCGAAGGTGATCTCGTGTGGTGGTGGTTGATCCAGCGGGTTAGGTCTCGGGTCAGATCTGACCCGGTTTTGGTCAAGGTTCGGGTTCGTTTTGCGAGTCGGGTTCGGCTCGGGATCTCAGTTATGGGTCAGATCTAGTCAAAACAGAAGTCCGGTCAACACGCGGGCAAGCTCGGTCAGCTGGTCAACGGGTCAGGCCGAGTCAACTCGGTCAAACATGTCGACTCGGTTGAACACGTCGTTCTAGACGCATCAAGTCGCGCGCGCACGTGTCGGTATAATTATTTGTGTTTACTTTGCATTGCATATTATAATTATAAACACAAATAAAACCGGAGTTAACTCGCGAACGGACCGAAAATAATAAACAGAAAGTATAAGTCGGATGTTCGGTTTCGTATATTAGCGTGACATGGCTAATTATCGGACCTAAATTGTGTATATTTTTATAAATAGTAAAATTTATATAATTGTCGAAACGTATAAAGTCTCGTGGATTGAGATTGCGGATAAATGAATTTGACGCCTTGTGATTTGAAATTGATTTTGGGAAATTGTAGACGACTTGTGTCGTCTGGTTTGTACAAAAACAGAGGAAACTCTGCCGAAATTTTTATAAAATCCGAAGCGCAAAGGCGTTATTGTGGTGCGTCCTTATCAACTATTTTCAAGTGTTTGGCCAGACTAATTCGATACAAAATCGTGACGTTTTGACAAAGATTATTGGAAACAATAATAGTCGATCCCGAACAATATTTGAAAACAAATATATAGTTTTGTCGAGCGTCAATTGTGTCAACTTCAATGGTTTTTGGTAACCAAAACATTGTTAAATGTACGGATTTGAAATACGCAGACGCTTAACTTATTGGGGAAAAATTATTGGAAAATAATGTTTCGAAAGCACTTAAAACACTCGGATTTGGTGAAAAGAAATAACAAATGTTATTAAAAGGATTTTAATAACTATATTATATTTCCGCAAGGTATATTATCCAAAAATAATTATACGAGACAATCATATTATCCGATTTACGAGACAAGCTACTACTCGGGATGAGTTGTGCGTTTCATGGTAGTAGTCCAACATGGTTTACACACGAATAGTAACAGGTGCGCGACTTGGGTACTATGTCGTATGTGAACTCATGAATTATGATAAGTCACGATCGGTTCGTCGAGTTAAAACATTTAAGGACTCGGTTAGTACACACGAGTCAAGATAGTTGAATAAACTATCCTCTAACCGGAAAATAAGCTAGGCTTATATATGATAGGCTTTAAGGTGTCCTTTATTGGTAAATAGGGCACGAGGAAGTCGGTCAAGCTTTGGATTTTATTTGCTAGCTAAGCATGGAAATTAAGGTGAGTTTCACGGCCCCATTTTACTGTTTTTAACTGGGGGAAAGATATGTTTGTCAAAAATTATCACATATTGAAATGTTTTCAAAGGTTAAAATGTGGTAAGTGGCATGATGAGTACTTGAGTTTTTGGTCGCCACTCGGGGTTGGGTCCTCGCTACTGTAACCATTAATTCAGGTAAAATGAAACCAAAGGAATATTTGGATAGTACTATTGGTGCCTGACGAGGCCCACCTCTGGTTGATAGCGTCAACCCGGTAAAGACAAGAGGTGCACGTATTCTGAACTTAAGTCGTTGGTTTCCGAGAAACGACTTGGAGCGGGGCATATTTATTAGTCTTGGTTTGGTTATGGGACTCAGGGGATTGCTTATCATCATAGTTTGTAGGAGTTAGCTACTCCATACAAAGGCCACAAAATGTGCTGGATTGCACAGGATGTAAAAATGTGCTGGATTGCACAGGATGTAAAAATGTGCTGGATTGCACAGGATGTAAAAATGTGCTGGATTGCACAGGATGTAAAAATGTGCTGGATTTGCACAGGATGTAAAATGTCGTATTTACGAAACTAAAACCTGTGAACTCACCAATATTTTATATATTGACGTCTTTTTAAACATATCTTTCAGGTAACTAAGTGCTGAACAGGTATGCGGCTAGTACGGTGGAATTTGGGATGTCGGACAATGGTTGGGGGTTTTCATCTATTGTTACCTTCGGGTTGGGACATAAACGGAAACACCCCACTTAAAAACTTAATGTTTGTGGTTTTAAGTAATGTTTGAAACCAGGTACTCCTTCCCGACATCTTAATATAATGATCTTTTCTAATTAAATATAGTTTGTGTTAATCTTGACTTTGATATGCTTTCGAGCGTCGCGCCACGTGTTTCCGCCATTGGCGTGGTGTGACATCCAGGATGTCAAAAGCTTCTTTGAGATCCCGAAGATGATCTTATACTTTCTTGGATTTTACTACCATGTCATCAATGTAGACCTCCATCGTGTCCCCAATCTTTTCTTTGAACATCATGTTCACTAGCCTTTGATAAGTGGCACCTGCATTTTTTAATTCAAATGGCATAGCTATATAACAATATATACCTGACGGTGTCATGAATGCTGTGTCCTCCTGATCATCTGGTTCCATTTGTATCTGTTGGAATCCTGAGGATGCATCCATGAATGTCAGCATCTCGTGGACTGCTCTAGCATCCACCATTGAATCTATGTGTGGTAGTGGGAATGGATCTTTAGGACAGGCCTTATTAAGGTTTGTGTAGTCCACACACACTCTCCATTTCCCATTTTTCTTTTGGACTACCACAACATTCGCCAGCCATCTTAGGATTTTTACTTCCCTTATCATCTTAGACTTTAGCAGCCTGTCCACTTCTTCTTGGATGATGATATTTCTTTCTGGAGCAAACTTCCTTCTTTTTTGCTGAATGGGCTTGAAACCCTTATCAATCCCAAGTTTGTGAGTAAAGACATCCTTTGATGTGCCGGTCATATCTTCATGTTTCCAAGCAAAAGTAGACATCCTACATTTAAGAAAAGATATTAGTGATTTTTCAATATCACGTGGGATATTCTTACCGATTTGCACAGTGATATCCTTGTTGTTGTCATCAAGGCAGATGGCTTTTACATCCTGATCAGGATGTGCTTTAACATTCTGAGGATGGCACTATGCATCCTGCTGTAATTGCTATGCTTGATGGGATGAGGCCTTCATTGATTTCGTGTTGCAATCCTTAGCTTCTTGTTGATCGCTGTTGACCTTCACAACTCCCAAAGGTGTGGGTAGTTTCACACATTGATGATATGTTGAAGGCACTGCCTTCATATCATGTATCCAGGGTCTCCCCAGGATGACATTGTAGCAGGATAGGGAATCTATCACATAAAATCTCTGGATGGAGTTCACCCCTTCTACATATACTGGTAGCTTGATGTCACCCACTGTGCTCTTGGTTTCTCCACTGAAGCCCACCAAACATGATGACCTAGAAACTATTTCCGATTCCAGGATTTTCATTCTCTTGAGGGCCTCGAGCTGGATGATGTTTACTGAACTTCCTCCATCTACAAGAATCTTGCGAACAAAGTGGTTAGCAATATATAAAGTAATAACCAAACTGTCATGATGAGGATCAAGGATGTTTTCTTTGTCTTCTTCCTCAAAACTTATCACTTTTGAGGTTGTCAGGATGGTCGTCTTCGTTGGTCTTTCTCCTTTTTCAGACTTTTCTTCCCTCACATGTCTTTTAGCAGCTGAGTATGAGGTTCCACAAATGTCTGACCCTCCTGAAATGAAGTTGATAACGCCAGCATCCTTAGGTGGGGATGCTGCTCTTTCCGGGTTGTTTGTGCCATCCTGAGATCTTGATTTCTTTTTGCCCAGGAGATCCTTGAGGTGACCCTTGCTTAAGAGATATGCTATCTCCTTTCTTAGTGCAATACAATCTTCAGTGATATGGCCAAAATCTTCGTGAAAAGCACACCATTTGGATTTGTCTTTCCATCCTGCCTTGTTGTCCTTCCTTAGCAATCTTGCTTTTTCCCCCTAGATCCTTCATAGCATACATCAAACCTGTTACATCCACAGAGAAACAATAGTCTGACAATTTAGGGCAGTCATCCTCATCGTCATCCTCTACCACATTGACCTTCTTATTATCAGGCCTGGCATATGGTTTATGCTTATATGATTCGTATGTGGGAGTGGATTTTCGATTGGGATGGTTATATTTTGAGGATGATTCTATCCTCTCTTGTATCTTCTTATCATCTTCAAGTCGGATGAATCTCAAAGCTCTGTTCCTGACTTCATCTAAGTTCCTGCATGGATTCATCACCAACTCTTGGTAGAATAGTGAATCTTTCTATAGTCCCATCTTGAAAGCCTGTACCGCTGTTGTGACATCTAGGTTCGGGATGTCAAGTGCTTCCTTTCCAAACCTGGTAATGTATTCTCTTAGTGATTCCCCCAGTGGTTGAGTTACCCTGTACAGATCACTTGTCAAACGTTCGAACGTTCGACTATAAGAAAATTGATTACTGAACATGTTAATTAAATGTGCAAAAGAAGTAATAGAATAGGGTGGAACACTTAGGAGTCATTTCAGGGTTGGACCGGTGAGAGTTGAGCCAAATCCCTTTCATAAACATGGTTCTTTCAGATTGGCAGGGATTGGATTTATTTCCATCCTTTCCCTATATTGATCCACATGCTCTTTAGGATCTGTAGATCCATCATAAAGCTTCATACTTGGAGTTTGAAACCGTTTTGAAATCTCTGCATCGCATATGGGAGATGCAAATCTTGACACTCTATGGCATGCCGAGGATACTTCAGGGATGGGCTGTACTATCCCTGGAACACTCGATACCATATCCTTGATCTTCTGAAGCTCCCTTGCTAGCTAAGGACTTATTTCTGTATCCTGCAAAGAAGCAACATCATTAGCAGTAAAAGTACTAGAACTTAAATTGTTACCGTTAGTGTTATATCCTTGGGATGGCACAGGTGTATATCCTGTATCCCTGGTAGTTGCCATCCTGGGAGCAGTAGTTGTTTCTGGAGCAGAGAATCCAGAACTCATGCGGATGAAATCTCCTTGATGTACCCCTCCAGAGAAGCTAGAATTAAAATCTAACGCCCTGGGTTGTAATGGTGTCGCATGTCTTCACTTGGCCTCCTCGAGGATGATTTAAAAGCTTGTATTTCTCTTATCAACATCTGATTTGTGTCTTGTTGTTGATGTATCGAATCCTTCATTAGTGCAAACATAGAAAGTAATTCATCATTCGATACAAAAACAGGAGGAGTAGATCCAGATGGTCTAGGTGGGATTTGGGAAGTGGAACTTCTTGGAAGTGTAGGTGGGGGTGGTAAGGCAGTGTTTCTGGCAGATGTTGTAGATGGCATGGATGTTGAAACAGATTTTTGTGAAGAAGCAAATAGTTGCCAAATTTTGTAAAGAAGAATTAAATGAATGAAAGTTTTAACAAAGTTTTTTGTTAAAATAGCACCACTTGCCCCACGGTGGGCGCCAAATTGTTTTGGTAAAAAATTATCTAGTAAAAATAACTTTGTATTCCAAATTAGTTTATGTGAGGTAGAGTGCTAAATGTGTAGAGATATGTTTGTAAATCAATAATATTCTTAAGATGGTGTATCAGAATGTTCAATAAGCAAAAATATAACAACTATGATCAAGATGGCTTAGGTTAGTTTCGGGATAGATAGTTATATCCTCAGGATGGACAATTATATCCTCTGGATGGAACTGTTGGGAATGAATAAATAAAGCAAATAACAAGAAGAACAAAACACGATCTAAGAGGAAAGCCCTTGATCAGTTGTAGATCGCCGGCATAAAACCTCGGGAGGAGTCTAGGCCCCTGCCTTGTTTGTTAATATTGAAAATGGTAAAACGATACAACTTTGGATGACTATGTGGACGAGTGTACTATGATTACAATGATTGTGCAAGTGTTTTGTGATCAGTTAAGTGTATGTGTATAGCTATAGTGTGAGCAATGTGTATGTCAGTCTCCTATAGTCGTCCAATACCC
The DNA here is from genome assembly GCA_030844895.1 of Ambrosia x helenae. Classification (NCBI taxonomy): domain Eukaryota; kingdom Viridiplantae; phylum Streptophyta; class Magnoliopsida; order Asterales; family Asteraceae; genus Ambrosia; species Ambrosia x helenae. Next base: position 93,163,859 of record CM061224.1, on the reverse strand, counting down.
CCACTTATATAGTACATGAAATAAACAAACGATCCCATGAAACTCGCTAAGTAGTTATGTTCTTTGAAGTCTTCTTATGGCCGTTGTGGTTGTTTCATCTCAAGTGACCGTTGTAGCAACGGTTTCTACTTAGCTAGTTTAATGTTTCAGCTGTTTCCCTTTTTGTCGCCGACATTTAATGTATATCGGTTACAGTTTTGACTATGTCTTCCATCTTGACTATATCTTCCATCTTGACCATGAGTTGTATCTCTATCCTTGACTTCTTTAATTGAGGGTGATAATATAGATCTTACCAAGCATGTAAATCCATATTGTAACTTATTTGTACCTGCAATCATACATAGGAGAATCAACTTGTTAGCTCATTCTCAGGATGTGGACATGCTGGAATACTATCACATCCTGATGTTAGTCAAGTCCTTCAGCATCCTAGGGATGGCACATTAGGGATGTGAGGTAAAATCATCCTGAGGATTTTCACCCACACCAATAAGTACTTACATATGGAGATGATTCACCTCTATCAGCCTTCACCTTCATTCCACCTGTGATTCGGATCTCATATGCATCCTTAAACATTGTAGTATTTCAAGTGTATAGCATTCCAAGCTCTTGGTAGAATCTCTCCTTCCATTGTTGACAGCCAATATGCACCTTTTCCTGCTTCAGAATCGATTAAGTATTGACCTTCCACTTGGGAGCTAGCTTACTGTTGTGGGTGAAATCTTCAGGATAGCACTAACCTATATTTTCTGTAGCATCCTCAGGATACTGAAGGGTTTGTCAGGCTTCAGGATGTAACAGCATTCTGACCTATGTGCATCCTGAGGATAGACTCACGAACTATCTTATTGTTATATGAATGCAGGATGATTTTACCTCATATTCTCTGAGTAAAATCCTCAGGATGCTAAAGGACTAAGCAAGGTTCAGGATGTAACAGTGTTCTCACCTCTGTGCATCCTGAGGATGGACTAACGAATTATCTTATTATGATAGTATTGCAAGTACACTTAATCAATATTAAGGCTTGTAACTCCTCCCTAAAGGCTATATTGACTCATTTAAGTCAGAGGAGCTGATCATTGAAGAGCTATGCGTGTGGAACAAGTCCAAGCTCAAAGAAGAAATCAAACTTGTAACCGAAAAGCATTAAATATAGGAGAGAAAGGAGGAAACAACCATATAACAACTATATTCAGTTGAAACAACTGCTGCAACGGTCATATTCAGTTGAAACAACACAACGGTCACTTGAAGCCATCAAAGACCTTAACTACTTAGCGGATATCGTGGGATTCTTTGTTTACTTCATGTACTATATAAATGGGAGTTTTGGACGAGTATAGGACACATTGCATACACTATAGCTACACACATACACTTAGCTAATCAGAAACACTCTCACAATCATTGTAATCTTCGTACACTCGTCCATTTGCTCATCCAAAGTTGTACTTTTTTACCTAATTAATATTAACAAATAAGGCAGGGGCCTAGTCTCCTCCTGAGGTTTTATGCCGGCGGTCTACAACTGATCAAGGGCTTTCCTCGTAGATCGAGTGTTGTTCTTTGTGTTTTATTACTTTATTTGTTCATTATAAACAGTTCCATCCCGAGGATATAACTGTCCATCGCGAAGCAAATTTAGGCCATCCCGAGAATAGTTGTCACTTATTAACTTCTTTAGCATCCTGATACACCATTTTCAGAATACAACTGAGTTTTTAACATATTTCACACATTTAGCACTCTACCTCACTTTTACTAATTTGAAATACAAAATAATTTCTACTACGTAATTTTTGATCAAAAAAATTTGGCGCCCATCGTGGGGCAAGTGGTGCTATTTTAACAAAAAATTTTGTTAAAACTTTTTCTCAGTTAACTCATTTTACGAATCTTGCCAACTATGTCTTCCTCCTAGAAATCTGTGTCTTCTTCCACACCATCCACAACCTCTGCAAAAAATGTGACTCTACCACCTCCTCCTACATTTCCCAAGAGTTCTGCACAAATTACCAGGATTGTTGATCCTAATACTACTAAATCTGGGATGGCAACATCTGGATCCACTCCTCCTATTTTTGTGTCAAATGATGAGCTCCTTTCTATGTTTGCAATGGTGAAGGATCAAATAAAGCAACAACAGGATACCAACCAGATGCTGATGAGAGAAATTCAATCTCTCAAAACATCCTCAAAGAGACCGGTTGAAGACATGGGGACACCATTGCAGTCTAGAGTGTTGGATTTCAATTATCGCATCTCTGGGGGCATTCATTAATGAGATTTCATCCCATAAGCACTGGATTCTCTGAACCAGAAACTGTTTCAGCACCCAAGATAGCTACAACTAGAGATGCAGGATACACTACCGAGCCATCTCGAGGAAATGCTGTGGAGCCATCTCAAGGATATACCACCGAACCATACCATCCCGAGGATACAACAATGGTAACAATTTAAGTTCCAGTACCTTTGCTACTAACGATGTTGCTTTTTTGCAGGATACAGGTATAAGTCCACAGTTGGCAGGAGAGCTTCGGAAAATCAAGGATATAGTATCTAGTGTGCCACGGATAATGCAGCCCATCCCTGAGGTACCTACAGCATGTCACAGGGTGTCTCGCTTTGCACCTCCAATATGTGATGCTAAGATTCCAAAGAGATTCCAGACTCCAAGCATGAAGCTTTATGATGATCTACTGATCCTGAAGAGCATGTAGCACAATACAGGGAAAGGATGGAGATAAACCCCGTTCCAGCAAACTTGAAAGAAAAATGCTTATGCAAAGGATTTGGCTCTACCCTCACTGGTCCAGCCTTAAAATGGCTACTAAGTGTTCCTCCCTATTCAATTAATTCTTTTGCACATTTGATTAACATGTTTAATAATCAGTTTTCTTGCAGTCGAACAATTGAACATTTGATAAGTGATTTGTACAGGGTGACACAGCCATAGGGAGAATCATTAAGGGAATATATCACAAGGTTTGGGAAGGAAGCATTTGATATCCCAAACCTAGATGTCACAACAGCAGTGCAAGCCCTTAAGATGGGACTACAGAAGGATTCGCCTTTCTATAAAGAATTGGTGATGAACCCTTGTAGGAATCTCGATGAAGTTCGGAATAGAGCTTTAAGATTCATCCGTATTGAAGATGACAAGAAGATACAGGAGAGGATAGAGACATCCTCATGATACAACAATCCTAATCGGAAGTCCACTTCCATATACGCACCTTACAAACATGAACCATATGCTAGACCTGATAGTAAAAAGGTCAATATGGTTGAGGATGACGATGAAGAGGATTGCCCTAAACTTTCGGACTATTGTTTTTCTATGGGTGTAACTGGTTTAATGTACGCTATGTAGAATCTTGGAGACAAAGCAAGATGGCCAAGGAAAGATAACAAGTCAGGATGGAAGGACAAATCCAAATGGTGTGCTTTCCACGAAGATTTTGGACACGTTACTAAAGATTGCATTGCTTTGGAAAAGAAATAGCATATCTCCTAAGCAAGGGCTATCTTAAGGATATGCTGGACAGAAAGAAGTACTCAAAGATTCAGGATAGCACTGGCATCCCAGAAAGGGCAGCATCTCCACCCAAGGATGCTGGCATTATTAATATTATTTCAGGAGGATCAGATATTTGTGGGACATCCTACTCAGCAGCCAAAAGGCATGCAAGAGAAATGAAATCAGAAAAAGGAGAAAGACCCACAAAGACTACCATCCTGACGAATGCAAAAGTGATTAGCTTTGAAGAAGAAGATCGAGAAAACGTTCTAGAGCCTCACCATGATGGTTTGGTCATTACTTTATATATTGCCAACCATTTTGTTTGCAGGATATTAATAGATGGAGAGAGTTCAGTTAACATAATATAGCTGGAAGCCCTCAAAAGGATGAACATCTCTGATACCACTTTCTGTCACACCACGCCAATGGCGGAAACACGTGGCGCGACGGTTCAAGCGTATAAAGTCAAGGTTAACGCAAATCATAAGTAATTAAGAAAATGGGTCATTTATTAAGGCGTCAAAAACCATGTTTTACGTTTACACATAAACGAAATTGTTTTTAATACAAGTAAGGAGGTTTCTCAAATATATCCCAAATCCTTGGGGAATAAAGGTGAAACCCCTTCAAAACACCCGACGCCCAGTTGAGAGATTCCCCTGACCCAGCTCGCCATGTTGTCCATCTTCAATCAATTACCTGAAAGATATGTTTAAAATTCGTCAATATATAAATATTGGTGAGTTCACAGGTTTTAGTTTCCAAAACTTTAACTCTTGGGAAATACCATGTTATGACAATTTTTAGGAGTTGCAAGTTCCTACAATTCTACTTGAGCCTATAACCAAACCAAGACAAATAATAATCATGCCCCGCTCCAAGTCGTTACTCGGTATCCTACGACTTGATTTCAGAATACGTGCACCCCCGGCATACGCCGATGCATAATCGACGCTATCGATTAGGGGTGGGCCTTGTCAGGCACCAATAGTACTATTCAAATATTCCTTCGGTTTCATTTCCCTGAATTAATGATTATAGAAGAGAGGTCTCAACCCCGAGTGGCGATCACAACTCAAGTAATTATCCCGTCAAACATTTTCCCTAACATATCTTTCCCCCGAAGAACGTAAAATAGTTTAAAATGGGGCCGTGAAACTCACCTGAATCTGTGTCTGGCTCAAAAGGAAAGATAGCAAATTTGTGGTCTCGCACCTACAAACGCCCTAGACGTATAAGTCACTACACCTATAGTGCATGTGCCTTGGCAAGTTGTACAGCCAACTCCCCGACCACGTGTTATTCCAATTCCCGTTTAATTAAACGTGTATCCTAGATTCGTTGGCGATGGATTACCCTTTTCTTGCAAGTTATATATTATTCTCGTTAATATCCTTTTAACTTGTATATTATTATCCTCGATTCGACTTCACTTAACGTATAATTATTTTCCCATTCAAATAATTATACTTAAGATCGCATCTTTCGATATAATATATTCTTAACGCTCGACCCGACTCAGTTTGCCGCATATTTATTTTCCCATTCAAATAGATATGCTAAGGTCTTGTCGTTCGGTAGTATATTCTTAACGCCCGACTCAACTTACCATGCCGTATATTTATTTTCCCATTCAAATAAATATACTAGGATCTCGTCGGTTCGGTATACACACACACACACACACACACACACACACATATATATATATATATATATATATATATATATATATATATATATATATATTGTCTACTCGTCTCGGTTTTCCTTCCCGCATATCTACTTTCCTATTAAGTAGATATACTAGAATTTCGTCGAGTCGAGCATATGTATACATATATAAACGTGTAATTTTTCTTGTTAAGTCCATACGTTGTTTAACGTTTTAATCCATTACGTTATGTTTTCTCCCACGAATGTTTTCTCCAACACTTAGGAAAGTGTTGTGTAATTTTCACCCATGTTATATATATTTTACTTCCTAAAATATATATTTTCTTATCTTGCCGCAACGGCATTTTTTTCTCTTGTTTGTCCGTTTATCCGCTATAGTTAGTTTATGTATCTAAGTCCGATAGTCGATTTTTCCAAGTTTTTCCCAATATGCGTTTTATAGAAGTATTATTTATATTTCTAATTCTCTAACACATATTATTTGAAAGGTTCAAAAATACTTTTGTATTTTTAACCCAAACTTGTTACTTTTATACAAAAATGTTTCCAACACTTTTATATTCCCATTTATACAAAAGTGTTCATTTTTGTATAAGTTTTCCCAAGTTTTTAATCTTGTTCAACATTTTTATAAAAACCTTTATTTTTATAAAACCCTTATGTTAATACAAGTCCATATTTTTATAAACTTCTATTTTTATAAAAATACGCTTTTTATACAAAATACACAAGTAGTTTACTAGTGTTTACCAAACCATCCTTGGAAAATCATTATTTATGCTTTTGGCACCAAACTTTCCATTGTTGCATTTTTGAATCAAAGTTTCTAAAATATCCATTTTAGTCCCTCAACTTTCAAAGTTACAACATTAGTCCCTTAACTTACCAATGTTGCATTTATCCATCCTAACTTCTAAAGTTAGCATTTTTCTCCCAAATTAGTGGACTTTGAAGAATCATCTTCTTAATGTTAGATTATTTTTACATCATACCACTTTTAATAGTCTTATATTCCATCATTAAGGCTACTAATATGTGTGTTTAGTGTATTTGTCCAACATATCCAAATTTCACTCATCCAAGTGAGTAGACTTTAAATATGTAACTTCTACATTTATGATCTTCTAACATATTCCAACTTATATTAGACTTTAGATGGTCATTTTATGATGATTAAAACTACCTTTTAGCATATTCAAGTTACTTTCACAAATCATGTTTAAATCATCATCCTACATAAGTGTATGTGTAGATTTTATAACTTTTAGAAACACTACATTACTAACATCAAATCTATGATCCATTTACTTGTCTTTAATCATCCATTTTACTCTTGTAAAATATATTAAAGCTTATGTTTCAAAACCACATTCTAACCCTTCATGTACAACTTGCTTCTAAGAACACATAACATGAATATTAATGATCAAAGCAAGGTTAAGAAGCTTACTACTAGCACAAGGCTAGGGAAGACAAAAACCTTGTATTTGAATGTGGTTTAGTGTGTTCTTCCAAGTGATTAAGCTCCAAGCTCTTGAAACACACAATGGGGTTTTGAAAGATGGATACTTAGAGGTGATTTGGAAGTGCCAAACTTGCAAGAGAAGTGTGTGTGTGTGTGGTATATGTTACGGCCAAGAGGGGAAGAAAGAAGAAGATTTTTGTTTGAATGTTCATGTATGCACACTTGTATCTTTATAATATCCTTTCCATATCTCTAAAGATCACATGTATCTTCCATGGATTATGTGAAATCTAGTGAAGATTGTGTGAGATATTAATGATCTTTGGAGGGATTATGTAGAGGGTGTTTGGCCGTGAGTTTAGAGAGAGAGAGAGAGAGAGGATTTTGTGAATCTTGCCAAGATGTGATAATATTCCATGTAATATACATTAGATTTATTAATCATTAATGTAATCTCATGGAATGATCTTGTGTTGGCTTCATAAGGCCATTGGCCGATTTTTTTCTTACAAAAAGCATGGTTTAGGCTTGCTTTTGTACTATCAAATCTTACCCAATGCCCATCCATGCATATTTAATCCCATGATTACCTCTAGGATACAAGTGGGTTATTTAGACAAAAGAGATTGTGCATGGGGGGGGGGGTGGGTTTAGGCCGGCCCCTTAGGGGTTTAGGTGGGGTCCACAACACCAAATATTTACCCATTATTTGTTATGTTAAATCCCTCCTCGTTCGGGTGTCGTTCGGGTATTTTTTGGGTTTTAAACCGCGCGTTATTCGGATACTAAAAATACCTTTAATAACCCTTAAACATAGCCTAGTTTAAGCGTTGATTGGTTATTTAGGATTTTGTCGGGTGAAATTATAAGTTATACGCGTATCGGGTGCGGTACGCGCACTTTATTCGTTACCGGGAGATTTGTATGTAAAGCTCTCACTTATGGCTTTGGAGTTCCAAAGCCCATTATATTTTGTGAAATTACCCTTTATTTTATGTCCTGGGTGTCCGGGATCCTTTTCGTTTATTTGATTTTTACCGGGTAATCGCCAACGTCCGTACCGGATAAATTTACTCGCACATGATCCCATCATGTTTTGTCATTAAACGTATGCATTCCTATGCATTATTTGGGAATTGCTATCTTCTAAGGCCTTGATAAGTAAATCAACACATAATTGCATTTAATTACGTTAATCATATATTAGTTAATTAGTACGGAATTACCTTATTTTTGCCGGTTGTTACATTCTCCCCCCGTTAAGAGAATTCCGTCCCGGAATTCACTTCGAGTTCTCCGGTATAGGGGTCTTCTCGAATAGGGCAGGATATTTTTGCTTCATCCGGTTCAGCCTTTCCCACGTGAACTCCGGTCCACGCTTGGCATTCCAGCGCACTTTGACCAACCTGATCTTGCTGCGCCTTAGTTTTTGGACCTTCCAATCTGTCACCTCGATTGGTTCTTCGACAAAGTGTAGCTTGTCGTCGATATGGATTTCGTCCGCAGGGATGATGAGAGTTTCGTCGGATAGGCACTTTTTCAAATTCGTCACGTGAAACGTGTCATGTATTCCACTAAGCTCTTGTGGCAACTTGAGCTTGTATGCCACAGGGCCTACTCTGGACAAGATTTCGAACGGTCCAACATACCGTGGGTTCAGCTTTCCGCGCTTCCCAAAGCGCGCGACACCTTTCCAAGTGACACCTTTAGTAGGACCCTGTCTCCGACTTGAAATTCCAAAGGTTTTCGCCTCATATCAGCGTAGCTTTTCTGCCGGTCACGGGCCGCTTTGAGACGTTCTTTTATCAAAAAGACCTTGTCCGTTGTCTCTTGAACAATTTCAGGCCCGGTAAGTTGTTTTTCTCCGACTTCAGCCCAACATAGTGGAGATCTACACTTGCGTCCATATAGAGCTTCAAAAGGTGCAGCTTGAATGCTCGTATGGTAACTGTTGTTATATGAAAATTCCACCAGTGGCAAGTGTGTATCCCAATTACCGCCGAAATCGATTGCACATGCCCGTAACATATCTTCCAAGGTCTGGATGGTTCGTTCACTTTGACCATCGGTTTGAGGATGATATGCGGTACTCATGTCAAGGCGAGTACCGAGGGCTAAATTCAAACTTTCCCAAAACCTTGAGGTGAAACGGCTGTCTCGATCAGAGATGATGGAGATAGGTACACCATGCTTAGACACCACTTCCTTAATGTACAAACGGGTCAGTTTTTCCAACTTATCCGTTTCGCGAATTGGAAGGAAGTGTGCGGATTTTGTCAATCGATCAACAATTACCCAAATCATGTCATGGCCGCTTGTTGTCTTGGGTTACTTGGTAATGAAATCCATGGAAATTTGCTCCCATTTCCATTCAGGTATTTCCGGTTGCTGGAGCAAGCCGGATGGTCTCTGATGCTCGGGTTTAACCTTTGCGCAAGTTAAACATCGCGCAACAAAAGCTGCTATATCCCTTTTGAAATTTGGCCACCAATAAAGTTCTTTCAAATCGTGGAACATCTGGTCTGCACCAGGGTGAACCGAATATCGAGAACTGTGAGCTTCGGCCAATACTAGTTCACGCAACCCGCCATACACTAGAACCCAAATTCTATTCATGAAATACAGGGTTTGGTCCGCCTTCGCCTCCAGTGAATCTGTTAGGACAAAGAGGATTGGTGAAACCACTTTTGGAAACCTTAGTCTAATTCACTTCTGTCATTTTGGCTAAGTATAGAAGTACTGAAAAGAAAACAAAGAACTGCTGAAGAGAAGATAAGAGAAGTGCTGAAGAGGAAACTTCATCAGAAGTTCTGAAGTCCAAACCAGACAAGTTCACTTCAGAAGTACTGAAGACAAACTACTCATCAGTAGTTTGTCATTCATCAGCACTTAGCATCAGATATTTTCCACCGCCTTTTGCATCAGTAGTTTATTGTTTATTATTACTTTTAGCTGTATTTGTTTGTTTCAATGTTGCAACTTGTGCAACTTGTTTCTGTTGTTTCTGTACTTGCTTTTTGGGCAAGATACATGTATGTAAACGTCTATAAATAGGAGGCTTCAACCTTCTATTTTAGACATTGATTTTAATAGAGAAATCCTTCAAACACTCTCAACTGTTCTATTCCATTTCAGTATTTATTGTGAATCTGTCTAAGTATCTAATTCTCATTTACTGCTTAGATTCATAATAAATACTTGTCATTTATTAGTTTCAATCATCAAGGGGGAGTAATAACTCTTCCTTAGTATAAAAAGTGTTGCTTTAACTTATACATTCCGCTGTGCTTATAATCTGATTTACAAGGGCTTGCTAAACACTTAAGTGTCAAGATAGCAAGTTCTTACTTAGCAAAAAGAGCAAAACTGATTCAACAATTGGTATCAGAGCCTTGGTTTATCTGATCACATATCAATCTGACAAATTGAGAATTAGACACAAAGCTCTTATTGATACTCAATAAAAAGATCAAAAGTTCACTTTTTATCAACATCCATCACTTAAAAGAGTCATCTGACAAATCTATACTCTTTAATATGGATCCACATAATACTGGTTCTGCCACTAAACCTGCCATGCTTGTTAGAAATGAATACAACATATGGCAAAAGAGAATGGCACATACCTTGTCACAAACCAACACAGGTTGTTGGAGATCTGTGATATATGGTCCTCACAAACCAGTAAATGTTAATCTTGAAACTAATGTTAAGGTCCCTAAGGACCCTAAAGAATATACAGATGATGATTTCCTAAAACATGAGCTAGATGCAAAAGCATTCTCTATGTTGGCAATGGCTCTCCCAAATGAGATATACTCTGGCCTTTTACATTGTGAAAGTGCCAAAGAACTCTGGGATTGTCTTAAAGAACAGTTTGGAGGAACTGAAGAGGTGATTGCCAACACCAAAGAGATTTTAGCTCAACAATATGAAACATTTGCTCATATTAATGGGGAAACTTTAACTCAACAATTTGAAAGATTCTCCTCATTAATATCTGAGCTAAAGTTAAATGGTCAGACCTATACAACAGTGTCTATGCTACATAGATTTTTAAGGTCTTTACCAGACAAATGGGAAACATACTCCATTGTTTTAAGATCCTCACCAGATTTTAGCTCCCTCACTCTTACAAAACTCCATGGGAGATTACTTACTTTTGAGAGAGAAATTGATCAAAAGAAGAAATTACAATCATCTGGTAAAACTGCTGATGACTACCTACCAGGTAGTACAGCACTTTTGGGACAAGATTCACCAACTTGTTCCTATGGATCTTATGACAATATTGACATAACCACTGGGATCTCATCAGAAAGATCTTTCCCAGGTTATGACAATAATGACCAAAGTCAAACTGCTGATAATCTATGTTTTATCATGGATGATTTGAAAAACTTTAGCAGTGATGACTTAGAAGAAATGGACATATTACACCAACTGGCCATGCTAAGCATTAAAACTAACAAGTTTTATAAAAGGTCAGGAAGGAAATTTCCAGGATTGACCAGTAATACAAAAATTGGTTTTGACAAATCTAAATTAAGATGTCATAAGTGTCAGAAGTTGGGACACTTTGCTAGAGAGTGTAGAAGCTCTAGCTTTAACCAATCACAATCTGGAAATAACTATAACCCCAATTATAATAGGAATAATGGAACTCAAGGGAGTGCTCATTTTGTACAGGCACAAGCTCCTCAACAGCAATACATGCCACAAGTACAATATGTTCAAGTGCCTGCTCAACAGATGCAGAGCCAACAATCAATCCCTCCCTTTCCAGCTGCTCAACATCCTCCACAGCCTCAACAACCCTCTCAACAAAGTCTTTTCACCTCAGGGTATGTTGACTGGAGCAGTCTCCCTTTTGACACCACAGAGTGCAATCCTGATGCAGACAACAAAATGTTTGACATCAACTGGGGAGAACCAGACAATGGCAGAAAGAACTTTGCCTTAATGGCGTTTGAAGGCTGTACTTCAAAATCTGCATTGTCACAGGTATCAAAAGAATCTTTGACAAAACTTTGCTCAAATTCTTGCAAAGAAACTTTTGCTCTCATAAGAGAGACAAATCTGCACTTACAAGGTAAAGCCAATGATTTAGAAAGAAAATACACACAGATAAAATGTGATTTAGAAAGAAAACTGTGTGCTAAAACAAAAGAAGTTTCTAAATTAACTTACTCAGCTATTGAAACCCAAGCACAAATTAAAATCATGCTAAATGACCTGGGAGATGTCAGACAAGAGCTTGCTGACACCAGGATCACATGTGAAAAATGGGTGGAATCTTGTAAGGGGTATCAATTATTGCTAAACAAACAAAGTGCTTCAAATATTAAGTTTGGCATAGGATACCATCATGTTAAAACACCAACAGATTTCTCTCCCAAAACTACTGAAGATGGGAGAAGAATTGTTTCAAATGAAACTTCTGAAGGGAAAGACTGCACATCTTTCCATGAAAACTTTCTAAACAGAAATCCTAGCATTTTTAAAGAAAGTACTTCAGAAGTATTAACAAAATCTAACAACAAGCCATCAGTAGTTTCATCTACATCAGGAGTTGAGATCCTGAAAACTACTGATGAGCAAAATCTTTACACTAATGTCAGAAATTTGCCTTTAGACCAAAAACAAAAGGCAAAAGAGTGTGAAATTTGTGGTCTGTTCAACCACAAAACTGAATTTTGTAGATACAGAAAAGGAATTCAGTTCAATCAAAAAATTAAACAACAGGTTGTGGGAAATCAAATCAGAAATGATTATGAAAGAATCTTTAAACCCAAGAAACAACAACCTGAAAACACCTTTTCTCAGAAAAAGATAAAATCTCAACCAAAATCTTTTTCTCAAAATTCCTTGTCAGTAGTTAGACCAGAATCATCAGCAGTTTCACAAACTGCTGAGATACAAAATCTAATGAACATGGTACAACTACTGATGACCAAGGTTGATGGTGGTCCTGAAAAGGATACCACCATGGTTCTTAATGAAAAATCCATTGCCAAAAAGACATGGATTTCTCAACCTGGTCAAGAACATACTGTAACTGTTCTCAAGAGCAAACCCAAAGCCAAACAGGCTTGGGTTCCTAGATCTAACTAATTTGCTTTTATGTGCAGAGAGTTTCCAGGGGCTTAAACAACATATGGTATGTTGATAGTGGAGGCTCTATGCACATGACTGGATGCAGATACCTGATAAACAACTTTATCAGCCAAAGAGAAGGATCTGTATCCTTTGGGAACAATGCTAAGGGATATGTGCTAGGACATGGCAATGTCTCCTCTGGCAAAATACAGTTTGACAAGGTCAATCTGGTGGAAAACCTTGAATACAACTTGCTGAGTGTGTCACAAATGTGTGATAAAGGATATTCTTCCTTTTTCACAAAGACAGCATGCAAGATCATCTCACCAGAAGGCCAGAAGTTGATAGAGAAGATCATTGAAGATCATACTTTGCTGATTGCCAAAAGATGTGGCAATGTCTATGCAGTGGACATTGAGAAAGACAAAGTATTGAACAACACTGCCTGTTTCTTCTCAAGGGCATCAAGTTCAGAAACAGATCTCTGGCACAGGAGACTTGGCCATGTGAACTTTAAAACCATAAATAAAGTCACAAAAATGGGCTTGGTCAGAGGTCTACCTTTGAAAGTATACCAGTGTCAAGAACACTGTGTATCCTGTTTAAAGTTAAACAGCATAAGTCCTCCTATAAGTCTATTGAAGAATCAAAAACAACTGCATGTCTTCAACTACTCCATATGGACTTATTTGGACCTGTCAAGATTATGAGCCTTGGTAAGAAGAAGTACTGCTTAGTCATCATTGATGACTACTCAAGATTCACATGGGTATTCTTCTTATTCTCCAAGGATGAGGCTGCTGAAATCATCAAGTTCTTCATTCTACAAGTAGAGAAACAATATTCTCTATCTGTCAAAACCATTAGAAGTGACAATGGGACAGAGTTCAGGAACAAAACTCTGGATGAATTCTGTTTGTCTAAAGGGATTATTAGACAATACAGTGTTCCCAGAACTCCTGAACAAAATGGTGTAGTAGAAAGGAAGAACAGAACATTGATAGAAGGAGCAAGAACAATGTTAGCTGATTCTGGACTGCCCTTGTACTTTTGGGCAGAAGCAGTTAACACATCATGTTATGTTCAGAATAGAGTTCTTGTGGTCAAGAGACATTCCAAGACTGCCTATGAAGTTCTTCATGGCATGAAGCCCCTTATCTCCTTTTTCAGGGCTTTTGGGTGTCAATGTTTCATCTTGAACATCAAGGAATCTATTTCAAAGTTTGCTGCCAAAGTTGACTCAGGTTACTTTCTTGGTTATTCTTCAACTAGAAAAGCCTACAAGGTTTTTAATTCTCACACTAGGATAGTAGAAGAAACATTGAATGTCAAGTTCAATGAGTCAAAACACACTCTTATTCCAGCACATCCTGCTGAACTCTTTGACCTTGACAACTTCCACTTTGGACCTGAAAAGACTGTTACTCCTTCCAAACCTACTTATTATGGTGATCAAAGGTTTGAAGATGAGGATCCTACACCATGGACTCCTCAAACAGTCATTAAGTCAACTTCAACACCATCAGAAGTTTCCCAAACTTCTGATCAAACAAATACTGAAGGCCAAACTCAAACATCTGCTTCAGCACCTGCAACTACTGAAGAAACTAAAACTGCTGAACCAGATATTATAGACCTCAGTAGTTTGTTTGAAGAACAAGAGCCACCTACACCTGTCAGTGGTTTACAACAACTGATTGAACACAGAGATCATCCACTTGATCAAGTCATGGGTGATATAGCTTCAGGTGTTCTTACCAGAAACCAGCTCTCCAACTTTTGCTTATTTTCAGCCTTTATTTCACAGTTGGAACCAAAGAAGTACCAGGAAGCCCTCAAAGACAATAATTGGGTGCAAGCTATGCAAGATGAACTGCTTCAGTTCAACAAGCAACAGGTCTGGGAAATCTGTCCCTTACCTCCAAACAAGCAACCAATTGGCACAAGATGGGTTTTCAGGAACAAACAAGATGAAGCTGGTATGATAATCAAGAACAAGGCAAGACTGGTAGTTCAAGGGTATTCTCAAGAAGAGGGAATTGACTATGATGAAACCTTTGCTCCAGTTGCAAGGCTTGAGGCCATCAGGTTATTTCTGGCCTATGCCATTTCCAACAAAATTAAAGTTTATCAAATGGATGTGAAAAGTGCATTTTTGTATGGAAAAATAAAAGAGGAGGTGTATATCTGTCAGCCACCTGGGTTTGAGGATCCTTCTCATCCTGAGTGGGTGTACAGACTGGACAAAGCTCTTTATGGGCTCAAACAGGCTCCAAGAGCCTGGTATGATACACTCTCCACCTTTTTACTCAAAAATAACTTTACAAGAGGTGCCATTGATAAAACTCTTTTCATTAAACATGTTGGAAATCATGTCTTACTTGTTCAAATTTATGTTGATGATATCATTTTTGGTTCAACAAACACAAAACTGTGTGATGATTTTAAGAAACTCATGCAATCAAAATTTGAGATGAGTACAATGGGAGAACTGCAGTACTTTCTAGGACTGCAGATCAAGCAACAAACAAATGGAACTTTTATACATCAATCAAAATATGTTAAAGAATTATTGAACAAATTTTCTTTAAATGACTGTAAATCATGTTCCACTCCCATGACACCAATCACACAAGTTGAACCTGATGATCAAGGAAAACAGGTTGATCAAACCATGTACAGATGCATGATAGGTTCCCTTTTATACTTAACTGCTTCTAGACCAGATATTATGTTTTCAACATGTGTCTGTGCTAGATATCAATCAGCACCAAGGGAATCACACCTTATAGCAGTCAAAAGAATTTTCAGATATCTGAAAGGAACTCCAACACTTGGAATTTGGTATCCTGCTTCAAGCAATACCAAGTTATCAGCTTTTTCAGATAGTGACTATGCAGGGTGTAAGATGACAAGAAAGTCAACATCTGGTGGTTGTCAATTCCTGGGTAACTGTCTAGTGTCATGGCAATCAAAGAAGCAAACATCTGTTGCAACTTCAACTGCTGAAGCTGAATACATTGCAGCTGCAAGTTGTACATCACAGATACAATGGCTCCAATATCAACTTCTTGATTATGGAATCAAAGAGACCAAGACACCTTTGTTTGTAGACAGCAAATCTGCCATTAGCATCATTCAAAATCCGGTACAGTTCTCAAAAACCAAACATATTGAGATAAGGTACCATTTCATAAGAGATTGCTATGAAAAAGGCAAGATTGAGGTGAAGCATGTAGCAACAGCTAATCAAATAGCTGACATCTTCACAAAACCCCTTGACACATCAACATTTCAGAAGTTAGTATCCATGCTTGGGATGCTAAATTTGTAAGTGTTTATTTTCTTATTTTGCAATTTTTCATTTTTCACTTACAAAACAGACAAAAAGTCTGAAACAAAACTTCTGAAAAGAGAGAAACTACTGATGAACAAACATCAGTATGGGGATAATTTTCTGAAAAGTGTGTAACTTCTGATAAAATAACCTTCAGAAGTTATGAATAAAAGTATTTATAAAAACATTTCTCATCAGCTGTTAAAACTACTGAAGAGGAAATGGGAACTACTGATGAAGTAATCCTTCATCAGCAGTTTAAGTCAAAAGGGCAAATCTGACTTTTCCCATCATCAGAGGTTTGACCTAATCAGTATAAAACCTCTGATAAAAAGATTTTTAACCAAAGGCGGTTCAAAAACTTCTAATAAAGAAGATTCAAGCGGTTAAAACTTCTGATAAATACCTTTTTCTCCACACTTATCCTTTCAAACTCAAAATATCCCTCCTTCTCTCTCAAAAACTCTCTCAATAACCTAAACCTGCAAATCAACTGTTCGATGAGATCAAAACCAAAACCACATGGCTCTAGTTCTAAAACAGGGACACAATCAAAGGGCCTTTCTTGAAAAACAAGAAGGCTGGTCCCAATACGATGAGATCATTGATCTTGTCGTAAAATCCCAATATTTTACTGCTCTCACAATAAACCCACCAATTCACACTGAAACTCTGAATGAGTTCTGGGCAAATGCTGAGACGGTGACAACGGATAATGAGGTCATTTCCCTCAACTCAAGAATAAAAGGGAAACCACTGACCATCACACCGGCCACACTGGCAACAAGACTGGGTCTGGATGATGTAACTGCCCCTGACCATGTTGCTAATTCTGATATTCACCTAACCATGACTGAGTGTGGTTATCAAGGTACTCTCTCCCATGCTACAATCTTCAAAAAATATTTTGAACCAAAATACAAGCTTTTGTTTCATTATATTATTATGTGTTTGAGTCCAAAAACAGGGTCTTATGACCAGATGCCCTCCACTTTTCAACCAATATTTCATTCCATTGTGAATGAAACTAAATTCAGGGCATCAAAACTATTTTTCAATGAGTTGGTGTTACATCACAATAATACCAAGAAAAAGTTTTTGTTGTACCCAAGGTTCATTATGCAATGCATAATAGGGGAACTGGGTAATGAGGTGCTTGTGGGAAAAATTTCAACTCTAAATCCTTTAACATCACAAGCATACTCAAGGCATAACAAACCGGCTGCCTGGCCAGAAGATGATCAGGGAGAACAACAACAAGTCCCCCTGAAGCCCACATCTTCCAAACTCACACCACCAAAAGCCAAAAAGCCCAAGCCAACAAAGACTAAAACCCACCAACCCAAAAGAAAAGCTGTTCAGGAGGTTGAGATGCCTGAACATGCTCATGAGCAGTCTGCTCTTCAAATAGGTGAGACTGAAACACCCTCTCAGTCTCATCCATCTCAAACCCCACCAAGAGCACCCATAACCATTTTATTCAAAAGAAAAAGACTTAGAAAAACTATTGAAATGCACTCTTCTTTTGAAACTGTTGAACGACAAATTTCACCTATTGCCCAAACTACTGAACCAACCCCACAAATTTCTGAACAAGAGGCAATAGAAATTGCCAAACTTCTCTCTGGGCTAAAAGAGAAGGTCCCATCTGATTATGTCAGTCCCCTACAACCACAACAAACAGGGGACATAACCACTACATCAGACATGGATGTGGACATCTCTAGCCCTATCCCAAGAGATGAGGGTGGACCAGAGTCTTTAAGCCCAATTTTAGAGACTCTTGGGGCATCTGAGGCTGCTACTACTCAGTTACCACCCAGTGGTGGATCTGAGGATAGAAGTAACATAGCTAAGACCTCAGATGTGGCAACTACTGATGAAGGCTTAATGCCTGAAGTAGGAAATCCTCAGAACCAAGAACAAGAGGTTCATGAGAGAACTGAGTTGGGCTCAGCTCATGATTTAACTGAGACAGTCCTCATTGAGGGCAACATCAGGGATTCAGATGATTCCATTAATTTGGATGATGTTTCAAAAACACAAACTACTGAATTGACGGCACTTTCTGAAGGTCCTGTTTCAGGGGTATCCAGGCTCAAGAAGCCAGTCACCCCTGCACAGGTTAAAGCCCACTCAATCCCTAAAACCCCTAGAGTGGCATCCTCTGTACAACATGAGGATCTCCCAAAAACACCCCCTTCACAACAAATGCCTACCCAATTCCCTGGGCAAACAAGCATAGACCTGAACCAGCTATGCAGCCCAGAGGGTCCCCTGTACCACATGATGAATACTCTCATCAGAAATCACTTCCAAACATACACAGCTAACTTGGAGCTGTCTATCAAGAATCAATTTGGAGTGATCAAGACCAAGATGAATGATCTGTCCAACAAAATAGACTTCAACAGCAAACAGATTGCTCATCTTCAAGGACAATTCTCCCAACCCTCAACTTCAAAAGTTAAACTTGATGAATCCAAAAAGGGGGAGAAGATCAGGGAACCTAAGGAGACATTCCAAGCCAGGATAAGGGCAAGAGTGGCCATCCTTGAAAGAGATCAAAAAGATCAGGCCAGGAAAGAAAAATTGCCCAAACAGTTTGGTGTCTCAATGGAAGAAATTGAAGCCACAGAAAAAGAAGATGAGACCCAAACCTCTGAAGAATCCCTAAGGCACAATGAAGAAACTTCTGATGGCAAAAGTTCTGATGAAGAATCAGAAAGTGCTAAAGACAATCCTTCAGTAGTTGACAAACCATCAGCTGTTGTCAACCCATCAGAGGTTAACACTTCCAAACCTCAAACCACTGAACCTTCCAGATCCACTGAACAAATCAAACCAACTTCTGCTCCTCCAAGGCCTACAACAACCACTACCATGACTGTCCTAACACCTGCTCCAATCTCTCAATCAACTGAACTTCTTGAGCAGAGGTTAAAGGCAGTTCAACAAAAGGCCAAGGAAGACCAGATTTGGAAAAGTCTGGAACAAAGGGATGATCTAGAGTTTGAAGAGAAGCTCCAGGCTTATCAAGCTGAACTGGAGAGACAGGCTGAAATAGACTATGTTGCTGAAGAAGACAAAAGACAACAACTGATGTCTTACATTACCAAGAACAGCAAGACTAAAGCCTATACACTCAAAGGACTCTCTGTGCAAGAGCTGACAAGAAGGGCACAACTGCTTGCAGATAAACTGGCCACTAGCAAAGAAGGAAAGGCCAAGAGAGCCCAGATAATAGAAGAGTTAGTAGCAGAAGGCTATGGTTCAAAAGCCTCAGTATCCAGATGGAAAGAAGATAGACTAATGGATACTTACAAGAAATACTTGGCTGCCAAGGCTGCAAATCCAGAGAAGTTTCAAACTACTGATCCTTCAAGATCAGTAGTTAGAACTTCTGGTGTATCAAGAAGAAGAACTGCTACTCAGAGAAAGAAGGCAGAGGACAATGTCAAAACTGACTTCAAAATGGTACTACTTGAAGGAAGTTCAATAGTCCATTCAGATTTTGACATTGAGGAGAAACCTCTGTTAACACAATTCAGGGATCCTTCCACTTTTGCATACCAAATACAAAAGACCATCAAAGAAAAGTTGCATACCAGAGTAGTGACTGAACACCATCTCCCAACTGTTCAGATGCCTGATATGCAACAACAACAAGGAAGAGACTCCCACCTGAGGCTAACTGAAACTGAAAGCATCCAGCACTCAGGACCATCAACCCAAGGGACAAGTCTGGTTCCCTATTCTTCTGACTTTAACAAGTCAAAGATACCTATCATCAGATGGTCACTTACTGATAACAACTCAGTATTGTTGACAAGAAGAGACCTCTCAAGCAGGGCTTACAAGAAGATCAGTGATCTGAAGAAACTGTCAACACAAGACCTGCTCACAATTCAACATCTAGAGCCACAGAGAGGATCTCTATCTGATGGTCAGTTAAACCAGCTCAAGAACACCATGTACAAAGAGATATGGAAGATTGTTCAAGACAGAAGAAAAACATAAGGAATTAGTAAGGTTTTGGCTTCATCAATCCAGGGGGAGATTGTTAGGACAAAGAGGATTGGTGAAACCACTTTTGGAAACCTTAGTCTAATTCACTTCTGTCATTTTGGCTAAGTATAGAAGTACTGAAAAGAAAACAAAGAACTGCTGAAGAGAAGATAAGAGAAGTGCTGAAGAAGAAACTTCATCAGAAGTTCTGAAGTCCAAACCAGACAAGTTCACTTCAGAAGTACTGAAGACAAACTACTCATCAGTAGTTTGTCATTCATCAGCACTTAGCATCAGATATTTTCCACCGCCTTTTGCATCAGTAGTTTATTGTTAATTATTACTTTTAGCTGTATTTGTTTGTTTCAATGTTGCAACTTGTGCAACTTGTTTCTGTTGTTTCTGTACTTGCTTTTTGGGCAAGATACATGTATGTAAACGTCTATAAATAGGAGGCTTCAACCTTCTATTTTAGACATTGATTTTAATAGAGAAATCCTTCAAACACTCTCAACTGTTCTATTCCATTTCAGTATTTATTGTGAATCTGTCTAAGTATCTAATTCTCATTTACTGCTTAGATTCATAATAAATACTTGTCATTTATTAGTTTCAATCATCAAGGGGGAGTAATAACTCTTCCTTAGTATAAAAAGTGTTGCTTTAACTTATACATTCCGCTGTGCTTATAATCTGATTTACAAGGGCTTGCTAAACACTTAAGTGTCAAGATAGCAAGTTCTTACTTAGAAAAAAGAGCAAAATTGATCCAACAGAATCAACCATTTTCCTCAATCATTCACCTTTGACATTCTCGGGTTTAAGAGCGTTAATTTGAGCTTCACGAATTCGGTCAGTTAGAGTCGTGTGGATAGTTAGACCCAAAGCTCGGACACGCAACGGCTTAACCCGTTCCTTGCGACTTAAGGCGTCGGCCACAACGTTCGCCTTTCCGGGATGGTACTTTATCACACAATCGTAATCGTTTAATAATTCAACCCATCGCCGTTGTCGCATGTTCAAATCCTTCTGATCAAAGATGTGTTGCAAACTCTTATGATCAGTGAAGATCGTGCACTTGGTTCCATACAAATAATGCCTCCAAATCTTGAGAGCGAATACCACTGCACCCAATTCCAAATCGTGTGTAGTGTAATTCTTCTCGTGGATTTTTAGTTGTCTGGAAGCATAGGCTATCACCTTTTCTCGTTGCATCAACACGCAACCCAAGCCTTGATGAGAGGCGTCACAGTAAACCACAAAATCTTCCGTACCATCGGGGAGTGATAATATCGGAGCGCCACATAACTTCTCTTTCAGCAATTGGAATGCTGCTTCTTGCTTTTCCGTCCTCTCAAACTTCTTATCCATTTGGGTTAGCATGGTCAAAGACTGTGCTATCTTAGAAAAGTTCTCGATGAATCTTTTGTAGTACCCCGCAAGGCCAAGAAATTGTCGTACTTCAGTAGGAGTTCTAGGGGCGTCCCAATTTTTAATTGCCTCGATCTTAGCGGGATCGACATGTATACCCTTTTCATTCACCACGTGGCCTAAGAAGTGGACTTCTCGAATCCAAAAGTCACATTTTGAAAACTTAGCATAGAGCTTCTCTTTGCGTAATACTTCAAGGATTAAACGAAGGTGATTCTCGTGGTCTTCCTTAGTGCGAGAATAGATCAAAATATCATCAATAAAAACAATGACGAACTTATCCAAGTACGGCTTACACACGCGATTCATCAAGTCCATGAAAACCGCCGGTGCATTAGATATGCCGAACGGCATTACCAAAAATTCATAGTGCCCATAACGAGTCCTAAAAGCCGTTTTTGGTACATCCTCCTCTTGAATACGTAACTGATGATAGCCGGACCTTAGATCGATCTTGGAATAGAAGCTGGATCCGTGGAGTTGATCAAATAAATCGTCGATCCTGGGGAGAGGATAACGATTTTTAATGGTTAACTTGTTCAGCTCCCTGTAATCAATGCACATACGAAAAGTGCCATCTTTCTTTTTCACGAATAAGACTGGAGCTCCCCAAGGTGAGAAACTTGGTCTTATGAAGCCTTTGTCTAACAATTCTTGCAGTTGACTGGATAGTTCCTGCATCTCGGATGGAGCTAAGCGATACGGCGATCGTGCTACGGGAGCAGCTTCAGGAACAAGGTTGATGCGGAAATCGACTTGTCGAGGTGGTGGCAACCCCGGCAAATCTTCTGGGAATGCATCAGGAAAATCTCTAGCTACCGGGATATCTTCCAACTTCCTCTCGTCGGCCTTCTTATCTACGACGTGCGCCAAGAATGCGATAAGACCTTTCCTTAAACACTTTCGGGCCTTCATGCTTGTAATAATTCTTAATGGCGTCCCACGCCTTTCCCCTTGAATCGAAAGAGTTTCACCGCTTGCGAGAGGAACTTGAATTATTTTATCGTTGCAAACAACGACGACACGATGTGCGGATAACCAATCCATGCCAACGACTATGTCAAAACTACCCAGTACAACCGGTAAGAGATCGATACCAAATTCGTGCCCACAGAGATCCAACCTACAATCTTTCGCTACTTCTCTTGTTTCTATAGTTTTACCATTAGCCAATTCTATGGAATAAGGGGTATCTAGCTTACTAGTTTTTAGCCCAAGTAATCTTTTAAACTCAATAGATACGAAGCTAAAATCGGCACCAGTATCAAACAATACAGAAGCATAATGACCGTTAAGAGGGAACGTACCAGTGACCACATTAGGGTCCTGTCGTGCATCACCAGCACCAATCATGAATGCCCGTCCACGTGCTTGGTTGTTAAGCTTAGGACAGTTCCTTTTCCAATGGTCAGGCGACCCACATGCGAAGCAGGGCCTCGCTCCTCCAGTCTTCGGTGCTCCCGACCTGCACTCCTCAGTCTTGTGCCCCGAGCGGTGGCACTTTCCACAGATTACCTCGTTCTTTCCGTGATAACCCGGTTTTCCACCATTTCCACATCCCGTCGCCACATACCCTTTTCCCTTTTTGTTCGAACCACCCGATGACCCATCTTTCTTCCCTTCATTCCGCTTTCGCTTCCCAAACCTCGGCTTGTTCCCCTGATCGCTAGACCCAACCACTGAAGTTGAACCCAAATTCTTACCTTCCACATTACTGGACTCTGAAATTTTTAATCCCGACACCTTTCGGATCTAGGTGCCCATTCGGATGGCGTCCTCAGTGAGGCTCAGAGCGAGGTCGATGGCCTCACGCATGGTTGTGGGCTTGGAAGAAGTGACCATGCTGTGTATTTGTGGCGCCAGTCCGAATAGGTATCGTTCTATCTTCTTGCTTTCTGGTGTGACCAAACGAGGAACCAGTCGTGAAAGGTCGTGGAACCTGGACGTGTACCCAGCTACGTCCGCACCTGTCATGGTGAGGTTCCAGAATTCAGTCTCCAGTTTCTGCACTTCACTCGCCGGGCAGTATTCAGCAATCATAAGTTCCCTTAACTCCAACCAGGTTAAGGAGTATGCAGCATCGTCTCCTAGTGACTGAACTTGGCTGTTCCACCAAGTTAACGCTTGATCCAGGAACAAGTTCGTAGAGTACATGACAGTTTGTCGGGGAGTACAGCTGCTGATGCGGATTACTGCCTCAGTCTTTTCGAACCATTTGACCAATCCAACGGATCCCTCTGTGCCGCTGAAGTTGATTGGCTTGCAGTCCAGGAAGGCTTTGAATGTGCAGCCACGCTCTCGCGAGGCAGTTTCTGCAATAATAAGGTAGTATGTTATTATGGGATAGGAGTTTCATGATGATCTCCCATCGCTTTTGCATTTATTCATAAACCTCTTACCAGTGGGGGAGTTCTCACGTTGATCACTCCCGGTCCTGTCCCGCGATCGTTCGGAGCGGGCGGCCTCGTGCTCCGCGATAGCTCGGGCTATACGCTCCGAGACTAGTGTTTCGAGTTCAGCGGGTGTTGTGGGCAATCCGTCATTGCCACTGTTGCTCCATGTGGCCGGTGCCATTTTACTTCAATAATAATTATTAAAAGTAAATTTTTGACGAACATTCATACAAATATTGTCATACACAAAGCATAAATAGCAACTCATCACATGAACATGATAATCAACACAATCATCACCACACATCGCACAGATCACAATATATAGAGTAAGTAATAATAATCGTAGACAATCACAGTTATACAACCACATATTTTACCATCATAACAATAAGATTTTCATTAATTTCAACAATACGAGTACAACGCTTTGTTTACAATAACAAATTAGGGGATAGCATCCCTCATACATCATTTTGAAATAATAAAAAAATCATGTCATATGCCGGCACACCCCGCACGGCTGGGCAGAATGTAAACGAGCGCTGTAATCCGTGCTACGCTATCATGCTACTACTACTATATATATCTGAAAATGATTCTTCGAGCATCCCTGGAATGTCTCCCCGTCTACCGGGGTGGTGGCGGTGGGTACTGGTGCTGGGGGGCATACATACTGATGGACATGCTGATAGTCATAATGCGATCATATAGGAACTGGGGGTGCGCGAAGTGCGCGTCGCCTGTGATCCCACAGTGTGCGTCCATGCACAGAAGCTCCTCTGCGTAGTGTGCCAGTGCATCCCTGGCGTCAATAATCCTGGCCCACATGAGTCGGGCCTGCTGATCCATCTGGCTTACGGTGCGCTGCACCGTGTCAGCGAGAGTCTGGAAGTCACTCTCCAATGAAATCACTGTGGACCAAGCCGGTCCTGATAGTGGGGCCATCCCATGGGGCTGTGACGGCCCGGGTAGGTCGGGGTACGTCGGTTGGGATGGGCCGACTGTGGTGGTACAAGTAGTGGTGTGAATGGCTGGGCGAAACCCAGTAGTCCAGGGGTGAAGTGGGGTGGCATCAGGTATGGGTCTCCTACACCCAGAGCATATGGTGCAGGCGATGGTATCATGAAGGGGGCCCCTGCACCCAAAGTGTAAGGTGCAGGTAGTGGTACTGTAGGCATCTCTGGGAGTGGTGGCAGCATGGGTAAGGTAGGGATGGGTAATGTCATGGGTGCGGAGGGAGGTGCTATAAGCTCGGCCAAGGGGCCATAAGGGGCTGTGTAACAGTGGCCCACTCCGGGGTGGACACCATGACGGTGGGGGTATTGGGGCTCGCAGTAGCGAACGCCGTCATGCCCGCTCTACGTAACTCAGAGCTACGGGCTGAGCTGCCCTCTAGGATATGTCCCGCTGGTGCTGGCCCATCCTATGGTACGGGCTCGGGTAGGGCGAGAAGGGCTACAGGTGCAGTAGGGGCGTCCTATAACATCGGAGCAACGGGCTCCTCCTGGTCAGCTGGGGGAATAGGTATGGCTACATGGTCCACAGACGCTACTGACTCATCGTCAGAGTCGTCTGATATCCACCCGTTCCGTCCTCGAGCAAGAGGCACAAGCCTCATACCCGGGGGAACGGGGATGTGAGGGGCGGGTAGCGGCTCATGATCGACGTGGGCATGTCGATCGAACAGAGACTCCACGGTCTCCGACCGGGTGGGGGCGGGTCTCGAAGGACCTGCGCAGTCCGCAGGGAAATCCCTGATGGCTCGAATGGGGTGTGGTGGTAATGGTGCGGCAGGTAGTGGCACGAGAGGCAGATCGGCCTGTGGTGCCTCTGCCATCGGCATGTCTGCTACGGCGGCCATGTCGTCTCCTGCGGGGGCCCACTCTGGGTCCTCACTGGGATCAGTCTCCTCGGAGCTGTCGCTGCCTGCGCCTCCAACGGCGGCGTCTATCTCCATGTCGTCCTCCTCTGGGTCGAGTACTACTACCTCGACCGGTGGGGCTGGTATGATCTGTATGCTACTATCATAGCTCGGTGCTGCACTCTCTGCGTCCGACATCCCTGGCAAAGGAACCGTACTAATATTTATGATTTATTCATTAGAAAGTTAAGGCGTACATTCAAGGTATCCTTCCTAACTTCTAATACTAACGTAACACATATTAATACCCATGGCTAGCTTGGTCGGAATCTCCTCATACCCAATGTTCTTTTCTTTCGAAAAATTTACTTTATTGCGTTTTGCATATATATGTATATATATTTTGAAAACTTTATCTTTTGAACCAAATCTGGTTATAGTTTAGATTTTAAAAAAAAAATACTAGTTCGCTATAACCTTGGCTCTGATACCACTTTCTGTCACACCACGCCAATGGCGGAAACACGTGGCGCGACGGTTCAAGCGTATAAAGTCAAGGTTAACGCAAATCATAAGTAATTAAGAAAATGGGTCATTTATTAAGGCATCAAAAACCATGTTTTACGTTTACACATAAACGAAATTGTTTTTAATACAAGTAAGGAGGTTTCTCAAATATATCCCAAATCCTTGGGGAATAAAGGTGAAACCCCTTCAAAACACCCGACGCCCAGTTGAGAGATTCCCCTGACCCAACTCGCCATGTTGTCCATCTTCAATCAATTACCTGAAAGATATGTTTAAAATTCGTCAATATATAAATATTGGCGAGTTCACAGGTTTTAGTTTCCAAAACTTTAACTCTTGGGAAATACCATGTTATGACAATTTTTAGGAGTTGCAAGTTCCTACAATTCTACTTGAGCCTATAACCAAACCAAGACAAATAATAATCATGTCCCGCTCCAAGTCGTTACTCGGTATCCTACGACTTGATTTCAGAATACGTGCACCCCCGGCATACGCCGATGCATAATCGACGCTATCGATTAGGGGTGGGCCTTGTCAGGCACCAATAGTACTATTCAAATATTCCTTCGGTTTCATTTCCCTGAATTAATGATTATAGAAGAGAGGTCTCAACCCCGAGTGGCGATCACAACTCAAGTAATTATCCCGTCAAACATTTTCCCTAACATATCTTTCCCCCGAAGAACGTAAAATAGTTTAAAATGGGGCCGTGAGACTCACCTGAATCTGTGTCCGGCTCAAAAGGAAAGATAGCAAATTGGTGGTCTCGCACCTACAAACGTCCTAGACGTATAAGTCACTACACCTATAGTGCATGTGCCTTGGCAAGTTGTACACCCAAGTCCCCGACCACGTGTTATTCCAATTCCCGTTTAATTAAACGTGTATCCTAGGTTCGTTGGCGATGGATTACCCTTTTCTTGCAAGTTATATATTATTCTCGTTAATATCCTTTTAACTTGTATATTATTATCCTCGATTCGACTTCACTTAACGTATAATTATTTTCCCATTCAAATAATTATACTTAAGATCGCATCGTTCGATATAATATATTCTTAACGCTCGACCCGACTCACTTTCCCGCATATTTATTTTCCCATTCAAATAGATATGCTAAGGTCTTGTCGTTCGGTAGTATATTCTTAACGCCCGACTCAACTTACCATGCCGTATATTTATTTTCCCATTCAAATAAATATACTAGGATCTCGTCGGTTCGGTATACACACACACACATATATATCTATATATATATATACATATATATATATATATATATATTTTGTCTACTCGTCTCGGTTTTCCTTCCCGCATATCTACTTTCCCATTAAGTAGTTATACTAGAATTTCGTCGAGTCGAGCATATGTATACATATATAAACGTGTAATTTTTCTTGTTAAGTCCATACGTTGTTTAACGTTTTAATCCATTACGTTATGTTTTCTCCCACGAATGTTTTCTCCAACACTTAGGAAAGTGTTGTGTAATTTTCACCCATGTTATATATATTTTACTTCCTAAAATATATATTTTCTTATCTTGCCGCAACGGCATTTTTTTCTCTTGTTTGTCCGTTTATCCCCTATAGTTGTTTATGTATCTAAGTCCGATAGTCGATTTTTCCAAGTTTTTCCCAATATGCGTTTTATAGAAGTATTATTTATATTTCTAATTCTCTAACACATATTATTTGAAAGGTTCAAAAATACTTTTGTATTTTTTAACCCAAACTTGTTACTTATATACAAAAATGTTTCCAACACTTTTATATTCCCATTTATACAAAAGTGTTCATTTTTGTATAAGTTTTCCCAAGTTTTTAATCTTGTTCAACATTTTTATAAAAACCTCTATTTTTATAAAACCCTTATGTTAATACAAGTCCATATTTTTATAAACTTCTATTTTTATAAAAATACGCTTTTTATACAAAATACACAAGTAGTTTACTAGTGTTTACCAAACCATCCTTGGAAAATCATTATTTATGCTTTTGGCACCAAACTTTCCCTTGTTGCATTTTTGAATCAAAGTTTCTAAAATATCCATTTTAGTCCCTCAACTTTCAAAGTTACAACATTAGTCCCTTAACTTACCAATGTTGCATTTTTCCATCCTAACTTCCAAAGTTAGCATTTTTCTCCCAACTTAGTGGACTTTGAAGAATCATCTTCTTAATGTTAGATTATTTTTACATCATACCACTTTTAATAGTCTTATATTCCATCATTAAGGCTACTAATATGTGTGTTTAGTGTATTTGTCCAACATATCCAAATTTCACTCATCCAAGTGAGTAGACTTTAAATATGTAACTTCTACATTTATGATCTTCTAACATATTCCAACTTATATTAGACTTTAGATGGTCATTTTATGATGATTAAAACTACCTTTTAGCATATTCAAGTTACTTTCACAAATCATGTTTAAATCATCATCCTACATAAGTGTATGTGTATATTTTATAACTTTTAGAAACACTACATTACTAACATCAAATCTATGATCCATTTACATGTCTTTAATCATCCATTTTACTCTTGTAAAATATATTAAAGCTTATGTTTCAAAACCACATTCTAACCCTTCATGTACAACTTGCTTCTAAGAACACATAACATGAATATTAATGATCAAAGCAAGGTTAAGAAGCTTACTACTAGCACAAGGCTAGGGAAGACAAAAACCTTGTATTTGAATGTGGTTTAGTGTGTTCTTCCAAGTGATTAAGCTCCAAGCTCTTGAAACACACAATGGGTTTTGAAAGATGGATACTTAGAGGTGATTTGGAAGTGCCAAACTTGCAAGAGAAGTGTGTGTGTGTGTGGTATATGTTACGGCCAAGAGGGGAAGAAAGAAGAAGATTTTTGTTTAAATGTTCATGTATGCACACTTGTATCTTTATAATATCCTTTCCATATCTCTAAAGATCACATGTATCTTCCATGGATTATGTGAAATCTAGTGAAGATTGTGTGAGATATTAATGATCTTTGGGAGGGATTATGTAGAGGGTGTTTGGTCGTGAGTTTAGAGAGAGAGAGAGAGAGAGGATTTTGTGAATCTTGCCAAGATGTGATAATCTTCCATGTAATCTACATTAGATTTATTAATCATTAATGTAATCTCATGGAATGATCTTGTGTTGGCTTCATAAGGCCATTGGCCGATTTTTTTCTTACAAAAAGCATGGTTTAGGCTTGCTTTTGTACTATCAAATCTTACCCAATGCCCATCCATGCATATTTAATCCCATGATTACCTCTAGGATACAAGTGGGTTATTTAGACAAAAGAGATTGTGCATGGGGGGGTGGGTTTAGGCCGGCCCCTTAGGGGTTTAGGTGGGGTCCACAACACCAAATATTCACCCATTATTTGTTATGTTAAATCCCTCCTCGTTCGGGTGTCGTTCGGATATTTTTCGGGTTTTAACCGCGCGTTATTCGGATACTAAAAATACCTTTAATAACCCTTAAACATAGCCTAGTTTAAGCGTTGATTGGTTATTTAGGCTTTTGTCGGGTGAAATTATATGTTACACGCGTATCGGGTGCGGTACGCGCACTTTATTCG
Organism: Ambrosia x helenae; assembly: GCA_030844895.1. NCBI lineage: Eukaryota > Viridiplantae > Streptophyta > Magnoliopsida > Asterales > Asteraceae > Ambrosia > Ambrosia x helenae. The sequence goes on along the minus strand of CM061224.1, from coordinate 93,133,937 downwards.
TTACCGGGAGATTTGTATGAAAAGCTCTCACTTATGGCTTTGGAGTTCCAAAGCCCATTATATTTTGTGAAATTACCCTTTATTTTATGTCCTGGGTGTCCGGGATCCTTTTCGTTTATTTGATTTTTACCGGGTAATCGCCAACGTCCATACCGGATAAATTTACTCGCACATGATCCCATCATGTTTTTCCATTAAACGTATGCATTCCTATGCATTATTTGGGAATTGCAATCTTCTAAGGCCTTGATAAGTAAATCAACACACAATTGCATTTAATTACGTTAATTATATATTAGTTAATTAGTACGGAATTACCTTATTTTTGCCGGTTGTTACACTAGATCATCTGTCTTGGTTGGCTTCAGTGGAGAGACCAAGAGCACAGTTGGTGATATTAAACTACTTGTGTATGTCGAGGGAATGAACTCTATCCAAAGATTCTGTGTGATAGATTCGTTATCCAGTTACAACGTTATCCTAGGGAGACCTTGGATACTTGACATGAAAGCAGTACCATCAACATATCACCAATGTGTAAAGCTACCAACTCCATGGGGAGTCATCAAAGTCAACAGTGACCAGCAAGAAGCAAAGGATTGCTACACAACATCAATGAAGGCTTCATCCCAGTCGAAACAAGAATAGCAGTCAAAGCAAGATGCATAGTGCCATCCTCAGGATGTCAAAGCACATTCTGACCAAGATATCAAATCAGTCTGCCTCGATGAAAACAACAAGGATATCACTATGCAGTTCGGTAAGAACATTCCTAACTATATTGAACAATCTCTAATTTCATTTTTAATGGAAGAGCAACATAACAAAGGTTGGTCAACATGATGTTCAAAGAAAAGACTGGGGACACAATGGAAGTCTACATCGACGACATGGTAGTGAAGTCCAAGAAAGCTGAAGACCATCTTCAGGATCTCAAAGGAGCCTTTGACATCCTGGATGCTCCAACAAATGTCATAGGTGTACAAGGATTGACTGGTAGGATAGCAGCTCTGAACAGATTCATCTTAAAGTCCTCAGAAAAATGCAAGGAGTTCTATGACATCCTAAAGAAGAACAACAAATACGACTAGGGACAAAAGCACGAGGATGAATTGAAAATATTAAAAGAATATCTTCCAGCAGCTCCACTCCTTATGAAACCTAAGGATGGCGAACCTCTCAAGTTATACCTTGCAGTTTCTGGGAATGCAATAAGTCCAGTACTGGTAAAAGACTTTGAAGGTCAACAGCATCCTGTCTATTATGTAAGTAAAACTCTATTGGATTTTGAAACCAGATATTCTCATCTTAAAAAACTAATGTTAGCTTTGATTATGGCATCTACCAAGTTAAGACATTATTTTGAAACACATAGGATACATGTTCAAACTAATTACCCTATTAAAAATGTGCTTAGAAAAATAGAAATGTCAGGAAGAATGGCAAAATAGTAAGTGAAATTAAGTGCTTTTGACTTGGTATATGAGCTTGGAAATACAATCAAATCACAGGCTCTAGCTGATTTTGTGGCTGATTTCAGTAGTAACATCCTAAGTGAAGTTGAAAAAGAAGTATAACAAGTAAATGAAAACTTGGGAAAATGAATTTTATATAATGATGGTGCTTCAAATATGAGAGGCACAGGGTTAGGATTACTACAAAAATTGCCACAAGGGGACAAAATACCCCATGCGATTAGATGTGCATTTCAAACAACCAATAATGAAGCTAAATATGAAGCTTTCATTGCTGGTTTACAACTTGCTAAGGATATGTATGTTTCAAATTTAGAAGTGTTTGTTGATTCCTTTTTAAATGCTAACCATTTTAATGGATCTTATGCAGTCAAAGGTAAAAAATTAGCTGAATATCTTGAAATAGTCAAGAAACTAGCATCTTATTTTGCAGAATTTACATTAACACAGGTACCTAGGGAAGAAAATGCTGAAGCTAATGCCTTGGAAAATTTAGAACTGCATCCTGAAGTCACCTACTGTAGAACTGCATCCTGAGGATAACACTATGCATCCTAAAGATAGCACTATACATCCTAAGGATAACACTATTCTAACTCCTCGGAATCAAAATGATAACATCAACACCTGTCCATCCTCAAGCTAATGGACAAACATAATCCTCTAATAAGATCATCATCAACAACTTGAAGAAGAGGCTTGGAGAAAAGAAAGGAAAACGGGCAGAGGAAAACCACTTTCAAGAATGCAACTGGCCGAACACCTTTCTCCTTGGTCTTTGGAATAGAAGCCATGCTCCCAACCAAGATGGTAATGCCAACAGCAAGAAGATATCTTCACGATACAACTACCAATTCAGAAGTATTACTTCAAGATCTTGAAACAGTGGATGAAGTTAGGGATATAACCAGATTAAGGATGGCACCTTATCAACAAAGGATAACCAAAACAAGAATATAAGGATAAGAAGATTCCAGGTGGGAGTTTTGGTTTTAAGAAAAGCCTTCCAAAATACAACCAAGCCAAGTTATGGGAAGATAGCTCCTAATAAGTAGGAAGGACCCTACTTGATCGACTATGACTATGGAAGACGAAATTCTACCAAGATCCTGGAACGCAATTCACTTAAAATGCTATCATATATGAAGACTCAAGTGACTGATCTCTTTGGAAGAGAAACCATGGTTCGAATTACCGGTAAGACAAAGGTGAATGCTGACAGAGATGAATCATCTCCATATGTAATTACTTATCCTTTATCTATTTCAATCAATTATATTTTTACTAAACATGGTCTAGAAATAGTCCATCCTAAGAATTTTGCAGTACCATCATGAAGATGGAATGCTTAGAAGACTAGGGGGTTGGCCACCCTCTCTTCCGTTAAGGTGTCTGACACCTACCTAAGGTTTAAAGGTTTTCACCTTTCACATTGGGTTAGCAACCCTCGCTTGGAGCGCACGACGCCCATGTATATTCTCGGGATGGTGGGACCAGTTCATGTAAAAGTGGCTGACAATTTCAATATCTTTGAGATATATGATTGAGCTCTTAAGGTTTAGACATTTTTCAATGTCTCTTTCTCGTATTTGGTCTAATCACCAGGGCCTTGTCGCCAGTTACTTCTAAAGTTTATCATTATGGGCATGACCCCAGTTTATAAAAGGCTTTATCGACAGTGTGACAACTAAGTTTACCTTTCGACAGGTTATTATCAAAAGTTTTTAATCCTTTCCTGGAAAGGGAAAAAGATTTTAAGTCTGTCTGAAAGATACAACATTGGGGACATCCTCAGAATGATGAAGATTATCCTAAGGATGTGAAAAACACTGGAGACATCCTCAGAATGATGAGAATGATCATAAGGACGTAACCAAGACTGGGGACATCTTCAAGATGTCATCAGAATACTTCGAAGACCATTTATCAAATTGGGCGAAGGTAATATTTGTATTATTCCTTTATACTTAACATTTGTTGATGTTTGCAGGATACCAAAAGAATCAAAAAAGGAACACAAGGATCTAGCGTCAAAAGTAGTTACCATATTATTTATTATAGACAAAATTTGATGTCAACCCTTGGCTTCACCCTAAACCAGTACCCATCCACCAGGGGTCAACATCTATGGTCCAGGTCAAATAAAAGATTTGGGGCTTCGTCTTGAAACCAAGATCCCTCCACCCCAACTCTTTCATTATCTATACAAGCATAAAAAAGTAAATTGTTTTCTTTCAACCACAAACTACCATCATAAATAACCACAAATATTCTAAAAAAGTGGGTTCCAGCCTAGCCATTATATCCTTCATCACCCACTTGTAACTCCTTCACCACCTCAGCCACCATAGCTTCAGCTTTTTTCACCTCTGTATCCTCAGGATCCTTGGGTGCATCCTCGGGATCAGCATCAGGAATAGGCTCATAAACCACCTCTTTTACAACCTGACTCCCGATCTTCTCCTGCGTAGTCTTGGACTGCTCAGATTTCACTAGTTTGATCTCATTCTTCACCTTGTCCAGCTCTTTCTCAAGATGCTTGCTCTTTTCTTGAGCAATCTTCTTCATATCTTCCAACTAACCTTGGTGTCATTCATCTCCTTGGCTACTTCATCCAGGGACTTCAGCAGATATTTATGCCCCTACAAAAAGAAAAGAACATAGGATGCAGGTGCCCTTGACTTAGTAGGAGGAGGATGGCAAGTCATCTTGGAGTTGGATGGCAAAGTGATCTTGACTGCCTTGACATCCTGACTGTCAATATCATCAAGGTCGAAGAAGGTGGATTTCTTTGCTAAAAATAGTAAAGAAATACAGGTTTAGACAGGTACACATAACAAGACAAAAACATCCTCAGGATGTAACAGGTAATACTTACCGACATCTCTGTGACTTGACTAGTAATATAGCTCTCTTCTATTTCAAAAGTTCTAGCTGAGACAGGTAAGTCTAAAACAGCTTTGTACCTGATAATGGAATCAGTTAGAGGAGGAGCAAGTTTGGCAAGTTAAGCACTTGTTACACAAAATTTTCACAGTATTAGTGATATCCTCAGGATATCATTACAAAATTTTCATTAAATATCCTAAATAATCTTTACCACTTTTAGCCAAGACATAGGGATATCATCCCCAAAAGGAATGGAATCCCTCTTCGCAAAAAAAAAACTTTGATTTCCAAGACCTGTTAGACTTAATGACATTATGCAGGAAATGAGGATCTTTGTAAGCTAAAGAACATAACGGTTGGAACCTTGAGTTTTCAACTTATACAGGTAAGACAGGTTGCCAATATGAAGATTAATACCATGATTCTTGATGATCTTTTTACAGACCATCAGGATCCTTCAAACCTCAGGCATAGCCTGGGCATAGGCCATCCCAGTTATATCAAAGAATTCTTTGATGAACGGAAGAATGGATATCATAAACCCAGGTGAAAAGGCAGGTACAGGAAGTAGAACCATATAGAGGATGCAAAATCAGACTTCGCATTCTGGTCATACGGCCGGAACACAGTTAATTCAGGGAAAGCCCCTGAGTTATTCATAGAAAGATATCATTGTCTATGAATGTACATACTTTGTTTGCAGGATCTTGTAACAGGTTTTGTTGTATAAAGTCCTTATGGACTCCTATACTTCCTGCAGCCCTTGTTGATTTTTTACCCATCCTGAGAATTCTTTGTACAAAAAGTTCGAAGATTGGTAAAAACAGAGAAAAGCAGAGAGGAAAGAAGAAATAACCTTTCTAATAATCCTATTGTGATTATAAAGGAAGGATTGAAATCTAGATATAGACGGTGAAAGGTGATAAGGTGTAATGGTCATCCCTAAATCATCGACCAAAATATAGCTGTTGATATCCTATCAGATGTCTAATCTTCCTCAAGAGATAAGCATCAGAATTAAAAATATTATAACCGTTAAGATATTTACGGTAACATATTTTTGGGGAAAATTGTTGTGGGTGAAATCTTCAGGATAGCACTAACCTATATTTTCTGTAGCATCCTTAGGATAAGGAAGGACTGGTTAGGCTTTAGGATGTAACAGAATTCTGACCTATGTGCATCCTGAGGATAGCCTAACGAACTATCTTATTATTATATGAATGTAGGATGATTTTACCTCATATTCTCAAAGTAACATCCTCAGGATGCTAAAGGACTAAGCAGGGTTCAGGATGTAATAGTTTTCTCACCTCTGTGCATCCTGAGGATGGACTAACCAATTATCATATTATGATAGTATTGCAGGTACACTTAATCAATATTAAGGCTTGTAACTCCTCGCTAACGGCTATATTGACTCATTTAACTCAGAGGAGCTGATCATTGAAGAGCTGTGCGTGTGGAACAAGTCCAAGCTCAAAGAAGAAGTCAAACTTGTAACCGAAAAGCATTAAATATAGGAGAGAAAGGAGGAAACAATCATATAACAACTATATTCAGTTTAAACAACTGCTGCAATGGTCATATTCAGTTGAAACAACACAACGGTCACCTGAAGCCATCAAAGACCTTAACTACTTAGCGGATATCGTGGGATTCTTTGTTTACTTCATGTACTATATAAATGGGAGTATTGGACGAGTATAGGAGATATTGCACACACTATATCTACACACGTACACTTAGCTAATCAGAAACACTCTCACAAACATTGTGATCTTAGTACACTAGTCCATTTGCTCATCCAAAGTTTTACTTTTTTACCTAATTAATATTAACAAACAAGGCAGGGGCCTAGTCTCCTCCCGAGGTTTTATGTTGGCGATCTACAACTGATCAAGGGCTTTCCTCGTAGATTGAGTGTTGTTCTTTGTGTTTTATTACTTTATTTGTTCATTATAAACAGTTCCATCCCGAGGATATAACTGTCCATCCCGAAGCAAATCTAGGCCATCCCGAGTATAGTTGTCACTTATTAACTTTTTTAGCATCCTGATACACCATTTTCACAATACAACTGAGTTTTTAACATATTTCCACATTTAGGACTCTACCTCACTTTTTACTAATTTGGAATACAAAATTATTTCTACTAGGTAATTTTTGACCAAAACACTTACCATTGCTTGGTTTTGTTGTATTTTAAAAGGCTTTTCTCAATACCAAGTCTCCCACTTGAAAACTTCTTATCCTGATGTTCTTGTTGTAAGCTTTAGCAATCCTTTGTTGATATGCTGCCATCCTTAAATTAGCGGCATCCCTGAGTTCATCCACAATTTCCAAGTCTTGTAGTAATGCTTCAGAATTAGTAGTTGCATCCTGAAGATGCTTCCTTGCTGTAGGCATGATCATCTCTGCTGGAAGCATTGCTTCTGTTCCAAAGACCAAAGAGAAAGGTGTCTGACCAGTAGCATTCTTCGAAGTAGTCCTATCAGCCCAAAGTGCAAATGGAAGTTCTTCTGCCCATTTTCCTTTCTTTTCCCTAAGCTTCTTCTTCAAGTTGTTGACGATGATTTTGTTTGAGGACTCCGCTTGTCCATTAGCTTGAGGATGGACTAGTGTTGAAGTTACCATCTTGATCCCCCAACTTTCACAAAAGTCAGTTGTTCTTTTGCTAATGAATTGAGAACCATTGTCACAAATGATATCAGATGGTACTCCAAATCATGTCAGGATGTTTCTTTTGATGAATGAGACCACCTCTTTATCTTTAACTTGCACAAATGCTTCAGCTTCAATCCATTTCGAGAAGTAATATGTCATCACTAACATGAATACCTTTCCTCCAGGAGCTTTAGGTAGCTTTCCTACTATGTTGATTCCCCATGTCATGAAGGGCCATGGTGAAACAATAGGATGTAGTGGTTCAGCAGGCTGGTGAAGTATGTTTCTATGTCTTTGGCATGCATCACAGTTTTGGGAATACAACATGGCATCCTTCTTCATAGTAGGCCAATAGTATCCCGTCCTCAGAGTCTTCGAGTAGAGAGATCTTCCTCTTGAATGATTTCCACAATCTCCTTGGTGGATGTCTTTGAGTACTTCGTTTGCTTCATCCTTGTTGAGACATCTCAAAAATGGACCTGCAAGAGAATTTCTATACAAAATATTGTCTATAATTGTAAATTTAGATACCTTTATCCTGAAAGCCTTTGGATTTTCTTCATCAGGAATGACATCTTCTTGTAAATATTTGATTATGGGAGTCATCCATGATGAGTCGTCTTGTTTCTGAGTGGCCAAAACAATGATATCCTTAGGATGGTCTGTTTTATCCTCAGGATATGCCTGGCCATCCTCAGGAAGCCACTCTTTAATCGTCGGTTACAAGATGTGAATGATGGGAATCTTGGATCCTTCTGGTAAATTAAAGGAGATCCCAGATTTGCTAGAGCGTCAGCTTCAACATTTTCTTCCCTAGGTAACTGTGTTAGTGAAAATTCTACAAAAGTAGTTAAATTTTTAACGATTTCAAGATAAATGGCTAACTTTTGTCCTTTTACTGCAAAGAATCAACAAAGACTTCAATTTTAACAATATGTAAATCACTAGCAAGTTGTATACCAGCAATGAGAGCTTCATATTCAGCTTCATTATTGGTTGTTTGAAATGCACATCTAATGGCATGGGGTATCTTGTCCCCTTGTGGCAATTTTAGTAGTATTCCCAGACCGGTGCCTCTTGCATTCGAAGCACCATCAGTGTATAGAGTCCATTTTTCTAAATTTTCATTTAGTTGTTGAACTTTAGACTCTACTTCACTCAGGATGTCACTACTGAAATCAGCCACAATGTCTACTAGGGCCTGTAACTTGATTGCATTTCTAGGCTCCTACTCTAAGTCAAAGGCACTTAATTTAACTGACCATTTTGCCATTCTTCCAGACATTTCAGGTTTTCTTAATACATTTTTAATGGGATAGTTAGTTTGAACATATATTTTATGTGTTTCAAAATAATGCCTTAACTTAGTAGAAGCCATTATTAAAGCTAAAATAAGTTTTTCGAGATGTGAATACCTAGTTTCAGCATCTAGGAGGGTTTTACTTACATAATAGACAGGATGTTGTTGCCCTTCGAAGTCCTTTACCAATACAGCACTTATTGCATTCCCAGAAACTGCTAGACATAGCTTAAGAGGTTCTCCATCCTTAGGTTTCATCAACAATGGATCTGCTGCAAGATAATCTTTGAGCTTCTTTAATGCTTCTTCATGCCTCTGTCCCAGTCGAATTTGTTATTCTTTTTCAGGATGTCATAGAACTCTTTACATTTCTCTGAGGATTTCGAGATGAATATATTCAGGGCTGCTATCCTGCCAGTCAGCCTTTGCACATCCTTAATATTTCTTAGGGATTTGAGATCAAGGATGGCCTTTATTTGTTCAGGGCTGGCTTCTATCCCTCTTTTTGTTACCAATTATCCAAGAAACTTCCCAGCTCCAAGTCCAAAATGGCACTTTGCTGGGTTTAACTTCATGTTGTAAGCATTCAGGATGTCCAAAGCTTCTTTGAGATCCCGAAGATGATCTTCTGCTTTCTTGGATTTTACTACCATGTCATCAATGTAGACCTCCATCGTGTCCCCAATCTTTTCTTTGAACATCATATTCACTAGCCTCTGATAAGTGGCACCTGCATTTTTTAATCCAAATGGCATGGCTATATAACAATATACACCTGACGGTGTCATGAATGTTGTGTCCTCCTGATCATCCGGTTCCATTTGAATCTGTTGGAATCCTGAGGATGCATCCATGAATGTCAGCATCTCGTGGACTGCTCTAGCATCCACCATTGAATCTATGTGTGGTAGTGGGAATGGATTTTTAGGACATGCCTTGTTAAGGTCTCTGTGGTCCACACACACTCTCCATTTCCCATTTTTCTTTTGCACTACCACAACTTTCGCCAGCCATCTTGGGAATTTTTACTTCCCTTATCACTTTAGACATCAGCAGCCTGTCTACTTCTTCTTGGATGATGATATTTCTTTCTGGAGCAAACTTCCTTCTTTTTTGCTGAATGGGCTTGAAACTCTTATCAATCCCAAGTTTGTGAGTAATGGCATCCTATTGATGCACTTTCTGTGGACGTCACTGTCGAATAGACTAGGGTTGAGACTTGTATTGTATTACATAAGTTTGTGGTGATCCATAAGGTCATTTTATGGATCTGATGCATTTGTGAATATAGACCAAAACTTAAGTCTTGGTTCTACCTCCTTCAAGGGGGCGAACCTGCAGGTTTGACCTTCTCAAAGGGGTGAATGTGGCTAATGTTATTGGACTGTAAATAGCAATCTCATGTGTTGATTTTCATTTAAGATTTTAAGTTTGTGCTTTGAATGCTCTCAAGGGGGAGTTCATGCCCGACCTCCCCCGGCCCCGAGATAGATGTTTATCCTACTGATGACAGTGTCTATAACCGTTTCTGATGTAATACGAATATGTGATGACTTTGTTATCGTATATTTCTGTCTCGTCTCGAATCTTCCGTCTGAAACCGAGTTGTTTTTGCGTAATCGATCCGTGGATTTGGTTATTAACCGAATTCTCACATCCTTTGATATGCCGGTCATATCTTCATGTTTCCAAGCAAAATTAGACATCCTACATTTAAGAAAAGATATTAGTGATTGTTCAATATCATGTGGCATATTCTTACCGATTTGCACAGTGATATCCCTGTTGTTGTCGTCAAGGCATCTTACATCCTGATCAGGAGGTGCTATAACATTCTGAGGATGGCACTGTGCATCCTGCTGTAATTGCTATGCTTGAAAGGATGAGGCCTTCATTGATGTCGTGTAGCAATCCTTAGCTTCTTGTTGATCGTTGTTGACCTTCACAACTCTCCAAGGTGTGGGTAGTTTCACACATTGATGATAAGTTGAAGGCACTGCCTTCATATCATGTATCCAGGGTCTCCCAAGGATGACATTGTAGCAGGATAGGGAATCTATCACACAAAATCTCTGGATAGAGTTCACCCCTTCTACATATACTGGTAACTTGATGTCACCCACTGTGCTCTTGATTTCTCCACAGAAGCCCACCAATACTGATGACCTGGACACTATCTCCGATTCCGGGATGTTCATCCTCTTGAGGACCTCGAGCTGGATGATGTTTACTGAACTTCCTCCATCTACAAGAATCCTATGAACAAAGTGGTTAGCAATATATAAAGTAATAACCAAACCGTCATGATGAGGATCAAGGATGCTTTCTCTGTCTTCTTCCTCAAAACTTATCACTTTTGAGGTTGTCAGGATGGTCGTCTTCGTTGGTCTTTCTCCTTTTTCAGACTTTGTTTCCCTCGCATGTCTTTTAGCAGCTGAGTATGAGGTTCCACAAATGTCTGACCCTCCTGAAATGAAGTTGATAATGCCAGCATCCTTAGGTGGGGATGCTGCTCTTTCCGGGATATTTGTGCGATCCTGAGATCTTGATTTCTTTTTGCCTAGGAGATCCTTGAGGTGACCCTTGCTTAAGAGATATGCTATCTCCTTTCCTAGTGCAATGCAATCTTCAGTGATATGGCCAAAATCTTCGTGAAAGGCACACCATTTGGATTTGTCGTTCCATCATGCCTTGTTGTCCTTCCTTGGGCATCTTGATTTGTCCCCTAGATCCTTCATGGCATACATCAAACCTGTTACATCCACAGAAAAACAATAGTCTGACAATTTAGGGCAGTCATCCTCATCGTCATCCTCTACCACATTGACCTTCTTATTATCAGGCCAAGCATATGGTTTATGCTTATATGGTTCGTATGTGGGAGTGGATTTTCGATTGGGATGTTTATATTTTGAGGATGATTCTATCCTCTCTTGTATCTTCTTATCATCTTCAAGTCGGATTCTAGGTTCCTGCATCGATTCATCACCAACTCTTGGTAGATTTGTGAATCTTTCTGCAGTCCCATCTTGAAAGCCTAAACCGCTGTTGTGACATCCAGGTTTGGGATGTCAAGTGCTTCCTTTCCAAACCTAGTAATGAATTCTCTTAGTGATTCCCCCTGTGGTTGAGTCACCCTGTACAGATCACTTGTCAAACGCTCGAACATTCGACTACAAGAAAACTGATTATTAAACATGTTAATTAAATGTGCAAAAGAAGTAATAGAATAGGGAGGAACACTTAGGAGCCATTTCAGGGCTGGACCAGTGAGAGTTGAACCAAATCCCTTGCATAAGCATGCTTCTTTTAGGTTGGTACGGATTGGATTTATTTCCATCCATTCCTTATATTGAGCCACGTGCTCCTCAGGATCAGTTGATCCATCGTAGAGCTTCATGCTTGGAGTTTGAAACCGCTTTGGGATCTCTGCATCACATATTGGAGGTACGAATCTTGACACTCTATGGCATGCCGAGGATACTTCAGGGATGGGCTATACTATCCGTGGAACACTCGATACCATATCCTTTATCTTCTGAAGCTCCCTTGCTAGCTGAGGACTTATTCCTGTATCCTGCAAAGAAGCAACATGATTAGCAGTAAAAGTACTAAAACTCAAATTGTTACCGTTAGTGTTATATCCTTGGGATGGCACAAGTGTATATCCTGTATCCCTGGTGGTTGCCATCCTGGGAGCAGTAATCGTTTCCAGAGCAGAGAATCCAGAACTCATGGGGATAAAATCTCCTTGATGCACCCCTCCAGAGATGCTAGAATTAAAATCTAACGCCCTGGGCTGCAATGGTGTCCCCATGTCTTCACTTGGCCTTCATTAGGATGATTTAAGAGCTTGTATTTCTCTTATCAACATCCGGTTTGTGTCTTCTTGTTGATGTATCGAAACCTTCATTAGTGCAAACAGGAGGAGTAGATCCAGATGGTCTAGGTGGGATTTGAGAGGTAGCACTCTTTGAGAATGCAAGTGAAGGTGGTAAAGTAATATTTCGGGTAGAAGTTGATGAAGGCATGGATGAGGAAACATTTTTCTAGGAAGACGACATAGTTGTTAAGTTTTGTAAAAAAGAAGTAAATGAAGAAAGTTTTTAACAAAGTTTTTTGTTAAAATAGCACCAATTTCCCCACGGTGGGCGCCAAATTGTTTTGGTAAAAAATTATCTAGTAAAAATAATCTTGTTTTCCAAATTAGAAATTGTGAGGTAGTGTGCTAAGAATGTGAATTTGCTATTAAAACCAGTTATATTCTGAAAAGGTTTAATCAGGATGCAAAAAAGAATAAATTAGTGACAACTATGCTCGGGATGGCTTAGGTTTACTTCGGGATGGACAGTTATATCCTCGGGATGGAACTGTTTGTAATGAACGAATGAGTAAGTAAAATACAAAGAATAACACTCGATATATGAGGAAAGCCCTTGATCAATAGTAGATCGCCAGCATAAAACCTCGGGAGTAGACTAGGCCCCTGCCTTGTTTGTTAATATTAATTTGGTAAAAAAGTACAAGTTTGGATGAGTATGTGGACAAGTGTACTAAGGTTACAATGATTGTGTATGTGTCTAAGTGTTTTTGTGCAGCTATAGAGTAAGCAAAGTGTATGTTCGTGTCCTATATTCAACCAATACCCCAATTTATATAGTACATGAAATCAGCAAAAGAATCCCACAAAATATGCTAAGCAGTTAATGTCTTTGAAAGCTTGTGGACTGTTTCAGGTGACCGTTGTGGGTGTTTCAGCTGTAGTGGACGTTGGATAACAGTTTCCACCTTTCTCGCCTTGCATTTATCACTTTGGCGGTTACACTTTGACTCATTCTTCAAGTTTATATGCGTACAGCTCATGCATCTTTGATATCTCTGATTTAGTAAGACTTTGTAGCCGTTAAAGGGGAGTTACAAGTCTTACTCATGCATTAATTACACCTGCAATAACATAAGTACAAGATTATTTGTTAGTTCATTCTCAGGATGTGCACATGCCGAAACATTGTTACATCCTGAAGTCAGACAAGTCCTTCAACATCCTGGGGATGGTACATTAGGATGTTAGGTAAAATCATCTTGAGGATTTTCACCCTTAACAGAAAGCTACCCGTAGCTCCTAATGGAAAGGTGTTTATATTGGTAGTGACTGATTACTTCTGAAAATGGATCGAACCTAAAGCATTTGTACAAGTTAGGGACAAGGAAGTGGTCTCATTCATCAAGAGAAACATCCTAACAAGGTTTGGAGTGCCAGCTGAAATCATATGTGACAACGGTTCTCAATTCATTAGCAAAAGAATGACTGACTTTTGTGAAAGCTGGGGAATCAAGATGATAACTTCAACACCAGTCCATCGTCAAGCCAATGGACAAGTAGAATCCTCAAATAAAATTATCGTCAACAATTTAAAGAAGAAGCTTGGGGAATAGAAAGGAAAATGGGCAGAAGAACTTCCATTCGTACTTTGGGCTGATAGAACTACTTCAAAGAATGCAACTGGTCAAACATCTTTCTCCTTGGTCTTTGGAAGGGAAGCAATGCTACCTACAGAGATGGTCATGCCTACAGCAAGGAAACATCTTCATGATGATACTACCAACTCAGAAGCATTATTGCAAGATTTGGAAGCAATGGACGAACTCAGAAGTGCTGCTAAATTAAGAATGGCAGCTCATCAACAAAGGATTGCTAAAGCCTACAACAAAAATATAAGGATAAGAAGATTTCAAAATACAACAAAACCAAGCGATGGCAAGCTAGCTCCTAAATGGGAAGGACCATACTTAATAGATTCTGAAGCTAGCAAAGGAGCATATTGGTTGTCAACTATGGAAGGAGAAATTCTATCAAGGGCTTGGAATGCTATTCACCTGAAGTATTATCATGCCTAGGAATGCATATGATTGATCTCTTTGTAAGAGAAACTATAGTCTGAATCACAGGTGGGATGAAGGTGAAGGCTGATAGAGATGAATCATCTCCATATGTAAGTATTCTTAACTTATTTCGATTATTTATTTTAACTAAAATAGTACATTTCAAGAATTTTGCAGTACCATCCTGAAGATGGAACATTTTGAAGAATAGAGGGTTGGCCACCCTCTCCTCTATTAAGGTGTCCGACACCTTCCTAAGGTTTAAAGGTTTTCACCTTTCTCATTGGGTTAGCAACCCCGCCTGAGCGCACGTTGTTCATGTATATTTTCAGGATGGTGCGACCAGTCCATGTAAAAGTTGCTGACAATTTCATCATCTTTGAGATATATATTGAACTCTTAAGGTTTCGACACTTTTCAATGTCTGTTACGTATTTGGCCTAGTCACCAGGGCCTTGTCGCCAGTTATTCCTAAGATATTACAATAGGCCTTGTCGCCAGAAATTCTCAAGATGCTACATATTGGGTTTTCACCAAGTCATTCTAAATGGGCTTGACCCCTGTTCTCTTGAAGGCCTAGTCGCCAGTATAATAACAATGATCGCCTTTATAGAGGTTATTGTTAAATATTCCTTGAAAAACAAATAAATCTCAAAGTCTATCTTGAAGATATTATACTGGGACATCCTCAGAATAATGAAGACCATCCTGAGGATGACAGAGAAAGAAGAACTGGGGACATCCTCAAGATAGTATCATCCTGAGGATGACTAAGCAGAATGAAGGGTATATTCAAGAGATCAGTCTAAGAAAAGTATCTTCAGAAAATAAAGGTATCATTTATATCATTTCCTTATACCTAACTGTTGTGGGTGAAAATCATCAGGATGATTTTACCTCACATCCCTAATATGCCATCCCCAGGATGCTGAAGAACTTGACTAACTTTAGGATGTGACAGTATTTCAGCATGTGCACATCCTGAGAATGAGCTAAGGAGTTGATTCTCCTATGTATGATTGCAGGAACAAATAGGTTATAATATGGATTTTCATGTTTGGTAACATCTATATTATCACCCTTAATTAAAGAAGTCAAAGATAGATATACAACTCGTGGTCAAGATGGAAGATATGGTCAAGATGGAAGACATAGTCAAAACTGTAACCGATATACATTAAATGTCGACAACAAAAGAGGAAACAACTAAAAACATTAAACCAGCTAAGGAGAAACCATTGCTACAACGGTCACTTAAGATGAAACAGCCACAATGGTCATAAGAAGACTTCAAAGAACATAACTACTTAGCGACTTTCATGGGATCGTTTGTTCACTTCATGTACTATATAAGTGGGGGTATTGGACGAGTATAGGAAACTGACATACACATCGCTTGCACTATAGCTACACACATACACTTAGCTGATAAAAAACACTCACACAATCATTGTAATCATAGTACACTCGTCCACATACTCACCCAAAGTTGTATCTTTTTACCATTTTAGAATTAACAAACAAGGCAGGGGCCTAGACTCCTCCCGAGGTTTTATGCCGGCGATCTACAACTGATCAATGGCTTTCCTCGTAGATCGTGTGTTTTTCTTCTCGTTATTTGCTTTATTTGTCTATTTCTAACAGTTCCATCCTGAGGATATAACTGTCCATCCTGAGGATATAATTGTTCATCCCGAAACTAACCTAAGCCATCCCGATCATAGTTGTCATATTTTTACTTATTAAACATCCTGATACACCATCTTAAGAATATTATTGATTTACAAACATATTTCTACACATTTAGCACTCTACCTCACATAAACTAATTTGGAATACCAAGTTATTTTTATTAGACAATTTTTTACCAAAACAATTTGGCGCCCACCGTGAGGCAAGTGGTGCTATTTTAACAAAAAAACTTTGTTTAAAACTCTCTTTTATTTAATTTCTATTTACAAAATTTGACAACTATGGCTTCTTCACAAAAGTCTGTTTCAACATCCATGCCATCTACAACCTCTGCCAGAAACACTACCTTACCACCTCCACCTGCACTTCCAAGAAGTTCCACTTCCCAAATCCCACCTAGACCATCTGGATCTACTCCTCCTGTCTTTGTGTCGAATGAGGAATTACTTTCTATGTTTGCACTGATGAAGGATTTGATACATCAACAACAAGACACAAACTGGATGTTGATAAGAGAAATACAAGCTCTTAAATCATCCTCAAGGAGGCCAAGTGAAGACATGTGGACACCATTGCAGCCCAGGGTGTTAGATTTTAATTCTAACATCTCTGGGGGAGTACATCAAGGAGATTTCATCCCCATGAGTTCTGGACTCTCTGCCCCAGAAACGATTACTGCTCCCAGATTTCATCCCAAGGATATAACACTAAAGGTAACAACTTAAGTTCTTGTTGGGTCTGCTGACCTGGAGAAGAACAGATGATTAGAAACCCAAAATATGCTAACAGTTTGATCCTTTGAATAAACAGTCTTTACAATTTGCTTCTCCCAAAAGACTGCTGACCCTAACAACTGTTCTATCCAAACAACTGCTCAACAACTGCTGATACAAAGAACTGCTGAATAAACAACTGATGAAGAAAAACTGCTGACCAAAGGTCTGATGAAGAACAACTGCTGATACAAGTACTGAAGACCAAAGCACTGCTGGAACCAACAGCACTTAGGCTCCAGCAGTGGATACAAGACCATCAGAGTTTTCCTACAACAGCTGTTTAATATCAGTGCTTTCAATGTAACAGTAGTTTGTAATAGGCAGATGTTTATGTTTGTTATTCTGTTAGAAGTCACTGTCTTAGGTGACGTCAGCCTAGGTCATCAGTGCTTTGAGTCTGTCTATAAATAGAACAGTGCTTGTACTGTTCTATTGCATCACACACACAAACATTCTCTCAGACAAACACTGTGTGATCAGGCTGAGGGGGAGTAATTGTACGATTGTAATCTTTTATATAAATGAAAGCTTTCGATCTGAAAACATTTACTCTCTTGTTTTGATTAACAGTTTATTATTCCGCTGCACTTTCATTCTATTTTCATTTCATTTTTATCATATTTAGTTAAACAATCAAAACAATCAAACTCAGATCCTAACAATTGGTATCAGAGCTTGGTCAATTAAATTCGATCTAACAAATCAACTTAATAATCAGCTCACAATTATTGATATCGTTTGTCTGTCGGATTGAAAACAGAGTAATAGTTTAATTTCGTTTCAACCGTTTTTAAACAGACTTTGTTTTTTTGAAAAATCAGAGAATGGCTTCAATCAATCACGATCCACATAACACTGGCACGAACAACAAGCCACCGATGCTTGTCAGATCTGAATACAATATCTGGCAACGTCGGATGAGCCATGTTCTAGCTCAACAAAACACTGGGTGTTGGAAGTCGGTTATCTTCGGACCACATGTTCCGACTGTGCCGAGTACTGAAGATCCCAAGGTGTTTGAGCCAAAGAAACTTGAAAACTACTCCGACCAGGATTTTCAGAAAATTGAGTTAGATGCTAAGGCCTTCAGTATTGTGGCCATGGCTCTACCCAATGATATATATGCTGGGTTGTTACACTGTAACAGTGCAAAGGAGTTGTGGGATGCACTGAAAGAACAGTTTGGTGGGACTGAGGAGGTTATTGAAAACAATCGTGAAATACTTAACCAACAATATGAAACATTCAGTCATGTCAAAGGAGAGTCATTAACTCAACAGTTTGAGAGGTTTAATTGCTTAATTAGTGAACTACAATTGGTTGGTCGTACTTACCCTCATTCAACCTTGAACCATAGGTTTTTAAGATCATTACCAGACAAATGGGACTCTATTGCTATTGTGATGAGAATCTCAATTGGATTTAAAGACCTATCACTGACCCAGCTTCATGGTAAGCTCTTGACCTATGAGAGAGAGCTTAACCAGAAAAAGAAGCTCCAGGACTCTGGAAAAATGTCTGATGACTATGTATTTGGGAATACAGCACTTTTGGGTCATGATGAGGTGCCTGGAAACACTAAGGATCAGAGTTATGATCATTTCATTGACATGACTTCAGGTTTTAACTCAGGTTTTAACTCTGATTCTTATTCACCAAACTATGCTTTCACAGCAAGTGGTGGTGATATCCAGGCATCTGACAACATATCCTTTGAGTATGATGACCTGAAATACTTTGACCCTGATGATTTGGAGGAAATGGACATTATGCACCAATTGGCCCTTCTCAGTGTAAGAACTAATAATTTTTACAAGAAAACTGGGAGAAGGTTTCTAGGGTTAACTGGCAGATCTAAGGTTGGGTTGGATAAATCAAAGATAAAGTGTTACAAATGTCATAGGTTTGGTCATTTTGCTAGGGATTGTAGGGGTCAACATGGTACACCTATGATAACCTATCCAAATCAAAGACCACAGACCAACACTTATCAGAATCCCTATAATGCACCTGGACCAAATGTGCAAAACACTGCTCATTTTGCACAGTCCTCAAACACTGTTCCTGTCCAGTATGTCCAAACCACTGTTCCTCAGATCCACTATGTGCAAACACCTGTTGCTCAAGCACCTGTGCAAACGACTGTTGCTTCATCCTCTGCCCCTGCAGAGACCAGTCAACAGAGCTTCTTTACACAAGGCTTTGTTGATTGGAGCAGTCTACCTGATGAGCTAACAGATGAAAATTTTGCACTAGTTGCCAAAGCTGAAAATGAACCAGAAAATTTTTGTTTCATGGCCATGGTGGATGAGATTGAATCTGAGGAGGTGGTAACTGAATCTGATGTTGTGACTGATGATGTTGTTAGTGAAGTTGTTACAGGTGAAAAACCTGAAGAAGAGGTTGTGAATCTCACAGATCCCTGGGGTGCATCTGATGACTGTGAGTGCAAGTGTGATTGTGCATTGATGGCTGCTGCTAAGGTATCTCCTCAAATTCTCAAAGAGTTGTGTTCTGACAAATGTGTAATAGCATTAGCTAACATCAAAGAGGTGAATGAAAACCTTAGAAAGAAAATTTTGGATGATGAAGTTAAATTTGAAAAACTTACAAAAGATTTAAAAACAAGTTTAACTGCAAAAGAATCTGAAGTAAGCAGCTTAAAACATGAAGCAACTATAACCAAAGACCAGCTCCAAACTATGATAGCAAAATATCAAAGTTGTAAAAGTGAGCTTGAGTCCACCCAAGTTGAATGTGAGAAATGGGTGGAATCATGTAGAGGTTTTGAAATGTTATCAACAAACAAACTAAAAGTCATGTGAAGTTTGGCTTTGGTTTTGAAACCACTGCTCCAGCTTTTGAAAACACTGACAAAAAGAGTCAAAAGTCTGTTGAGGTAATACCAACAAATTTGCAGGGACAAGAGATTAAAATCACTGAACCAAATGGTAAGAAAATTGTTCTTGAAAAACCAGAAGGTTCCTCATCTTTTACTGAACTTGAAAAGTATGAATTTAAACCTACTTGGTCTGATGAGTGTGATACTCTTGAGAATTTCAAACCTGTTGATTTTAAAACACCTGAGGGAAAGACAGCTCCTCAGGCAAAGGTCATTCCCTTGGCAAAAGTCATTCCCCTGAAAAATCTTCCAGCAGATGCTCAAACATCTGCTGAAAAGAAGACTGAAAAGGGGAAGAAGAAAGAAAAGACTGTCAACTTGTTCTGTGATTTCTGTGAAAAGAAGAATCATGTCACCAAAAACTGTTTTCTTCTAAAAGCATATGACATTAACAAAGGAACAAGTGAATGTGATTCCAAAGCCACATGCTCAATATGTGGGAAAAAGAATCACAAGACCAAAGAGTGCTTGTATCTCAAAATTTTTGATGTTAAAATACAAGAATACAAAGCCAAAACTCTTGCAAACCCTGTGGTTAGTACTTCAAAAGGAAAGCCCAAACAGACCTTCACCCCTGTCCAAACATTTGTTACAAAAAGGCTTGAAACATCTGCTTCTAGAGATGTCCAAGTAACAGATGCTCCACCCACAAGCAAATACCCAAGAGGTTATGGTCAACCTCCATGTCACAGTCTGCCACATGTTTATGAGGAGCCAAAAAGACCCTCTAAACCAAGAGTGAACAGAAATCCATATGGGTATTATCATCTGTCAGGAAGTGATCAAACAACTGCTGCCCCAAGTGTTGACATCCAAGCACTGGCAAATGGTCAGCAGCAGTTGTTGACCATAATTCAAAAATTGGTCCAAACCACTGATCACCTTCCAAAGCTTGAGTCTGAAAGGTCTGAGGACCCATCCAAAGCCAAACTGGCTTTGGACACTCACCAAAACTAATCATTTACTAATGTGCAGGGAGCTTCTGCTTGTTTAGATAGTCTTTGGTATGTAGATAGTGGAGGCTCCAGGCACATGACAGGATGTAGAGCCCTTCTTCTGGACTTCTTGGCTCATGGAGGGGTGATATATCCTTTGGAAATGATTCAAAAGGTAAGGTGTTGGGTTCAGGGACTGTACAAGCAGGAAAACTCAAGTTTGAAAATGTCAATCTTATTGATAATCTCAAGTTTAATCTTCTGAGTGTTTCACAAATGAGTGACAAAGGTTATGGCTCATTTTTCACAAAGAAAACTTGTAAGATTATTGGGCCAGAAGTGGTGAAAAAGATTGATACCATTATTGCTGAGAGCAAAGCACAACTTGTTGCTCATAGAAGTGGCAATGTGTATGTTGTTGATATGTTAAAGGACAATCCTATGGCAAATGTCTGTCTATTTTCTGCTGCCTCCACTAAGGAGACAGATTGGGTCACACCAACCTTAATACTATCAACACACTCTCCAAACAAAGCCTTGTCAGAGGTTTACCATCAAAAGAATTTAAATGTGATGAGCATTGTGTTTCTTGCTTAAAAGGGAAACAACATAAAAGCTCTTACAAATCCATTGATGAGTCCAAAACTAGTCAGTGTTTACAATTGTTGCACATGGACTTGTTTGGCCCTGTTAAAATCATGAGTCTAAGAAGAAAAAGATTTTGTCTTGTCATAGTTGATGATTTTTCTAGGTTTACATGGACTTACTTTTTACATTCTAAGGATGAGACTGCAGGTATATTGAAGGACTTTGTCACCAAAGTTGAAAAACAATATGACTTGCCAGTAAAAGTCTTCAGGAGTGACAATGGAACAGAGTTTAAAAATAAGGAGTTGGATGACTTCTGTGTGTCAAAAGGGATTGTGAGGCAGTTCAGCATCCCAAGAACACCAGAACAAAATGGGGTGGTTGAGAGGAAAAATAGAACTCTTATAGAAGCTGCAAGAACCATGCTAGCAGATTCTGGTTTGCCACTGTCCTTTTGGGCAGAGGCTGTAAACACTGCTTGCTATGTTCAAAACAGAGTTTTGATCAACCCTAGACATCAAAAAACTGCTTATGAAATTTTGTTCAAAATCAAACCATTAATTTCATTCTTCAAAATCTTTGGCTGCCCATGTTTCATTTTAAATCTCAAAGATTCCATTTCAAAATTTGCAGCCAAAGTAGACTGTGGTTATTTTCTGGGATATTCTTCTACTGCTAAGGCCTATAAAGTGTTTAACACAAGGACTAAGACAATAGAAGAAACTCTGAATGTAAAGTTCAATGAACTTTCATCTCTAAAAATCCCTGCAAACCCTGCTGAACTATTTGATTTAAATAAATTCAAATTTGAAGATATCACTGTTAAAGCTAACAATGCAGGTATTCCACAGTCTCCACAACAAGATTACAGAACAGATGTTGTGATCCCCAGTCACTACAAAATCTATTCTGCATCAGAGGAAGCAGCTGTTCAAGACAATTGTCAAAACTCTGCCACAGCTGTGTCAACCACTGTTGGCCAGTCTTATCCTCAAACCACTGCTTCACCCCTCACAACCACTGACCCATCATCTGTTGACAAAAGTCAATCATCTGTTGACAAAAGTCAGTCAAGTTTCACACCACTTGGACCCATTCCTCCATTACCATTCCAAACATCTGATGGCACTACAGAAGTACCAACAGATGTTACACAAACAGAGTCACCAAACCTCTGTCCATCACCTCAAAATGCCATTGTTCCATATCAGGGAGATCTTATTTACTTAAGAGCTCATCCACCAGACCAGATCATTGGCAACATCAGAGAGGGTGTGCTCACAAGAAGCCAATCCTCAAATATCTGTCTTTTTGCAGGTTTCTTATCCCTCACACAACCTGTCAAGTACCAAGAGGCACTGAAAGACAACAGTTGGGTAGAAGCCATGCAAGAAGAACTCCTTCAATTCAAAAGACAACAAGTATGGTAGCTTGTACCACTTCCTAAGGATGTTTGTCCTATAGGAACAAAGTGGGTCTTCAAAAACAAGACTGATGAAAGGGGTATTGTTGTCAAGAATAAAGCCAGGCTTGTGGTTCAAGGCTTCAGACAAGAAGAAGGAATAGATTATGATGAGACTTTTGCTCCTGTAGAAAGACTAGAAGCCATCAGACTCTTTTTAGCCTTTGCTGTCAACCACAACATAAAGGTGTATCAGATGGACATCAAATGTGCTTTCCTTTATGGCAAAATTCAGGAGGAGGTCTATGTATGTCAGCCACCTGGTTTTGAAGACACATTCCATCCTGACTATGTCTACAAGCTCAACAAAGCTTTGTATGGACTCAAACAAGCACCAAGGGCCTGGTATGAAACTCTTTCCACATTTCTCTTATCCATTGGCTTCACAAGAGGTAAAATAGACAAAACTTTATTTCTTAAATGGAAAGGGAAACACTTAATGATTGTTCAAATATATGTGGATGACATCATTTTTGGATCCACATGTAACCAAATGTGTGAAGAGTTCAGAAAACTCATGACAGCAGAGTTTGAGATGAGTGCCATGGGTGAGCTTCAGTGTTTCCTTGGTCTTCAAGTGAAACAACTGCAAAATGGCACATTCATTCACCAAAACAAATATGTAAAGAATTTATTAACCAGATTTGAGATGAATGATTGTAAGCCATGTAGTACACCTATGAGTACAGTCAAGCTGCTCACTATTGATGACAAGGATGAACTGGTTGATCAAACACACTATAGATGCATGATTGGGTCTTTACTGTACTTAACTGCATCTAGGCCAGACATTAT
This sequence comes from Ambrosia x helenae, assembly GCA_030844895.1. Classification (NCBI taxonomy): domain Eukaryota; kingdom Viridiplantae; phylum Streptophyta; class Magnoliopsida; order Asterales; family Asteraceae; genus Ambrosia; species Ambrosia x helenae. The sequence goes on along the minus strand of CM061224.1, from coordinate 93,110,573 downwards.
GTTTGCTACCTGTGTCTGTGCCAGATCCCAGGCTTCACCCAGAAAGTCAAACCTTATTGCTGTAAAAAGGATATTCAGATACCTCAAAGGTGCTCCCACACTTGGTATCTGGTATCCTGCTAATGGAAACATTGAGCTTTCAGGTTATTCAGATAGTGACTTTGCTGGCTGTCACACCACAAGAAAATCCACATCTGGAGGGTGCCAATTTCTAGGGAATGCCTTAGTTTCATGGCAAAGCAAAAAGCAGGCAGCTGTTTCAACTTCAACAGCTGAAGCTGAATACATTGCTGCTGCAAGCTGTACAGCCCAACTCATGTGGCTTCAAAATCAACTACTGGATTTTGGTATAACTGCACTTAGGACTCCACTCATGTTGGACAGTCAAGCTGCTGAAAATATCATCAAGAATCCAGTCTCTCATTCCACAACCAAACACATTGACATAAGACATCATTTTGTCAGAGACAGCTATGATAAAGGTTTGATTTCCTTGCACCATGTTCCAACAGAGGATCAGTTGGCAGATGTGTTAACAAAAGCTTTAGACACATCTACCTTTACAAATCTGATTTCCAGAATTGGTATGTTAAACATGGATTAAACAAATAAATTTTCAATAAATCATAATAAAATGTTTCAGAAAATCAAATTTTTTTTCAAAATAGCTGTTTGGTTGAAAAATCTGTTGTAACATCTGATCAGATAAAACAACCACTGTTTCATTCATATCCACTGTTGGTTGAAAAATCTGTTTCAAAACATCTGATCAGATAAAACAACTGTTAGTTGAAAAATCTGTTTCAGAACCTCTGTTCAGATAAACAACTGTTCCTTATATATATTATACTATATCTATAATATAATTAAAAAAAACAGTTGGTTCCATCAGCTGTTTGTATAGGTTGTTTGCCAAAAATAGCTGTTCTCCACCAGATGTTTCATCCATCAGATGATTGCCACGTCTGCTCATATAAGCAGAGGTTTGGCCACATCAGCGTTTCATTGAGCCTATAAAAACCCTGTTTTATCACAACAGACGTTACACTGTCTCATTGTATTCAAAATACTGAAAACCGCCTTCTTCATTCTCAAACCCTCCATCAAATTTTCAATCATCTTCACCTTCGAAATCCATTACAATGGATCTTCAAGCCAAAGCCACCCACAATTGTCTCCCCTATCTGATTAAAACAGATGACAACGCCTCATTCCATTCCACCATTGACATTTTTCTAAACTCCAAATACTTACCCATCTTAACCGCTAACGCCCCCATTTATCTCGATACTCTTCAAGAATTTTGGTTGAATGCTGAGTTTCTACTCCAGGACAAAAAGCCTACTTCCATAATTTCCAAAATTGGAGAAACCAGTATCGTAATTACCCCTGAAACCATATCCACAACCTTCACACTAAATGACCTGGCAGGTAAGGATTCCTTTACTAAAACAGAGCTTCACACTGAGTTCCAAGAAAGAGGGTATGATGGTCAGATGACTGGATCAACTCTTTTCAAAAAGTTTTTCCCTCCAGTCATGAAATTTTTCTTCCATACTCTTCTTCTTTGTGTCTCTGCTAAGTCCACATCCTTTAATGAAATTCCATTAAGGATGCAATATCTGGGTTATGCCATGTTGTCAAACTCTGACTTCAATCTTTCCCAGGGATTGTTCATGGACTTGGTATCAAATGTGAAAGCAGTCAAGTCTGGGTCAAACAATGCTTTTCTTATTTACCCAAGAATTCTTAGTGTAATCTTACAAAAAGTCTTACCAAAAAAAGTTTTCAAAAGGGTGATGCAATGCAAATGAAAAGCTTAACTGATGAAACTTTCACTAGAATGCTGGGTGGAAGCACCCAAGAAAAAGTGTCTAAAGTGTCAAAAGTTTCTAAAACACAAACAAAGAGGACAAAGACAACAACTGTTGTCAAAACCTCTGTTGTTGAGCCCACTGCTCCTGGTGATCATGGCACTACATCCAGTGCTGTGAAACCCACACCAGCCACTTCCAAAAAGAAACATCCATCCACAAAAACCACCACTCAACCACAAATGAGGCTTCTGGATGTTGAGGTACCAGAAGAAACCTCTGTTGCACAATAAAAGCAACCTGAAACCACTGTTGTTACTTCCTCACAACAGTTGGATATACCTCCACCTGACCAAACTCCTCATGAATCCTCTCAAAAGGATCATGTTGTAAGCCAAGGGGACACACATCATGATACATTTGAGTCACTTGACCAAATGTTCACAAGCCCCTCTCCCAGGGCTAATTCTCTTGTTACTCCTCCACCCTCACCATCACATCATGTCCCACAAAACTATGCAACCTCTGTTTGAGGCAATTGAAAAATCTCAGGAAGATCCCAGTTCCTCTCTTCCACCTGTCACTGAGAGTATACTTCCACATGTGACTGGTCCTGAGAATATTCAATCTGCTATCCCACAAACAGAAGAGGAGGTTACACCACCTGAGTTCAATGCAACTCTAGGTGAGTTTTCAAGTGGAGCAGCCACTACTGATGTAGAGACCACTGTCTCACATCAGGACAGTGATTACATAGCTAAGACTCCCTTGAAGGCAACAACTGTTGAAGCCACTATAGTGTCTCCAAAAACAGTTGGAAGTCCCCAGTACCAAGAAAAAGGGGCATCTGATTCACCTATTAGGACTGAATCAGGTCGAACTACCACTGGTAGGGACTCAGATGATCCTATTAACTTAGGAGATGGGTCAAAATACCAAGAATTGACGGACAGAGTTTCTGTAATTGAAACCTCTGTAGCTGACATCAAATCTGATGTCAAGCTTATACTGAGCTCTATTGCAGACCTTTCCAAGAGTCAACCATCAACAGCTGATATAGCCAGTGAGTTATGGAAATCAGTTTCCCCCATCATCATAGCTCACAGAAAATTGCTGATCAGACACATGAGACTTACATGGCTGAGATCAGGAATATGGTAGATGCAAGGTACAAAGATACCCATGCTGATATTAAAGCCATCAAGGACCACCTGCTGAAGACTACTGGCTCTGCCCCTACCACCATCCTCAGGGATGAAAATGATGATGCTTTCACGGCTGATGATGCCAAAAAGGGGGAGAGTGGCAGAGATAGGCTACCAAAACTAGATCCTTTTGGTTGTCCTCCTTCTCAAAAAGGCCAAGCCAAGTCTGCCAAGAAACCAGAGTCTACCAAATCAGCTCCACAACAACAACAACAAGCAACACCAACAGCACCACCACAACAAACCACTGAGAAGAATAAAGCAGTAGATGACTCTGCAAATGTAGAAGCTGAAAAGGCTGCTCAAGAAAAACAGAAAAGAGCTGACACCTTGGAAGTTAAAGCAGAATCATTGGTTGAACTCAAGAAGAAACAACAAAGGGAACCTGAAGATGTGGGATCCTCTAAAAGGATGAAAAGGCCTGCTAAGCATGTCAGAAAACCACCATCTAAGTTAAACACCTCTGTTGACAAAACCACTGCTACTGAAACCACTGCTACCCAAACCACTGTACCCAAACCAACAAACATACCCAAACCAACAAACATACCTGAACATACAACCACCAAACCTACATCACCAGCTAAATCCCAAACATCTGCTGGACCTACTAAAAGGCCAACAGATGTTAATCCAACCACTGCTACCAAATCACCATCATCCCCAAAATTTATGTACACAAGGAAGAGAAAATCAACCTTTGTTGTACATGATGAAAACATACACATTTCACCAAACACCACTTTAACTGCACAATCCACTCCTCCTATCACAGCCATTCCAATCACATCATTCTCACCACACACATCCAAATTCAGATCCCATAGACCACCACCAACCATTACACCATTGGTTGTTCAGTATCCCCTTGAACTTGATCTACTCAAGGGGAATTACAATCCTTCTACAATACTGAACAGCCATCAGAAAGATCCTTCCCATCTCTCCCAAACTTCCCTGTTCCCCTCAACCTTGATAAATATCTGAAATACAAGGGTGAACAGGTGGATGCCATCATTAAGGAGAAATGCAAAGGGAAGGATGACAGGACTGCTCAGGGCATCCATTCAGCAGAGCTTAGCAAACTCAGAAGGATTGAAGACTTTACTAAGACCCTGAGCAACCAAGCCTTACAAAGCAACCAAGAAGCAGTTCAATGGTTGGAGCACACATGCTTTGAGAGAAGAACTCATCAGAATTGAAGAAATGGCCAAAGACCCCAAGGCTAAAGTCTCTACTCCTAACTTTGGCAAAGGCAGAGACCCAGTCAGAGCCTTGAAGTTCAAAAGGATGAGGCAAGAGATTGTAGCTGCAAACTATGGGGAGATGAGGTCAGTTTCAAGATGGTCTGAGCTTAGGTTGGTTGAAACATACAAAAGTCTGGAAGAAAACAGAAAGAAGGATCCCACCCTACCAAGAAAACCAGTTTACACTGATGAGCCAATGATGAAGAGACCCCAACAGACCTTTAATTTGGACAGCTTACTTGAAACCTCTGATCTAACAACTGCTGCAAGAAGACAGTTCAAGAAGCAGAAGGAAATGTCAGAGGAAGATCAAAGAAAGTTTGCTGATACATTCATCAAGGAAGGGCTCTTCAATCAAGTCCATTTCTTCTTTGATCCTACAACAGAGAAGCTTAGAGAACTCATTGGAAGACCACCTTCACCCAACTCATCAAGAATAAAACTTCAGCTCAGCAAATCCACTGACTCAAAAATTCTAAAGTGGAAAGTCAACAAAGAGAACCATGAATTGACATTGCTCAGGTCAGATGGAAGGGTTCAGAAGATCAACATGGATGATGCTTACAGCCTATGTGCAGAAGATCATCAAACATTGCTAAATCTGGACCTAGAAAGAGATGAAGAAGACTTGTTTGCTCTGAACTTTGAATTACAATTCAAAGGTCAAATCAGAGAAAGTCTGATGAGGAATAAAGATCAATAAATAAAGCTGAGTTTTGGCATCATCTGTTCTAGGGGGAGATTGTTGGGTCTGCTGACCTGGAGAAGAACAGATGATTAGAAAGCCAAAATATGCTAACAGTTTGATCCTTTGAATAAACAGTCTTTACAACTTGCTTCTCCCAAAAGACTGCTGACCCTAACAACTGTTCTATCCAAACAACTGCTCAACAACTGCTGATACAAAGAACTGCTGAATAAACAACTGATGAAGAACAACTGCTGACCAAAGGTCTGATGAAGAACAACTGCTGATATAAGTACTGAAGACCAAAGCACTGCTGGAACCAACAGCACTTAGGCTCCAGCAGTGGATACAAGACCATCAGAGTTTTCCTACAACAGCTGTTTAATATCAGTGCTTTCAATGTAACAGTAGTTTGTAATAGGCAGATGTTTATGTTTGTTATTCTGTTAGAAGTCACTGTCTTAGGTGACGTCAGCCTAGGTCATCAGTGCTTTGAGTCTGTCTATAAATAGAACAGTGCTTGTACTGTTCTATTGCATCACACACACAAACATTCTCTTAGACAAACACTGTGTGATCAGGCTGAGGGGGAGTAATTATACGATTGTAATCTTTTATATAAATGAAAGCTTTCGATCTGAAAACATTTACTCTCTTGTTTTGATTAACAGTTTATTATTCCGCTGCACTTTCATTCTATTTTCATTTCATTATTATCATATTTAGTTAAACAATCAAAACAATCAAACTCAGATCCTAACAGTTCTAGTACTTTTACTGCTAATGAGGTTGCTTCTTTGCAGGATACGGGAATAAGCCCTCAGCTAGCTAGGGAACTTCAGAAGATCAAGGATATGGTATCGAGTGTTCTAGGGATAGTACAGCCCATCCCTAAAGTGTCCTCGGCATGCCATAGAGTGTTAAGATTTGCACCTCCCATATGTGATGCAGAGATTCCAAAACGATTTCAAACTCCAAGCATGAAGCTTTATGATGGATCTACAGATCCTGAGGAGCATGTGGCTCAATATAGGGAAAGAATGGAAATAAATCCAATCACTGCCAATCTGAAAGAAGCATGTTTATCCAAGGGATTTGGTTCAACCCTCACTGGTCCAGCCCTGAAATGGCTCCTAAGTGTTCCACCCTATTCTATTACTTCTTTTGCACATTTAATTAACATGTTTAAAAACCAGTTTTCTTGCAGTTGAACGTTCAAACGTTTGACAAGTGATCTGTACAGGGTAACTCAACCACAGGGGGAATCACTAAGAGAATACATTACCAGGTTAGGAAAGGAAGCAGTTGACATCCCGAACCTAGATGTCACAACAGCGGTTCAGGCTTTCAAGATGGGACTGTAGAAAGATTCACCATTCTACCAAGAGTTGGTGATGAATCCATGCAGGAACTTAGATGAAGTCATGAACAGAGCTTTGAGATTTATCCGACTTGAAGATGATAAGAAGATACAAGAGAGTATAGAATCGTCCTCAAAATATAACCATCCCAATCGAAAATCCACTCCCACATACAAGCCATATAAGCATAAACCATATGCTAGGCCTGATAATAAGAAGGTCAATGTGGTAGAGGATGACGATGAGGATGACTGCCCTAAATTATCAGACTATTGTTTTTCTGTCGATGTAACAGGTTTGATGTTTGCCATCAAGGTTCTCGGGGACAAAGCAAGATGGCTAAGGAAGGACAACAAGGCAGGATGGAAAGACAAATCCAAATGGTGTGCCTTTCACGAAGATTTTGGCCATATCACTAAAGATCGCATTGCAATAAGAAAGGAGATAGCATATCTCTTAAGCAAGGGTCACCTCAAGGATCACCTGGGCAAGAAGAAATCAAGATCTCAGGATGGCACTAACATCCCGGAAAGAGCAGCATCCCCACCTAAGGATGCTGGCATTATCAACTTCATTTCAGGAGGGTCAGGAATTTGTGGAACCTCATACTCAGCTGCTAAAAGACATACGAGGGAAACAAAGTCGGAAAAAGGAGAAAGACCAACGAAGACGACTATCTTGACAACCTCAAAAGTGATAAGTTTTGAGGAAGAAGACAGAGAAAACATCCTTGATCCTCATCATGACGGTTTGGTTATTACTTTATATATTGCTAACCACTTTGTTCATAGGATTCTTGTAGATGGAGGAAGTTCAGTAAACATCATCCAGCTCGAGGCTCTCAAGAGGATTAACATCCCGGAATCAGAGATAGTTTCCAGGTCATCAGTCTTTGTGGGCTTCAGTGGAGAAACCAAGAGCACAGTGGGTGAAATCAAACTACCAGTTTATGTAGAAGGGGTGAACTCTATCCAGAGATTTTGTGTGATAGATTCCCTATCCTGCTACAATGTCATCCTGGGGAGACCCTGGATACATGATATGAAAGTCGTGCCTTCAACATATCACCAATTTGTGAAACTACCCAAACCTTGGGGAGTTTTGAAGGTCAACAGCGATCAACAAGAAGCGAAGGATTGCTACACAACATCAATGAAGGCCTCATCCCGACAAGCATAGCAATTACAGCAGAATGCACAGTGTCATCCTCAGAATGTTAAAGCACATCCTTGTAACATCACGTGATTTTATTTTTGTTACATTAATTGTAACTACAATAAAAAAAAATAAAAAAAAATTACAAATTTCGTCTCTACTCGTTTCCTTTTACATATCCATATTTATTCGTAACCCGTCGTCAATATATCTTACCATATCATTTTGAGGCGTTTAGTAAATTCGAATTGTAATCTTTAGTTTTATTATTAAAAAAAAAAATTATGTGATTAGATAAGAAATTGCCTTGTTATGTATATATATTTTTAGAACATATTTTTTTTAGTAATAATAATAGTATCATAAGCTTTTTTTTTTTTTTATAAAAAAAATATAGAAACATGAATAAAGCTTGGACTAGTATTTTGTCATTTTGTGAACCCTTGACAAAAACTAAAACCATCACAGCAACATCAATTTTTTTTTCCTCTTTTCTGTGCGTGGGAATTGACATAAGAAGCAACAGCAACAACACCACTAACCCAACATTAATCCAAGTCAACCACAAAGTCAACACTCACCATTAGAAATCGTAATTAACCCACTAAACTTGCTCCATGTTTTAATTAAATGAATCCTTTGACCGAAATCAATCATACTAATCTTTCCTTATCAGTTTTACGCGTGATTTCTAGCAATTAGCTGTCTAATTGATTGATTAAAGGGCGTCATTAACCTTCCTAAAACCCACGATTGGAAATCTTATATATAGTCCGATATATCTCAATTAAACTCGCACACAATGGCAGACCAGTGCAACTAAGAAAACACCTTTATTACCTCCCATCCTCGTGTGCTAAAACGTCCAGAATCGAAGGTTGTTAGTTCGTGACTTGGTGCTCGATTTGCATCATCAATTGGTACATCTCAATCCCAATTATTAGGCTCCTTAGATTCGTTTTTTTAGCAGGGATTAATAGCCCCATACTTTCATTTTTGTCTGCAGCGTTTTATTGTTTAATTGCTAGGATTGGGAATCTAGGGTTCTATAATACTAAATTGGGGATTTTGGATTATTAATATATAAGTATGAATGAAATCAGTAAAAAGTACAAGAAACATGCCTAGACCAGATGGTTATGGCACCCCTGATCAGCTCAAAAGTCTTGGGTTCGAGACTTGTCTTGAGCGCCTTTTTTTTTGATGCTATTATCAATTTTTTTCTTCTTTCTTTAAATACTATTAATCCTTTTTATTTCAACTAAATGTTAAAAATACTAAAATCACTCAAAACTTGTTATAAAAATTACTACAACTACCTAAAATCTAAAAGTTTATGTTTATAATTTTTTTTTTCTGAAAAATATTTAATTATTATTTTTAATGTATTTATTTTGTTTAAATTATAGTTAATTCATAAAAAAATTCATTTTTTAATCATTTTAATACCAAAATTTTTGTGGAGTTATCTCTAACTATATAAAACTTGTTTGTAATTTTATTTTCTTTAAAAATAATATTTTTACCTATTTTTACAATTTATTCCTATTTAATTAAATTATGTTTTAAACGAAAATAATATGAAAAATTATTTTTAAAATTAGTCAATTCAAAAACCCTGTGAATCCCCAAATTTAGTCTACAAAACCCTAAGCGTCTAATCCTAGATAACTTAGACTTAAGTTCTTTCCCTTACAAATTATTATTTATTCCTTTAGGTTAATCGTTTGGGACATTCTAATTCAAACTTTACGATTCGACATATTTCATGTTATTACAAAAACGGTGAGTTTACATAGCCCCTTTTATCTTTTACATTTTTGGGGTGAAACATGTTTAAACATTTTATACTATAATTTACTCATACTTACTCGTAATTCAAATACACTATCATTCTATCATTTGACTGTAACAAAAAGACACAGTACAATCATTAACAATGATCAAGCCGCCTGTTTAGATTATAGCGCTATAGGTCTGACAAACCCATCCCCCGCATAAATTCAGGGATGATCGATAACAGTAACAACATTTAACTAACTTGCGAGTTAGTCAACAGTCGACACAAGGTTTGGTTGTACAAAGACGCATTGTTACATGTCCGTATCATACTCTATCACCATACAACTCTGAGCGTTGTACAAACTATTGTTATCAATTGTCTTCCAAAAACCTATGTAATTCTCACCAACTTTTGTTGACCCAAAATATTTTCAACTTAACATGTTTCAGGTTCTACTTGCTTGAAGATTTTGCTTGAAGATGTGTGCATAGTTTTTTATTCAATTTGATGTACGAATCTTTGTAGAACAATTGTATGTAAATTGTTTAAATCATTTAATGAAATTATTATTCACCATGAGCTACTGAACAATCATCACTACGTGACATCCCGATGTTTCCGCCATCGGTTGGGGTGTTACAGATTGGTATCAGAGCCATGGTTATAGGGAATTAGGTTATTAGGAAAATAATCTAGTCTATAACCATAGGATTTAACCAGTACTTGCTTCTTTACTTGCTATACTCTATCTCCCTCCTACTTCTTATCCCTACTTTCATCTTTACAAGAAGGTTGCTCTCCATCACTGGATTCACTCTTAGACTAATAAGGCAAAATCCTCAGGTTTAACCTGAACCACCTTGAGATCTCGTCGAAGTTCTAGATTTTAATAACGAACACGTGCAATCTAGAAGGGTGAACGCCTGTATTCTGAGTCTTCTGTCTAGGCTGGCATTGCGCATATATCCCAACCAGACGAGGGACCCGGATGCCTACCTGGGAATTCTCGGGATGAGTGTTCACTTATAGGCTAAAGCATGTCTTCATATGTTATTAGAATTTAGAATCTTTGATAAGTCAACGTTTTCGTTTATTCGTTTTAATTAATGAATGAATGATTACATTCCTTATATAACCTCATTCATTTTGTTGTGTCTCTTACAGATCATGCCTCCACGTCGCAGTGCTCGTCTTAACCGTGGTAACAATCATGATGAAGGGAGTAGCAATCACAATCATAACCATGACACTAACCATAACAACAACAACAACAACAACAACAATGGTGTCGATGCTCAACTGGCTGCAATCATTTCTCAACAAATGGCGCAGCAAATCGCAACTCTGGTTCCCAACTTACTAGCTCAAGTCATCCAGTTGAACGGCAACGGGAACGACAACGGCAACGGGAATGGAAATGGAAACCACAACGGGAATGGGAATGGTCTTCCAGCCTGTACCCTTAAGCACTTTAATTCTTGCAATCCCCCAAAGTTCAGTGGAGAAGAAGGAGCTACGGGACTCCTACAATGGTTCGAGGGTATTGAGAATACTTTCATCAACAGTGAATGCCCCGACAACTTTAAGGTTCGTTATGCCATGAGTGTTCTTCACAAACGAGCACTCACTTGGTGAAATGAGGAAAAGCGTACCCGAGGAGCTAAAGTTGCACTTACTATGACGTGGGATCAAGTCAAGGAGATAATGAAAGATGAATTTTGCCCACGTAACGAGGTCAAGAAATTAGAAGACGAGTTCCACACCCTTGCTCAGGATAGTGGGGAAAACCTTGCCTACAATACCCGCTTTCACGAACTTAGCTTATTGCTACCCCACAAAGTCACTCCCCTGCCGATAGCCATCGAGAAGTACATCGGTGGTCTGCCCATGCAAATCCAGGACACGGTGTGGGGAAGGAATCCTGCCACCTTAGAGGAAGCCAAACGCTTAGCAGCTACCTTAACTGATAATCACGTAAAGAACGGGACCTTAATTCGGAAAGGCAACAAAACAAGTATTGTAGCCGCGGTAACTACTGAGAATCAGAAGCGTAAGGCCATGGATCCTGATGTCAACCTCACTACACAAGCTTCTAACAAGAAACCTTATACAGGAAACCATCCATTGTGTAACACATGCAACCGACATCATCCCACTACTTCAGCGTGTCGCTTGTGCACCAATTGTGGTAGGTATGGCCATTTAGTTAATACATGTCGCGAGACCCCAAATCCTAATGCCAACCAACCCACCAACCCTGCTCAGGCTATTAATCCTAATCGATACAACTATGGTCAGTGTTATGAATGTGGAGACCCAAATCACTTCCGTAACCGATGCCCTAAACTGAACAGAGATCAAGACCCTCCAGCTACTTAACAGAAAGCCCTACCATTTGAATAATGTCTACTTTCTCTTTAATTCCATGTATTGCATTTTTGATTCAAATAATAAATTCAAATATTATCATAACATCTGTGTGCATGCTTGTTTGAATGTGAACTAATTGCTATATCTATAATCATACTTGCTTACTTGTACAACAATTAGTTGACTACCAAACAACCTACTTAACGATTGGTAGAGGTCATCATGTCTTTCCAACAGTCGGGAGAGGCCCTACCACCTGCTCCACGACTGGTGGGGACTATCAAACCTGCTCAACAATCGGTAAAGTCATAAAAGGACGCAAAACCCTAATGTAAGGTAAATTGATGATTACGGTCCGGAACGTAATCATGAATTTACAGGTACGTTAAGGTATTGTAAAATTCTAATAAGGTTTTAGTAGTTCAGTTAGTCTTTCTTTAGTCAGTAATCTCATGCTTTTCCCAAACCTTAGGATTGGTATTATTTATTTTATTACACAGACCCGTACCTTCCTAGGTAGTTCAGACTCACGTACGTCAACTCATATTTCCATCCACCCACAACTTAGAGTTCCTTCGTGTCGTTACTCGTATCCAAAATAAACAGTTTACTCTTGCCATCTGTTAAACCCAAACCACAGTCGCCCTAACATTTATCCAAATACCCTCACCTCTTTCCTGCAGTCTTTCCAACAACAACTTTGGGACGAAGTTCCCAAAAGTAGGGGAGACTGTAACATCACGTGATTTTAATTTTGTTACATTAATTGTAACAACAATAAAAAAAAATAAAAAAAAAATTACAAATTTCGTCTCTACTCGTTTCCTTTTACATATCCATATTTATTCGTAACCTGTCGTCAATATATCTTACCATATCATTTTGAGGCGTTTAGTAAATTCGAATTGTAATCTTTAGTTTTATTATTAAAAAAAATTATGTGATTAGATAAGAAATTGCCTTGTTATGTATATATATTTTTAGAACATATTTTTTTTAGTAATAATAATAGTATCATAAGCTTTTTTTTTTTTTTTTTAATAAAAAAAATATAGAAACATGAATAAAGCTTGGACTAGTATTTTGTCATTTTGTGAACCCTTGACACAAACTAAAACCATCACAGCAACATCAATTTTTTTTTCCTCTTTTCTGTGCGTGGGAATTGACATAAGAAGCAACAGCAACAACACCACTAACCCAACATTAATCCAAGTCAACCACAAAGTCAAAACTCACCATTAGAAATCGTAATTAACCCACTAAACTTGCTCCATGTTTTAATTAAATGAATCCTTTGACCGAAATCAATCATACTAATCTTTCCTTATCAGTTTTACGCGTGATTTCTAGCAATTAGCTGTCTAATTGATTGATTAAAGGGCGTCATTAACCTTCCTAAAACCCACGATTGGAAATCTTATATATAGTCCGATATATCTCAATTAAACTCGCACACAATGGCAGACTAGTGCGACTAAGAAAACACCTTTATTACCTCCCATCCTCGTGTGCTAAAACGTCCAGAATCGAAGGTTGTTAGTTCGTGACTTGGTGCTCGATTTGCATCATCAATTGGTACATCTCAATCCCAATTATTAGGCTCCTTAGATTCGTTTTTTTAGCAGGGATTAATAGCCCCATACTTTCGTTTTTGTCTGCAGCGTTTTATTGTTTAATTGCTAGGATTGGGAATCTAGGGTTCTATAATACTAAATTGGGGATTTTGGATTATTAATATATAAGTATGAATGAAATCAGTAAAAAGTACAAGAAACATGCCTAGACCAGATGGTTATGGCACCCCTGATCAGCTCAAAAGTCTTGGGTTCGAGACTTGTCTTGAGCGCCTTTTTTTTTTTTTGATGCTATTATCAATTTTTTTCTTCTTTCTTTAAATACTATTAATCCTTTTTATTTCAACCAAATGTTAAAAATACTAAAATCACTCAAAACTTGTTATAAAAATTACTACAACTACCTAAAATCTAAAAGTTTATGTTTATAATTTTTTTTTTCTGAAAAATATTTAATTATTATTTTTAATGTATTTATTTTGTTTAAATTATAGTTAATTCATAAAAAATTCATTTTTTTAATCATTTTAATACCAAAATTTTTGTGGAGTTATCTCTAACTATATAAAACTTGTTTGTAATTTTATTTTCTTTAAAAATAATATTTTTACCTATTTTTACAATTTATTCCTATTTAATTAAATTATGTTTTAAACGAAAATAATATGAAAAATTATTTTTAAAATTAGTCAATTCAAAAACCCTGTGAATCCCCAAATTTAGTCTACAAAACCCTAAGCGTCTAATCCTAGATAACTTAGACTTAAGTTCTTTCCCTTACAAATTATTATTTATTCCTTTAGGTTAATCGTTTGGGACATTCTAATTCAAACTTTGCGATTCGACATATTTCATGTTATTACAAAAACGGTGAGTTTACATAGCCCCTTTTCTCTTTTACATTTTTGGGGTGAAACATGTTTAAACATTTTATACTATCATTTACTCATACTTACTCGTAATTCAAATACACTATCATTCTATCATTTGACTGTAACAAAAAGACACAGTACAATCATTAACAATGATCAAGCCGCCTGTTTAGATTATAGCGCTATAGGTCTGACAAACCCATCCCCCGCATAAATTCAGGGATGATCGATAACAGTAACAACATTTAACTAACTTGCGAGTTAGTCAACAGTCGACACAAGGTTTGGTTGTACAAAGACGCATTGTTACATGTCGGTATCATACTCTATCACCATACAACTCTGAGCGTTGTACAAACTATTGTTATCAATTGTCTTCCAAAAACCTATGTAATTCTCACCAACTTTTGTTGACCCAAAATATTTTCAACTTAACATGTTTCAGGTTCTACTTGCTTGAAGATTTTGCTTGAAGATGTGTGCATAGTTTTTTATTCAATTTGATGTACGAATCTTTGTAGAACAATTGTATGTAAATTGTTTAAATCATTTAATGAAATTATTATTCACCATGAGCTACTGAACAATCATCACTACGTGACATCCCGATGTTTCCGCCATCGGTTGGGGTGTTACAATCCTGATCAGGATGTGAAAGCCATCTGCCTTGACGAGAACAACAAGGATATCACTGTGCAAATCGGTAAGAATATCCCACATGATATTGAACAATCACTAATATCTTTTCTTAAATGTAGGATGTCTACTTTTGCTTGGAAACATGAAGATATGACCGACATATCAAAGGATGTCATCACTCACAAACTTGGGATGGATAAGAGTTTCAAGCCCATTCAGCCAAAAAGAAGGAAGTTTGCTCCAGAAAGAAGTGTCATCATCTAAGAAGAAGTAGACAAGCTGCTGAAGTCTAAGATGATAAGGAAGTAAAATTCCCAAGATGGTTGAAGAATGTTGTGGTAGTCCAAAAGAAAAATGGGAAATGGAGTGTGTGTGTGGACTACACAGACCTTAACAAGGCCTGTCCTAAAGATCCATTCCCACTACCACACATAGATTCAATGGTGGATGCTACAACAGGCCACGAGATGCTGACATTCATGGATGCATCCTCAGGATTCCAACAGAAACAAATGGATCTAGATGATCAGGAGGGCACAACATTCATGACACCATCAGGTATATATTGTTATATAGCCATGCCATTTGGATTAAAAAATGCAGGTGCCACTTATCAAAGGCTAGTGAACATGATGTTCAAAGAAAAGATTGGGGACACGATGGAGGTCTACATTGATGACATGCTAGTAAAATCGAAGAAAGCAGAAGATCATCTTCAGGATCTCAAAGAAGCTTTTGACATCCTGGACACTTACAACATGAAGTTAAACCCAGCAAAGTGCCATTTTGGGGTTGGAGCTGGGAAGTTTCTTGGATATTTGGTAACAAAAAGAGGGATAGAAGCCAGCCCTGAACAAATAAAAGCCATCCTTGATCTCAAATCCCCAAGAAATATTAAGGATGTGCAAAGGCTGACTGGAAGGATAGCAGCCCTGAATAGATTCATCTCGAAATCCTCAGAGAAATGTAAAGAATTCTATGACATCCTAAAAAAGAATAACAAGTTCGACTGGGGACAGAGACATAAAGAAGCATTAAAGAAGCTCAAAGATTATCATGCAGCAGCTCCATTGTTGATGAAACCTGAGGATGGAGAACCTCTCAAGCTATATCTTGAAGGGTAACAACATCCTATCTATTATGTAAGTAAAACCCTCCTAGATGCTGAAACCAGGTATTCACATCTCGAAAAACTCATTTTAGCTTTAGTAATGGCTTCTACTAAGTTAAGACATTATTTTGAAACACATAAAATATATGTTCAAACTAACTATCCCATTAAAAATGTATTAAGAAAACCTGAAATTTCTGGAAGAATGGCAAAATGGTCAGTTAAATTAAGTGCCTTTGACTTAGAGTATGAGCCTAGAAATGCAATCAAGTCACAGGCCCTAGCAGACTTTGTGGCTGATTTCAGTAGTGACATCCTGAGTGAAGTAGAGTCTAAATTTAAACAACTAAATGAAAATTTAGGAAAATGGACTCTATACACTGATGGTGCTTCGAATGCAAGAGGCACAGGTCTGGGAATACTACTAAAATTGCCACAAGGGGACAATATACCCCATGCCATTAGATGTGCATTTCAAACAACCAATAATGAAGCTGAATATGAAGCTCTCATTGCTGGTTTACAACTTGCTAGAGATTTACATATTGTTAAAATTGAAGTCTTTGTTGATTCTTTGTTGATTAGTAACCATTTCAATGGATCATATGCAGTAAAAGGACAAAACTTAGCCATTTATCTTGAAATCGTTAAAAATTTAGCTACTTCTTTTGTAGAATTTTCACTAACACAGGTACCTAGGGAAGAAAATGCTGAAGATGACGCCCTAGCAAATCTGGGATCCTCCTTTAATTTACCAGAAGGATCCAAGATTCCCATCATTCACATCTTGAAACTAGCAATTGAAGAGTGGCATCCTGAGGATGTCCGGGCACATCTTGAGGATAAAACAGACCATCCTGAGGATATCACTGTTTTGGCCACTCAAAAACAAAACGACTCATCATGGATGACTCCTATAATCAAATATTTACAAGAAGACGTCATTCCTGATGAAGAAAATCCAAAGGCTTTCAGGATAAAGGTATCTAAATTAACAATTATAGACAATATTTTGTATAGAAAGTCTCTTGCAGGTCCATATTTGAGATGTCTCAACAAGGATGAAGCGAACGAAGTACTCCAAGACATCCACAAAGGAGCATATTGGTTGTCAACAATGGAAGGAGAGATTCTACCAAGAGCTTGGAATGCTATACACTTGAAATACTACCATGCTTAAAGATGCACCAAAGGCCTTGTCACCAAGATTATTTCAAAAAGGGTTTTGATCCCAGTTAAACCAAAGGCCTTGTCGCCAGGATAATAACAAAGTCTTCCTTTGCAGAATATTATCAAAACATAAGTCTTTCTTATGAAAGATTACGAGATCTATTCTGAAGATATCACACTGGGGACATCCTCAGAATGCGAGACCATCCCAAGGATAGAAAAGGAACTAGTTGCATCCTTAAGATGCAACACTATCCCAAAGATGAAGAAGAAACTGGGGACATCCTCAGGATAATGAAGACCATCCTGATGATGAGAAGAACTTATATGGAATATGACAAGATCAGGTATTATTTTTCATTCTTTTGTAACACTAAGTGTTTGCTAATGTTTGCAGAATATTGGAGAACACAAAGCTGATAGCGGCAAAAAGTTGTTATCATATTATTTATGCATCATAGTCAAAATGTGATGTCAACCCCTGGGTTCATCCAAAACCAGGACCCATCCACTAGGGGTCAACATCTATGGTCCAAGGTCAACAAAAAAGATTTGGGGATTCGTCCACATCTTCGGGATGAGTGACAGGAACAGGCTCATAAACCACTTCTTTTCCGCCCAGGCTCTTAATCTTCTCCTTCCAGGCTTCGACATCCCAGGTGCATTGATCAAAACCTGGATCCTTGGCATGGAGAGCCATCTTCACTCTAGCCTGGAATACGGCAATAGAAGCAGATTTGATAAGCCCGTTCCTGTGATCCTCAGCCTCCTTCTGATAAATCACCAAGGCCTCAGCATGCTCAGCTTTCACTTTCTTCAGCCCACTCTCAGTCTCTGCCAGTTTGGCCTCAAGAAATTTGCCCTTCTGCTCAGAAATATTCTGAACATCTTCAAGCTTGGTTTGGGCTTCATGAAGTTCTTGAGCAACTGCATCCACGGACTTTGAGAGATATTCATGGCCCTAACAAGAAAAGGGAGAAGGTAAGTACTCTTAACCATTTTTCATTAACATAGATAATGTTATCCTCAGTTTGGGACCATACCTGGAGAGTGAATTTAGAGATCTTGCTGAGAATCTCTGTGATACCCCGCAATTTCATGTTCTCACTTTAACTGGACTCTAGTTACATTCTTTGCATTCTACTTAACTAGGGTTAGCTAGTTAAGTCACACGTCGCACAGTTATAGGTTAATAACTGCATGAGGTGGTAATTCGGGGAATTACCAGACTGTATACATGAGTAGTGAACCTCTGACATTGGTGAACAATGAAATTAGATAATTGTGAATTAATTGATTGAGATTGATTGCAATTACGTACTTCTATGAAACTCTGTGAAACTATGTGCAAACTGTATGTGATTACGTGAACGTAAATCGAAAACGTTAATAAAAATCATAATAGGTGGACCATTAGGATGGTTGGGGTCTTAACATGTAACACCCCAACCGATGGCGGAAACATCGGGATGTCACGTATTGATGATTGTTCAGTAGCTCATGGTGAATAATAAATTTCATTAAATGATTTAAATTAATTACATACAATTGTTCTAAGAATTTGTAAATCAAAATGAAAAATACTAGCTACACATCTTCAAGCATTAACTCTAGTCTTCAAGCACGCTATAACCTGAAACATGTTAAGTTTTGAAATATTTCAGGTCAACAAAAGTTGGTGAGAATTACATAGGTTTGAATATTGAATAAAATTTGTACAATTCGAGTGTCATGGTAAGTCTAGTCCATATGTGAAAACAATACTACCCGGTAAATCGTGTGCATAATCAAACCTTGTGACTAGAATATTGTGGTCCATCCCATACGCATATGGTTCACTCGTTTATGTTGCGATAACAATCACCCACGCTACCTATGTAGGAGGTAACGTATCCGGGTGGGGTTGTCAGTCCATTAGATCTATCATTGTGTATCGTTGGCTTGTACGGAGTTAATGATTATGCTAGAATAATTGTGCTTACCATAGTAATGTTTAAGACATAATGCAACATAGAATAACACATAGACACTTATGTTGAATTGTAAATTGATGTTGTAACATGTTTCACCCTAAAATAGTGAAATGGAAAAAAGGGGCTATGTAAACTCACCTTAATGATAGTGTTGAATCCCTTGATATAGAATAAATGTGGCACAACGATTCCAAGTATTACCCTAAGTTCAAAGCAATAAAATAAGTCTAAGTTTTCTAGTCTACATATATTCTAGGGTTCCTAATTTGGGGATTGATAATTGATTAATCGTTGATTTAGATAAATTGTTAATAAATAAATAAAGAAAGAAATTTAGGAAAATAAATAACTTAAAAGAACTTTTTGTAAAATCGTGATTAAGATGATTGTATTATAAGATCTTAAATATGAAAATAATTTTTATAAAATTATTTTCTCAAAAATTGAATATTTAGTATATTTATTTCTATTTGTCAAAATATAGTTTTAATATCTAAAAATATTAAAGTTAATGAAATTTCAATTTAAAATTTACGTTTCTGTTGTAAATGAACAGAAATAATTTATGTAAAATTTTGGTATAAAAATATTGAAAAATGAATTTATTATGATTTATTTATGATTAAAATTACAAATATTAATTAAGATCAGTAAATAAAGCTGAGTTTTGGCATCATCTGTTCTAGGGGGAGATTGTTGGGGCTGCTGACCTGGAGAAGAACAGATGATTGAAAAGTCAAAACATGCTAACAGTTGATCCACACAATAAACAGTCCTTACAACATACTTCTCCCAAAAGACTACTGACTCTAACAACTGTTCCATCCAAACTACTGCTATGACAACTGCTGATACAAAGGACTGCTGAATAAACACTGATGAAGAACAACTGCTGATCCAAGTACCGAAGTCTAAAGCACTGCTGGAGCCAACAGCACTTAGGCTCCAGCAGTGGATACAAGACCATCAGAGTTTTCCTACAACAGTAGTTTACCTTCAGTGTTTTCAATGTAACAGTAGTTTGTAATAGGCAGATGTTTTATGTTTGTTATTCCGTTAGAGGTCACTGTCTTAAGGTGACGTCAGACTAGGTCATCAGTGGTTTAGGTTTGTCTATAAATAGAACAGTGCTTGTACTGTTCTATTGCATCATACACACAAACATTCTCTCAGACAAACAATCACTGTGTGATCAGGCTGAGGGGGAGTACTTGTATGATTGTAATCTTTTAGATAAATGAAAGCATTCGATCAGAAAACATTTACTCTCATGTTTTGATTAAAAGTTTATCATTCCGCTGCACTTTCCATCTATATTCATATCACTCTTATCATTCTTAGTTAAACATAATCAAAACAATCAAACTCAGATCCTAACAATTGGTATCAGAGCTTGGTCAATTAAATTCGATCTGACGAATCAATTTAATATAAACAGATCAGCTCACAATTATTGATATCGTTTGTCTGTTGGATTGAAAACAGAGTAATAGTTTAATTTCGATTCAACCGTTTTTAAACAGACTTTGTTTTTTTTTTTTTTGAGAAATCAGAGAATGGCTTCAATCAATCACGATCCACATAACACTGGCACGAACAACAAGCCACCAATGCTTGTCAGATCTGAATACAATATCTGGCAACGTCGGATGAGCCATGTTCTAGCTCAACAGAACACTGGGTGTTGGAAGTCGGTTATCTTCGTACCACATGTTCCGATGGTGCCGAGTACTGAAGATCCCAAGGTTCAGGAGCCAAAGAAACTTGAAAACTACTCCGACAAGGATTTTCATAAAATTGAGTTAGATGCTAAGGCCTTCAGTATTGTGGCCATGGCTCTACCCAATGATATATATGCTGGGCTGTTACACTGTAACAGTGCAAAGGAGTTGTGGGATGCACTGAAAGAACAATTTGGCGGGACTGAGGAGGTTATTGAAAACAATCGTGAAATACTTAACCAACAATATGAAACATTCAGTCATGTCAAGGGAGAGTCATTAACTCAACAATTTGAGAGGTTTCACTGTCTCATTAGTGAACTAAAATTGGTTGGTCTTACTTACCCTCATTCAACCCTGAACCACAGGTTTTTAAGATCCTTACCAGACAAATGGGACACTATAGCTATTGTTATGAGAAACTCGATTGGATTTAAGGACCTATCACTGACCCAGCTTCATGGTAAGCTCTTGACCTATGAGAGAGAGCTTAACCAGAAAAAGAAGCTCCAGGACTCTGGAAAAGTGTCTGATGATTATGTATTTGGGAATACAGCACTTTTGGGTCATGATGAGGTGCCTGGAAATATTAAGGATCAGAGTTATGATCATTTCATTGACATAACTTCAGGTTTTAACTCTGATTCTTATTCACCAAACTATGCTTTCACAGCAAGTGGTGGTGATATCCAGGCATCTAATAACATATCCTTTGAGTATGATGACCTGAAATACTTTGACCCTGATGATCTGGAAGAAATGGACATTATGCACCAATTGGCCCTTCTCAGTGTAAGAACTAACAATTTTTACAAGAAAACTGGGAGAAGGTTTCCAGGGTTAACTGGCAGATCAAAGGTTGGGTTGGATAAATCAAAGATAAAGTGTTACAAATGTCATAGACTTGGTCATTTTGCTAGGGAATGTAGGAGTCAACATGGTACACCTATAATCACCTATCCAAATCAAAGACCTCAGACCAACACTTATCAAAATTCCTATAATACCCCTGGACCAAATGTGCAAAACACTACTCATTTTGCACAGTCCTCAAACACTGTTCCTGTCCAGTATATCCAAACCACTGTTCCTCAGATCCACTATGTGCAAACACCTGTTGCTCAAGCACCTGTGCAAACGACTGTTGCTCCATCCTCTGCTCCTGCAGAGACCAGTCAACAGAGCTTCTTTACACAAGGCTTTGTTGATTGGAGCAGTCTACCAGATGAGTTAACAGATGAAAATTTTGCATTAGTTGCCAGAGCTGAAAATGAACCAGAAAACTTTTGTTTCATGGCTATGGTAGATGAGGTTGAATCTGAGGAGGTGGTGACTGAATCTAATGTTGTGACTGATGATGTTGTTGATGAAGTTGTTACAGGTGAAAAACCTGAAGAAGAGGCTGTGAATCTCTCAGATCCCTGGGGTGCATCTGATGATTGTGAGTGCAAGTGTGATTGTGCATTGATGGCTGCTGCTAAGGTATCTCCTCAAATTCTTAAGGATTTGTGTTTTGACAGATGTGTAATAGCATTTGCTAACATCAAAGAGGTGAATGAAAACCTTAGAAAGAAAATTTTAGATGATGAAGTTAAATTTGAGAAACTTTCAAAAGATTTAAAAACAAGTTTAACTGAAAAGGAATCTGAAATAAGCAGCTTAAAACATGAAGCAACCATAACCAAAGACCAGCTCCAAACTATGATAACAAAATATCAGAGTTGTAAAAGTGAGCTTGAGTCCACCCAAGTTGAATGTGAGAAATGGGTGGAATCATGTAGAGGATTTGAGATGCTACTCAACAAACAAACCAAAAGTCATGTGAAGTTTGGTTTTGGTTTTGAAACCACTGCTCCATCTTTTGGAAACACTGACAAAAGGGGTCAAAAGTCTGTTGAGATAGTTCCAACAAACCTGCAGGGTCAAGAGATTAAAATCACTGAACCAAATGGTAAGAAAATTGTTCTTGAAAAACCAGAAGGTTACTCATCATTCACTGAACTTGAAAAGTATGAATTTAAACCTACCTGGTCTGATGAGTGTGATACTCTTGAGAATTTTAAACCTGTTGATTTTAAAACACCTGAAGGAAAGACAGCTCCTCAGGCAAAACTCTTGCAAATCCTGGGGTAAGTACTTCAAAAGGAAAGCCCAAACAGACTTTCACTCCTGTCCAAACATCTGTTACTAAAAGTCTTGAAACATCTGCTCCTAGGGATGTCCAAGTAACAGATGCTCCACCCACAAGCAAATACCCAAGAGGATATGGACAACCACCATGTCATAGTCTGTCACATGTTTATGAGGAGCCAAAGAGACCCTCTAAACCAAGGGTGAACAGAAATCCCTATGGGTATTATCATCTGTCTTGAAGTGATCAAACAACTGTTGCCCCAAGTGTTGACATTCAAGCACTGGCAAATGGTCAGCAGCAGTTGTTGAACTTGATTCAAAAATTAGTTCAAACCACTGATCATCTTCCAAAGCTTGAGTCTAAAAAGTCTGAGGACCCATCCAAAGCCAACTTGGCTTTGGACACTCACCAAAACTAATCCATTACTGCTGTGCAGGGAGCTTCTGCTTGTTTTGATAGTCTTTGGTATGTAGATAGTGGAGGCTCCAGGCACATGACAGGATGTAGAGCCCTTCTTCTGAACTTCTTAGCTCATGGAGGGGGTGATATATCCTTTGGTAATGATTCAAAAGGTAAGGTGTTGGGGTCAGGGACTGTGCAAGCTGGGAAACTCAAGTTTGAAAATGTCAATCTTATTGATAATCTCAAGTTTAATCTTCTGAGTGTTTCACAAATGAGTGACAAAGGTTATGGCTCATTCTTCACAAAGAAAACTTGCAAGATTATTGGGCCAGAAGTGGTGAAAAAGATTGATACCATCATTGCTGAGAGCAAAGCACAACTTGTTGCTCATAGAAGTGGCAATGTGTATGTTGTTGATATGTTAAAGGACAATCCTATGGCAAATGTCTGTTTGTTTTCTGCTGCCTCCACAAAGGAGACAGAATTGTGGCATAGGAGACTGGGTCATACCAACCTTAACACTATCAATACACTCTCTAAACAAAGTCTTGTTAGAGGTTTACCATCAAAAGAATTCAAATGTGATGAGCATTGTGTTTCTTGTTTAAAAGGGAAACAACATAAAAGCTCTTACAAATCCATTGATGAGTCCAAAACCAGTCAATGTCTACAATTGTTGCACATGGACTTGTTTGGCCCTGTTAAAATCATGAGTCTAAGAAGAAAAAGATTTTGTCTTGTCATAGTTGATGATTTTTCTAGGTTTACATGGACTTACTTTTTACATTCTAAGGATGAGACTGCAGGTATATTGAAGGACTTTGTCACCAAAGTTGAAAAACAATATGACTTGCCAGTAAAAGTCTTCAGGAGTGACAATGGAACAGAGTTTAAAAATAAGGAGTTGGATGATTTCTGTGTGTCAAAAGGGATTGTGAGGCAGTACAGCATCCCAAGAACACCAGAGCAAAATGGGGTGGTTGAAAGGAAAAATAGAACTCTTATAGAAGCTGCAAGAACCATGCTAGCAGATTCTGGTTTGCCATTGTCCTTCTGGGCAGAAGCTGTAAACACTGCTTGCTATGTTCAAAACAGAGTTTTGATCAACCCTAGACATCAAAAAACTGCTTATGAAATTTTGTTCAAACTCAAACCATTAATTTCATTTTTCAAAATCTTTGGCTGCCCATGTTTCATTTTAAATCTCAAAGATTCCATTTCAAAATTTGCAGCCAAAGTAGATTGTGGTTATTTTCTGGGATATTCTTCTACTGCCAAGGCTTATAAAGTGTTTAACACAAAGACCAAGACAATAGAAGAATCTCTGAATGTAAAGTTCAATGAACTTTCATCTCTAAAAATCCCAGCAAATCCTGCTGAACTATTTGATTTAGATAAATTCAAATTTGAAGATATCACTGTTAAAACTAACAATGCAGGTATTCCACAGTCTCCACAACAAGATTACAGAACAGATGTTGTGATCCCCAGTCACTATAAAATCTATTCTGCTTCAGAGGGAGCAGCTGTTCAAAACAATTGTCAAAACTCTGTCACAACTGAGTCAACCACTACTGGCCAGTCTTACCCTCAAACCACTACTTCACCTCTCACATCCACTGAACAATCATCTGTTGACCAAAGTCAATCCTCTATTGACAAAAGTCAGTCCACTTTTACACCACTTGGACCCACTCCCCCACTTCCATTCCAAACATCTGATGGCACTACAGAAGTGCAAACAGATGTTACATCAACAGAGTCACCAAACCTCTGTCCTTCACCTCAAAATGCCATCATACCATATCAGGGAGATCTTATCTACCTAAGAGCTCATCCACCAGACCAGATCATTGGCAACATCAGAAAGGGTGTGCTCACAAGAAGCCAATCCTCCACTATCTGTCTTTTTGCAGGATTCCTATCTCTCACACAACCTGTCAAGTACCAAGAGGCACTGAAAGACAACAGTTGGGTAGAAGCTATGCAAGAAGAACTCCTTCAGTTTAAAAGACAACAAGTATGGGAGCTTGTACCACTACCTAAGAATGTTTGTCCTATAGGAACCAAGTGGGTCTTCAAAAACAAAACTGATGAAAGGGGTATTGTTGTCAAGAATAAAGCCAGGCTTGTGGTTCAAGGCTTCTGACAAGAAGAAGGAATAGATTATGATGAAACTTTTGCTCCTGTAGCAAGACTAGAAGCCATCAGACTATTCTTAGCCTTTGCTGTCAACCACAACATAAAGGTGTATCAGATGGACATCAAATGTGCTTTCCTTTATGGCAAAATTCAGGAGGAAGTCTATGTATGTCAACCACCTGGTTTTGAAGACACATTCCATCCTGACTATGTCTACAAGCTCAACAAAGCTCTGTATGGACTCAAACAAGCACCAAGGGCCTGGTATGAAACTCTTTCCACATTTCTCTTATCCATTGGCTTCACAAGAGGTAAAATTGACAAAACTTTATTTCTAAAATGGAAAGGGAAAGACTTAATGATTGTTCAAATATATGTGGATGACATCATTTTTGGATCCACATGTAACCAAATGTGTGAAGAGTTCAGAAAACTCATGACAGCAGAGTTTGAGATGAGTGCCATGGGTGAACTTCAGTGTTTCCTTGGTCTTCAAGTGAAACAACTGCAAAATGGCACATTCATTCACCAAAACAAATATGTAAAGAATTTATTAACCAGATTTGAGATGAATGATTGTAAGCCATGTAGTACACCCATGAGTACAGTCAAGCTACTCACTATTGATGACAAGGATGAACTGGTTGATCAAACACATTATAGATGCATGATTGGGTCTTTACTGTACTTAACTGCATCTAGGCCAGACATTATGTTTGCCACCTGTGTCTATGCAAGATCCCAGGCTTCACCCAGAAAGTCAAACCTTATTGCTGTGAAAAGGATATTCAGATACCTCAAAGGTGCTCCCACACTTGGTATCTGGTATCCTGCTAATGGAAACATTGAGCTTTCAGGCTATTCAGATAGTGATTTTGCTGGCTGTCACACCACAAGAAAGTCCACATCAGGAGGGTGCCAATTTCTAGGGAATGCCTTAGTCTCCTGGCAAAGCAAAAAGCAGGCAGCTGTTTCAACCTCAACAGCTGAAGCTGAATACATTGCTGCTGCAAGCTGTACAGCCTAACTCATGTGGCTTCAAAATCAATTACTGGATTTTGGGATAACTGCACTACAGACTGCACTTATGTTGGATAGTCAAGCTGCTGAAAATATCATCAAGAATCCAGTCTCTCATTCCACTACCAAACACATTGACATCAGACATCATTTTGTCAGAGATAGCTATGAAAAAGGTTTGATTTCTCTGCACCATGTTCCAACAGAAGATCAGTTGGCAGATGTGTTGACAAAAGCTTTAGACACATCTACCTTTACAAATCTGATTTCTAGAATTGGTATGTTAAACATGGATTAAACAAGAAAAATGTTTTTCTAAAAGCATTAAAATGTTTCAGAAAATCAAAATTTCTCCTTAAAAATAGCTTTTTGGTTGAAAAATCTGTTTCAAACATCTAATCAGATAAAACAATCACTGTTTCATTCATATCCACTGTTGGTTGAAAAAACTGTTTCAAAACATCTGATCAGATAAAACAATTGTTTCGTTATCTATATATATCTATACTATACCTATACATAATAATAGTAATCAAAAAAAAAAAAAAACAGTTGGTTCCATCAGTTGTTTGTATCAGCTGTTTGCCAATACAGCTGTTCTCCACCAGATGTTTATTCATCAGATGATTGCCACGTCTGCTCCTACAAGCAGAGGTTTGGCCACATCAGCGGTTTCCCCTGAGCCTATAAAAAACCCTGTTTTATCACAACAGATGTTACACTGTCTCATTGTATTCAAAATACAGAAACCGTCTTCTTCGCTCTCAAACCCTTACTCAAAATTTCATTCCTTTTCACCTTCGGAATCCATTAAAATGGATCTTCAAGCCAAAGCCACCCACAATTGTCTCCCATATCTGGTTAAAACAGATGATAACACATCATTCGATTCCACCATCGACATTCTCCTAAATTCCAAATATCTACCCATCTTAACCGCTGACGCTCCCATCTACATTGATACTCTCCAAGAGTTCTGGTTGAATGTTGAGTTCTTATTACAAGACAAAAAGCCTACTTCCATTATTTCCAAAATTGGAGAAACAAGTGTCGTCATTACCCCTGAACTCATATCCACAACCTTCTCACTCAATTACCTAGCAGGTAAGGACTCTTTCACAAAAACAGAGCTTCACACTGAGTTTCAAGAACGAGGGTATGATGATCAGATGACTGGGTCAACACTTTTCAAAAGGTTTTTCCCACCAGTCATGAAATTTTTCTTCCATACCCTCCTTCTATGTGTCTCCGCTAAGTCCACATCCTTCAATGAAATCCCATTAAGGATGCAATATCTAGGCTATGCCATGTTGTCAAACTCTGACTTCAATCTTTCCCAGGGATTGTTTATGGACCTAGTGTCAAATGTGAAAGCAATTAAGTCTGGGTCAAACAATGCTTTTCTAATTTACCCAAGAATTCTTAGTGTAATCCTACAAAAGGCCTTACCAGAAAAAATTTTCAAAAAGGGTGATGCAATGCAAATGAAAAGCTTAACTGATGAAACTTTCACTAGAATGCTGGGTGGAAACACCCAAGAAAAAGTGTCAAAAGTGTCCAAAGTTTCAAAAACACAAACAAAGAGGACAAAGTCAACAACTGTTGTCAAAACCTCTGTTGTTGAGCCCACTGCTCCTGGTGATCATAGCACTACATCCAGTGCTGTGAAACCCACACCAGCAACTTCCAAAAGAAAACGTCCATCCACAAAAACCACCACTCAACCACAAATGAGACTTCTGGATGATGAGGTACCAGAAGATAACTCTGTTGCACCACCAAAGCAACCAGAAACCACTGTTGTTACTTCCTCACAATAGTTGGACATACCTCAACCTGACCAAACTCTTCATGAATCCTCACAAAAGGATCATGTTGTAAGCCAAAGGAAACCACATCATGATACATACGAGTCACTTGACCATATGATCACAAGCCCCTCTCCCAGGGCTAATTCTCTTGTTACTCCTCTACCCTCACCATCACATCATGTTCCACAAACCTTTCAACCTCTGAGGCAATTGAGAAATCTCAGGAAAATCCCAGTTCCTCTCTTTCACCTATCACTGAGAGCATACCCCCACAAGTAACTGGTCCAGAGAACATTCAATCTGCCATCCCACAAACAGTAGAGGAGGTTACACCACCCGAGTTCAATGCAACTCTAGGTGAGTTTTCAAATGAAGCAGCCACTACTGAAGTAGAGACCATTGTCTCACCTCAGGACAGTGGTTACATCACTAAGACTTCTTTGAAGGCAACAACTGATGAGGCCACTATAGTGTCCCCAAAATCAGTTGGAAGTCCCAGAACCAAGAAAAAGGGGCATCTGATTCACCTCTTAGGACTGAATCAGGTAAAACTACCACTGGTAGGGACTTAGATGATCCTATTAACTTAGGAGATGGGTCAAAATACCAAGAATTGACGGACAGAGTTCAAGCAGTTGAAACCTCTGTAGCTGACATCAAATCTGATGTCAAGCTTATACTGGGTTCAATAGCAGATCTTTCCAAAAGTCAACCATCAACAGCTGATATAGCTAGTGAGCTATGGAAATCTGTTTCCCCCATCATCATAGCTCACAGAAAACTAGCTGATCTGACCCATGAAACATATATGGCTAAAATCAGAAACATGGTGGATGCAAGGTACAAAGATACACATGCAGACATTCAAGCCATTAAAAATCACCTGCTGAAGACCACTAGCTCTGCCCCTACCACCATTCTCAGGGATGAAGATGATGATGACTTCACGGCTGATGATGCCAAAAAAGGGGAGAGTGGCAGAGATAGGCTACCAAAGCTAGATCCCTTTGGTTGTCCACCTTCTAAAAAGGGTAAAGCCAAGTCTGCCAACAAACCAGAGGCTAGTCAAACAGCACCACAACAACAACAACAAGCAACACCATCAGCACCACAACAAACCACTAATAAAAGCAAAGCAGTAGACAACTCTGCAAACAAAGAAGCTGAAAAGGCTGCTCAGGCCAAACAAAAAAGGGCTGACACCTTGGAAGCTAAAGCAGAGTTGTTGGTGAACCTTAAGAAGGAACAACAGTAGGAGGTTGAAGATGTGGGATCCTCAAAAAGGATGAAAATTCCTGCTAGACATGTCAGAAAACCACCATCTAAGCTAAAAACCTCTGTTGACAAAACCACTGCTGCTACAACCACTACCACCCAAAACACTGCTCCCCAAACCACTGATAAAACTACTGACACCCAAACCACTGAAACCACTGCACCTAAACCTACAAACACATCTGAACATACAACCACCAAACCTACACCCAAACCTACATCACCAACCAAATCCCAAACATCTGCTGGTCCTACTAAAAAGTCAACAGATGTTAATCCAACCACTGCTTCCACATCACCATCCCCTAAAATCTTGTACACAAGGAAGAGAAAGTCAACCTTTGTTGTACAGGATGAAAACATACACACCTCACCAAATACCACCTCAACTACACAATCCACCCCTATTACAGCTATTCCACTCTCATCATTCTCACCACACACATCCAAATTCAGATCCCATAGACCACCACCAACCATTACACCATTGGTTGTTCAGTATCCCCTTGAACTTGATCTACTCAAGGGGGAATTACAATCCTTCTACAATACTGAACAACCATCTGACAGATCTTTCCCTTCTCTCCCAAATTTCCTTGTTCGCCTAAACATTGATACATATCTTAAATACAAGGGTGAACAGGCAGATGCCATCATTAAGGAGAGATGCAAAGGGAAGGATGACAGGACTGCTCAGGGCATCCATTTAGCAGAGCTTAGCAAACTCAGAAGGATTGAGGACTTTGCTAAGACCCTGAGCAACTCCATGTCTTCCATGCCTCTCAGTGTTGACTTGGAAAAGGAGGTTAGGGATTCTCTTCTGGAACAGATCTTGGCAACCAAGCCATATAAAGCAACCAAAAAGCAGTTTGCTGGCTGGACCACTCATGCACTAAGAGAAGAACTTCTCAGAATAGAAGAGTTGGCCAAAGACCCCAAAGCTAAAGTCTCTGCTCCTAATTTTGGCAAAGGCAGAGACCCAGCCAGAGCCTTATTGTTTAAAAGAATGAGACAAGAGATAGTAGCTGCTAATTATGGGGAGATGAGGTCTGTTGCTAAATGGTCTGAGCTGAGGCTGGTTGAGACATACAAGAGTCTTGAAGAAAACAGAAAGAAGGATCCTAGCCTACCTAGAAAACCTGTCTATCCTGATGAGCCACTGATGAAGAGACCCCAGCAGACTTTTACCTTAGACAGCTTACTTGAAACTTCTGATCTATCAGCTGCTGCAAGAAGACAGTTCAAGAAAAAGAAAGAAATGTCAGAAGAAGATCAGAAGAAGTTTGCTGATACATTTATAAAAGAAGAGCTCTTCAATCAGATACATTTCTTCTCTGATCCCACAACAGAGAAACTCAGGGAACTCATTGAGAGACCTCCATCACCTAACTCATCCCAAATAAAAGTTCATCTCAGCAAATCCACTGACTCAAAAATTCTAAAATGGAAAGTCAACAAAGACAACCATGAATTGACTCTACTCAGGTCAGATGGAAGAGTTCAGAAAATTAGCATGGATGATGCATAAAGCCTATGTGCAAATGATCTTCAAACATTGCTAAATCTAGAGCTTAAAAGAGATGAAGAAGACTTATATGCTCTGAACTTTGAACTACAATTCAAAGGTCAAATCAGAGAAAGTCTGATGAGGAATAAAGATCAGTAAATAAAGCTGAGTTTTGGCATCATCTGTTCTAGGGGGAGATTGTTGGGTCTGCTGACCTGGAGAAGAACAGATGATTGAAAAGTCAAAACATGCTAACAGTTGATCCACACAATAAACAGTCCTTACAACATACTTCTCCCAAAAGACTGCTGACTCTAACAACTGTTCCATCCAAACAACTGCTATGACAACTGCTGATACAAAGGACTGCTGAATAAACACTGATGAAGAACAACTGCTGATCCAAGTACCGAAGTCTAAAGTACTGCTGGAGCCAACAACACTTAGGCTCCAGCAGAGGATACAAGACCATCAGAGTTTTCCTACAACAGTAGTTTACCTTTAGTGTTTTCAATGTAACAGTAGTTTGTAATAGGCAGATGTTTTATGTTTGTTATTCCATTAGAGGTCACTGTCTTAAGGTGACGTCAGACTAGGTCATCAGTGGTTTAGGTTTGTCTATAAATAGAACAGTGCTTGTACTGTTCTATTGCATCATACACACAAACATTCTCTCAGACAAACAATCACTGTGTGATCAGGCTGAGGGGGAGTACTTGTATGATTGTAATCTTTTAGATAAATGAAAGCATTCGATCAGAAAACATTTACTCTCATGTTTTGATTAAAAGTTTATCATTCCGCTGCACTTTCCATCTATATTCATATCACTCTTATCATTCTTAGTTAAACATAATCAAAACAATCAAACTCAGATCCTAACACCCTCGGAACATTTAGGTTTGGTTTCAATTATATATAAATACTTCCTAGGTTATTTCATTAATTGAAAACTAAAAATAAAAATAAAAACTTGTGCCTAGATTCGAACCCAGACACAAACTGTTTAACAGGTTTAAATGCATGACAGTCCACCATCTGATCTATAGATCAGTTGGTGTTCTCCTTTGATACTGAATAGATTAAATGTAATGGTTAGACATAGTCATCTTCCCCAAATAATAAGAACGAACCCTTGTTTTCTAAATCAATTGAATTACTAAACAATAGCCCCCGAATTCATGGGGCTATTGTTCGGACCTACACAAAGAACAAACACATGGATTAATTTACGACTTACAGGTGTGGTTTAACCCAAATTCGTCGAGTCAATGTGAGAGTCAAAAACTCTCGATTTTGCACAAACTAGCACGAGACATCAAGAATTGAGGGTGGGGTTTTGTTTTTCGGTGCTTGTAGGCTGCGAATGAGGATTAGATTTATAAGGTAACACATGAATTGGATGATTTTGGAAAGTTTGACTCGAGTTTAATTATAAACGTGTACAAGACCAATCTTGGTATGTTTTAATGGCGATTAAGCGTATATAATACGCGTGATAGTCTGTCAATTAGCTTATTGCCATAACAGAGAACAAAAGACGCGGGATCTCAACACAATTCGAATGGGGTTGCTGCTGTTGACTTTTCGTGGTAGATAGTTTGATATATAGGAAAGTATTATGTTTATTAGCTTCTGGATAATATCACGAAATGGTAAGATGGCTTAGTGGTTCATGTTTATGTGTGTTGGGTTTGAACCGCCTCCAGACTCGGGTTCGAGTCTGGTTGGCGTTTTTTTTTAGTTGTGCAGAGAGGGAAGACAGGTTTGGTTGGGCCGGTTTTGGGCTGGGTTTTGGGCTTCTGTATGTGGGCTTCTTCGTAAATAGGTAAGGAGATAAGGTTGTTTACTCATGGTTTGGTCTGAAAAAATGATAGGTGTAAAAAAAATAAACTTAATTTTTTTTTTTAAAACATTCTAAAGAAAAATCTGATTTATTATTAGATTTATTATTATTATTATTATTACTATTATTACTATTATTAGAAGTATAAAGTGGTTAAAATATATATTGTTTTGAATTCATATAAGAATGATGGGTAAAGTGGTGATTTTATTAATTCAAAATTTGGGGAAAAATACCTGATGTTACATAACACATGAGGTTACACTTATTATGGTCCAATATAGCGAAAACATCGATAAAATCACGTTATACGATGAAGCAGGCCACCCAACGCGGGCCAGGGATCTGTGAGCGGCCGCTCACAGGCTCCGAGCAGCCGCGCGCAGGTACCTGACATCACCAAACCGACTTAAAACACTATTTAAGCAACCTTAAGCCTCTTGTATCCCCTAAACTCAAACCCTAATCGCCCCTACTGCCCTATTTACGAAATTTTAACCCCAAAACACCTGTTAAGGCGCAAGAACATCGATCGGGAAGCTTCAAGAGCATTCGGTTGATTGTTTCGAAGAGCTCGCGGTATAATCCTTAATCTATTATGCTTTAATCTTCTTAATATGTTATAAAAACCTTATAACTAAGTTTGTCCAGGTCTGAAACCTTTTTATAAAGATTTAATCTTGAAGTTTATAAAGATTTAACGGGTTAAACATGATGGTATGCGATTAGTGATATGATAGGTTAGTTGTTGCGCAAGTTTGTGCTGTTTTGATCGTTAGGGTTTATGATTTTGCATGTGTGATGATAGGTTCTGATCATGCTAGGTCTTATGAATGTTTTGTGATGATTATTGATTGTGTTTGATCGATTATACGCACACGTAGGTCGTTTAAATAAGAGTTTATGCATGATTAAAATCTGGACAGAATGTTTAGGTCAAATTGTAGGGTCTGTTACGTGACATAAACATGATGGTTTTCCTGATTTCTTTGCATGAATGGTTTGTACATGGTCTTAGCTTTTTAGAATGGGCAAAATTATCTGATTTGGATGTCGTTTGATATGTTTTTGGAATTTTCTTTAAACAATCATAACTCGAGTTTTACAAGGAATTAAGTTATTAAATTTGGACAGTAGGTTAACATTGGAATAACTCGGCTTTTCCAAGTGGATTCATCCCGTTTGGATGAATACCTGATTGTTGGGAATTTTTCTACTAAACTGATCTGTTGTGTGTATTTTCTTGACTTAGCTGTGTTGCGTGATTTTTCATAATTTTTGTACAAGGTTTTATCACAAACTAAAAATATGAATTTGTCCAGTAGACCGCCTAGAATATTTGCTAAAATTTTGGGAGTCTAACTCACTGGATAAGTATTTCGTGTTTATGTGACTATTTGGAGTCAAAATATGGTATGTTATTGACATGAACTTGAATGGACACTAATATGGGATGCATATGAAGTGTAAAACTGATGATAACCAACATATTCACCAACGGGTCCGTAGGGTGTACTTATGCATGTAGAATCACTAGGTGTCACTTACACGGTTTTGAACAATTAAACGTCTTGGACAAACGGGTTACATGGTGTAATGGTATTACACATATACTCACTTAGTGATACATGTATTAGGGAGTCGGTAGCACACTCTACTTTGGAATTTGGATTTTGGATTTACTTGCTTGCATACTAAGGTGAGTTTCACTACTTTTTTCTCAAAAGCATGCATCTCGGGGAGACAACTTACTTACTCTACTAGTCCAGGTTTGGGACTACTATTCTTATCTCGGGTTTTTGGATGGGTTGATTCCTGGGAGGAATTGAACCTTGCTAGTTTCACACTCTGTGTCCTTGATGAACTAAACTACACTCTATCACGGAAGCCCTTCACTATTTACCGAATGAGTTACCGGGTGGCAAGCGGGTTACTAGTTGATAGCGCTATTAGGTTTGACAAACCTCACACCGTGTTGGGAGCTGGGCGTGAACTACGACCTTAGACTGTATCATTGTTGATAGGCAATGATGGAAGGCAAAAACCAGCTCGCGGGGCGAGTGCAACGTTTGAATAGCAATTCGGTATAACATTGTTTAGTTATCATGAATGGGTTAGCTACCTTTGGCATACACTGAACTAGTGGTACTTGGTTCTTGGTTTTGGTTGTTGAATACTACATTTGGGTTTGGGAAACCTAACTACTATTTCTTGGTTTGGGAAACCTACACTTTTACTTACCTTACTTTGTGAACTCTCGAACTTTATGTTGACACACGCTAACACCCTTTTGCAGGTCTCTAGGTTCGGAGCATGATAGGACATGCATCATTGTGTCATGGGTTGTGAACATTATTTAACTTATTCACTTTGCTTTACATTTAACGGTTTTATTCGAAGCGCATTGTTTTGCGCATGAACTTAAACGATTATGTTTGGTTTACGCTTCCACAACTTAACTAAACTTGTTGGTAAACGCTAAACTGGATTTTCAATAACGAACTAAATGGTTTGGGCATTTAGAGTCGTTCTTATGACTTATGGCTATGGGATCCTGGTATGTCACGCGCCTCGCGGTATAAACCCCACAGTGGAAATTTGAGGGTGTGACAATCTCACTACAATTCAAACCCTCAAAAGGGTTGATATCCTGAGCTACGACAGCAGTAGTACTTCCCTTCCTTTTCATTGAAGCAGCGGCAGCCCTAGACTTGGGAGGATTAGTAAGAGGAGTAGCCATCTTGGAGCTTGAGGGAGAAGGAGAAGTAACTTTGATTGCTTTGACATCCATGCTGTCGATATCATCTTGGTCAAAGGAAACAAGTTTTTTGGCTGAGGATAAGACAATAACAGAGTTAGTGAATAAAATAATAAACATCCATGGAATGCAACATAACATGCTCACCAGACATCTTAGAAGCTTGGCTGGTAGTGTGACTATCTTCAGCTACAAAAGTTCTTTCTGATTCAGATAACTTGTAAATAACTTCGCACCAGAGAGTAGCGTCGTTCACAGGAGTAGAAAACCTGGCAAGGGAAGCACCTGTTAAACAAAGAATTATCAGGATATTAACATCTTCGAGATGTAACTAAAAAGTTTTTCATAAAAACGCTAAGAATAATTTTACCACTCTTTAACCAATAAAGATGAATATCATCCCCTTGGGGAATAGAACTCCTCTTAACAAAGAAAAACTTAGTTTTCCAGTTTTTCTCTGATTTTATCACATTAAAGAGAAAGGGTGGATCCTTCTCTATAACTTGAAGGATATAACGGTGGGAACCGTGTGTCCTCAATTTATAGATATGAGCCAGGTCTCCCACTTCCAGATGGACACCATGATCCTCAACAAGCTTACTGCACACCATTAGGATCTTCCACAGTTCAGACATGGCTTGAGAATAAGCCATCCCAGTCATATCAAAGAAATCTTTGATAAACTTGGGAAAGGGATACCTCAACCCTAGAAAGAATGGTAAGTATAGGAAGCAGACCCAGATAGAAGATGCATAGTCTGATATTGCATAAGGATCGTAAGGACGAAACTCTACATAACTTGGGAAGAATTTCGAGTCTTTCAGGGCTCGAATCTCTTTGTCATCAAAAGAACAGGTCTCCTGTTCAGGATGACTCAAGAGGTTTTGGGGAACGAAATCACTAGAGGTTCCCACATTCCCAGAAGTTCTTGTGGATCCTTTTGCCATCTTCGGAATGTTATTAATCTTTTGCAGGTATGAAGAGGAAAGTAGAAGAAAGAAAATTACCCTCTTAAAAAATCAGATGTGATTATAAAGGAAGGGATAAGCTATAGATATAGGGTGTAGAAGATAATGTTTGTAACGGTCATCACGAATTTAACGTCGAGAAAGTAGCCATTGTCATCTTGACAACACATCACATCAGTCATCAGAAGAGATGTTTAGATTAAAAAATATTTTTACCTCAAAAGATATTAACGGTAACATATTTTTGGGGACAATTGTTGTGGGTGAAAATCCTTAGGATGATTTTACCTCACATCCCTAATATGCCATCCCCAGGATGCTGAAGAACTTGACTAACTTCAGGATGTGACAGTATTTCAGCATGTGCACATCCAAAGAATGAGCTAACGAGTTGATTCTCCTATGTATGATTGCAGGTACAAATAGGTTATAATATGGATTTTCATGTTTGGTAACATCTATATTATCACCCTCAATTAAAGAAGACAAAGATAGACATACAACTCGTGGTCAAGATGGAAGATATGGTTAAGATGGAAGACATAGTCAAAACTGTAACCGATATACATTAAATGTAGGCTACAAAAGAGGAAACAGCTGAAACATTAAACCAACTAAGGAGAAACCGTTGCTACAACGGTCACTTGAGATGAAACAACCACAACGGTCATAAGAAGACTTCAAAGAACATAACTACTTAGCGACTTTCATGGAAACGTTTGTTCACTTCATGTACTATATAAGTGGGGGTATTGGACGAGTATAGGACACTGACATACACATCGCTTGCACTATAGCTAAACACACATACACTTAGCTGATCAAAAACATTCACACAATCATTGTAATCATAGTACACTCGTCCACATACTCATCCAAAGTTGTATCTTTTTACCATTTTAATATTAAAAAAACAAGGCAGGGGGCCTAGACTCCTCCCGAGGTTTTATGCCGGCGATCTACAACTGATCAAGGGCTTTCCTCGTAGATCGTGTGTTGTTCTTCTCGTTATTTGCTTTATTTGTCTATTTCTAACAGTTCCATCCTGAGGATATAACTGTTCATCCCGAAACTAACCTAAGCCATCCCGATCATAGTTGTCATATTTTTACTTATTAAACATCCTGATACACCATCTTAAGAATATTATTGATTTACAAACATATTTCTACTCATTTAGCACTCTACCTCACATAAACTAATTTGGAATACAAAGTTATTTTTATTAGATAATTTTTGACCAAAACACTAACATTTGCTAATGTTTGTAGAATATCAAAATAAAAGAACACAAGGATGTAGCATCAAAAGTGGTTACCATATATTATTTATGCATCATAGGCAAAACTGATGTCAACCCCTGGCTTCATCCAAAACCAGGACCCATCCACCAGGGGTCAACATCTAAGGTCCAAGTCAATAATAGATTTGGGGCTTCGTCTTGAAACCAAGATCCCTCCACCCCAAACCTTATAATATCCTAGATTATTACATACCAAATAGAAATTGTTTGAAACTGTTCAACCGTAGACTACCATAGTAACTACCACAAAGAGATTTAAAAAGTGGGCTCCAGCCTAGTCATCATATCCTTCATCACCCATAGGAAGATCCTTCACTACCTCAGCAACCTTGGCTTCTGCTGCCTTCACCTCAGCATACTCAGGATCCTTGGTCGCATCCTCAGGATGAGCAACAGGAATAGGCAAATCCACATTTTACCACCTAGATTCGTGACCTTCTCCCTCTAAGCCTCAATATCCCAGTCCTCTTGCTTGAAACCAGGATTCCTAGACCGGAGAGCCATCTTCAATCTGGCCTCTAGGACAGAGATGCTAGCAGATTTCATCAGTTCATTCCTGTACTAATCCATCTCCTTATCCTGATCCAACATTTCCTGGGCATGCACCTCTTTCACCCACTTCAATTCAGCCTCCGTCTCTGCCAACTTGCTCTCAAGATACTTGCCTTTATCATGGGCAATTTTCTGAACATCCTCAAGTTTGTCTAAGCATCATGAAGATCTTTGGCAAGAGCATCCACAGATTTCAACAAGTATTCGTGACCCTAGCAGGGGATAGAAGAAGAGTAAGTAATTTACATTCAAAATTATTTTTAAACATTTCGATGACATTCTCGAGATAATACCATACCTGGAGAGTGAATTGGGAAATCTTCCCTAATACAGCATCAAAGTTCAACCCCTCGAAAGGGGTGATTTACTGGGCAATGGTGGTAGCAGCACTAACCTTCCTCTTCTTTGAGGCACTAGCAGCCCTAGATTTTGGAAAGTTGGAAGGAGGACAGGCCATCATGGAGCTGGATGGAGATGCTGAAGTAACCTTGGTTGCCTTAATATCCATACTATCGATATCATCCAAGTCAAAGGAAGCAGGTTTTTTGGCTGGAATTAAGACAATGGCAGGGTTAGTAAATAAATAAAATAATAAGAATCCTCAAGATGTAACACAATATACTCACCAGACATCTCGGAAGCTTGACTGGTAGTGTAACTTTTTTCCACCTCAGAGGTCCTTGCTGACTCAGGTAAGTCAAACACAGCTTTACACCATAAGGAAGCTTCGTTTAAAGGAGTAGCTAACTTGGTAAAGGGGGTACCTACTAGAGAATTTTTTTTTAGAATATTAACATCCTTAGGATGTAACTAAAAATTTCTTCATAAAACACTTTGAAAATTTTTACCACTTTTTAACCAATAAAGAGGAATCTCATCCCCATGAGGAATAGAGCTTCTCTTTATAAAGAAAAACATTGTTTTCCAGTTTTTCTCAGATTTAATCACATTATACACAAAGGGTGGATCCTTTTCTATAAGTTGAAGGACATAACGCCGGGAGCCATGTGTCCTTAACTTATAAACATGAGACAGATCCCCCACTTGAAGATGGACACTGTGATTTTCGACGATTCTGCTACAAACAATCAGTATTTTCCAAAGTTCAGGCATGGCTTGGGAATAAGCCATCCCTATCACATCAAAGAAATCCTTGATGAATGAGGGAAAAGGATACCTCAACCCTAGAGAGAATGGTAAGCACAGAAAACAGGCCCAAGTGGGAGATGTAAAATCAGATCTTGCATAAGGATCATAAGGACCAAACTCAGCAGAACTCGGAAAGATCTGTGAGCTTTTTAGGGATTGAATGTCCTTATCGACAAAAGAACAGGTCTCTTGCTAAGGATGGACCAAGAGATTTTGGGGAATGAAGTCACTTGAAGTTACTACACTCCCGGAAGCCCTTGTAAATCTTTTAGCCATCTTCGAAATATTGATAATATTTTGCAGGTGAAAGAAAAAGTATAAACAAGATGGAATAGAAATTACCTTCTTAGAAAGATCAAGAGTGATTTTAAAGGAGGAGATATGCTCTAGATATAAAGGACAGAAGATGATGTCGTGTAACGATCATCACTTAATTACCGCCGAAGAAATAGCCGTTGTTATCCTGACAAGACATTCCATCAGTCATCAAATAAGATATTATGGTTAAAAAATGTAATAACCTTGAAAGATATTAACGGTAACATATTTTTTGGGGACAATTGTTGGTGGTGAAAATCCTCAGGATGATTTTACCTCGCATCCCTGCTGTAGTATCTATAAGATGCTAAAGGGATCAGCTGACTTCAGGATGTAGCAATATTTCAACATGTGTGCATCCTGAGAATGGACTAACGAATTACCTTTTTTATATGTAATTGCAGGTACAACTAAGTTATAATATTGATACATAAGTACTTTCCAACGTCTATATTATAACACTTAGTCAAAGGAGTCAAAGATTGAAGAGTAACTCATATAAAACAAAGGCTAATATCGAAGATGGAGTCAAAGTTGTAACCGATGCTCATTAAATGCCGGCGAAGAATAAGGAAATAGCTGAAGCAACCACTATATTCATTTGAAACTTACTCAACGTTCACCTGAAAACATTGAAGGAGCTTAACTACATAAATGGGAATGATGGACGAGTATAGGACACATTGCTTTCACTAGAGCTATACACACACACACAGATACTTAGAATACTCACAAATTATTGTAATATTAGATCACTCGTCCACTCATTCATCTAAAGTTGTAATACTTTTTACCACATTAATATTAAAAAACAAGGCAGGGGCCTGGTCTCCTCCCAAGGTTTTATGCCGGCGATCTATCATTGATCAAGGGCTTTTGACGTACATCGAGTGTTATTTCTTTATAGTATTTTACTTACAATTATCTATCTTAGCTTAATCCATATTTCACCCTGACAGTTACATCCTCAGGATATAACTGTCCATCCTCACTTTTCTCATCACCATCCCAAGCATAGTTGTCAATTCATAGCATATTTATATTAACAAATTACCATCCTGAGAATAACACTTAGTTTTTATAAAACTAGCACTCTACCTCACTTTAACTAATTTGGAAAACAAGATTATTTATAGTAGATAATTTTTGACCAAAACAACTGTTATCATCTTTATGCTTCTTAGTGTCCTTTCTAGAGCCTATTAAGGCATTAATAAGATACTTTGAGCTGCGAACTTGATCTAATTGTCTATTCAGATCGGCTACCTTAACCTTAAGTTGGTCTATTTCAACATTATTCTTAGCAATCTCTTCTTGTTTATCAACTAAGGCCAACTGTGTTAGATTAAGGTAATCTATCTTTTCCCTAAGGGCATAGTCAAGTTCTTTTAGATCTTTCTTAGCAACATTAAGGGAGGTTTTCAGGTTCCTTTCTCTAATCATATTGCCTATGTTAAACTCTTTCTCTTTATCCAGAAGCACAACTAACTCATTGTTATGCTGAGCTACTTTATAATTTTCTTTCACAAGTAACAGAATTCCCTCAGCATAATCGACACACTTATTAAAAGTTTCTACAACTACAGGTAAAGGAAGGAGTACCTTTTTCTCATTGAATGATAAGTCTGCCATGAATTCTTTAGCAGGCATCCCTTCAGTTGATGCTGCCAGATCCGGCACCTGGGTAGATACCTCCTTGTTTGCTTCACTCTCAGTTGTAGCTGCTTCAGCTTCATTCTCCTTACACTCATTCACTTCTGTTTCTGTCTCATTAACCTGTCCCTCAGTCACTTGCTCAATAGGTTTCTCAGCATTCTCAGATCCCTCTTCAATAATTTCTTCTATAAGAGCTTGATTGCCTGATCCATCAGCTCCATCTAAAACACTACTCCAGTCATATGTACCGTCTGGCTTAGCCACCATTAGTGCCTTAGAGCTTAAGTTGCTCTGAGAAGGCGCCACTGATGAGCTTTGCCTTGTGGTGTTTCCTTGATTTTGGCTCGTTGGTCTCGCACATTCTCTAGCAAAGTGCCCGTACCCGTAGCAGTTGTAACACTTGACCTTTGACTTATCAAAACCAGCTCTGCCTCCAACTAGCTTCTTTCATGTCCTCTCCATGAACTTTCTTGCTCTTCTCGCAATCATAGCAAGATTCCACTAAAGATCCATTTCCTCCAAGTCATCCGGATCTATCTGATCGTAGTCATCATCGAACATTGTCGGATCGTTTATCTTCCCTTGTATGTAGTTTTCATAAGATGCTACAAAGGAAGACAAAACAGCAAGCTACTCTTCTGCTGATTTTACACTCATGGGCATTGACTTGCATGACTTGTGGTCGCATGTGGAGTCAGATTTGATGGACTCAGCAGTGCTCTTTCCCTTGGCTTTTCCTGAGGGAATGTCCTTTAATTTTGTTGACTCACCTGAAACAGACATAAAACAAACTTCACCATTAGAATCTAACACAATGTTACCAGAATTATCTCCTGAGAAGAATGCAGTTGCATTCCCACTGCTGCTTGAAGTGCCACCAAACGAGGATTTGGATAATGATTTTCCATAATACACTCCCGGATCTTGAACCTGATCAGAACCTTCATCCTTCCTCTTCATCGCCAAATAGTACCCTCTTAGCTTTCCTATAACATCATCGAGCATGTAGGTGGCGAATTCTGGGTTCTCTTTAATGAGAATAGTATAGACTTCCCATTTTGAAGGCAAGGCATCCAGAATCTTGGTGGACATCTCGACAGTGGTGTATTTGATGTCAAAATTCTCTTGCTCGGTAACAAGATGGTAGTATCTTCTTATAATCTCTTCAAGATCTAACCCTAGCCTACACCCCAATGCACGTATTTATAGTGCATGGGCTGAGTTAAACCAAAGAAGATATTCAAAAAGATAACTATCTTCTTGGATATCTTCTCTAACTAACTATCTTCTTTGATATCTTCATGGATATCTTCTCTGACTACTTTTGTTTGCTAGAGTGAAATGTAAAAGACTATCATGCTTGACTTATAATCACGTCAAACATGTTACAATAAACTTATCAACCGAATATAAAACGATACTAATCTAGTGAAGCGTTTGTCACACACACATGCACTAACAAAGGTTACCGTTAATATCTAACGGTTATAATATTTTTAATGCCACAAGCTTATCTCTGAAGTTGATTGGACGCGCATCAGGATGGATAACTGTTGGTGATGAAATTTTCAGGATGGAACCAACCAATATATTCTATGTGACATCCTTAGGTTACTACAGGTAGAACAAGATTTAGGATGACATTGAATATTATCTTATACACATTCTGAGGATGGACTAACGAACTATCTTATTGTTATATGAATGCACGATGATTTTACCTCATATTCTCTGAGTAACATCCTCAGGATACTAAAGGACTAAGCAGGGTTCAGGTTGTAACAGTGTTCTGACCTATGTACATCTTGAGGATAGACTAACGAATTATCTTATTGTGATATTATTGCAGGTACACTTAATCAATATTAAAGCTTGTAACTCCTCACTAACGTCTATATTGACTCATTTAAGTCAAATGAGCTGATCATTGAAGAGCTATGCGTGTAGAACAAGTCCACCACCAAAGAAGAGGTCAAACTTGTAACCGACGAGCGTTAATGGAAGGAGAAAAACATGGAAACAGTTAACCAACGTCTATATTGTTTAACTACTAGCCTGAAACAGTCCATAAAGCTCATTAAAGACGGCGGATATCATGGGATCTTCTATTTATTCCATTTGTAAAGTATAAATAGGGGGTGATCAATGAGTAACTGGACACTTCTCACTTGCTTAACACTTCATAGACACTTGAAACTCTCTCTACACACACAACACTACACACTCATATTGTAATCTTAGATACTCGTTCATCACCTATCCAAAGTTGTATTTATTTTTCCTTATTAATATTAACAAACCAGGCATGGGCCTAGACTCCTCCCGAGGTTTTGTGCCGGCGATCATCAAGTGATCAAGAGCTTTCCTCATATATCGAGTGTCGTTCCTTTATTGCATTATACTTACAATCATCTATCTTTGCTTAGTTCACCTTTCTATCTAACAGTTACATCCTCAGGATATAACTGTGCATCCTGGCCAATTTCTTTGCCATCCTGAGCATAGTTTTCATATTAATATTTCTTTGGTACATTAAACTGCCATCTTCAGAATACAACTGATTTTTTAACATATTTAACACATTTAGCACTCTACCTAAATTTTACTAATTTGGAATACAAAATTATTTCTACTAGGTAATTTTTGACCAAAACAATTTGGCGCCTACCGTGGGGCAAGTGGTTCTATTTTCAACAAAAAAACTTTGTTAAAACTCTTTCTTAATCAATTTATCTCAAAAATCTTGACAACTATGGCCTCAAACACAAAATTTGTGTCTTCTTTCACACCATCCACA
The DNA here is from genome assembly GCA_030844895.1 of Ambrosia x helenae. NCBI lineage: Eukaryota > Viridiplantae > Streptophyta > Magnoliopsida > Asterales > Asteraceae > Ambrosia > Ambrosia x helenae. Next base: position 93,066,249 of record CM061224.1, on the reverse strand, counting down.
ACCTCTGCCAAAAACGTGACTCTACCACCTCCTCCTCTTACCTTTCCTAAGAGTTCTGGACATGTTACCAGAAGTATAACTCCCAATACTGCTAGATCTGGAGTTACAGCATCTGGATCTGCTCCTCCAATTTTCGTATCAAATGATGAGCTCCTTTCCATGTTCACAATTGTGAAGGATCAAATAAAGCAACAACAGGAAACTAACCAGATGCTAATGAGAGAAATCCAATCTCTCAAAACCTCCTCAAAGAGACCGGCTGAAGACTTGGGGACACCATTACATCCTAGGGTGTTAGATTTTAACTCTAGCATCTCTGGAGGCATTCATCAAGGAGATTTCATCCCCATGAACATTGGATTCTCTGCACCAGAAAATACTACAGCACCCATGATGGCAACAACTAGGGATGCAGGATATGCTGTATAGCCGTGTCGAGGATACGCCACTGAACCATCCCGAGGATACAACAACGGTCACAATTTATATTCTAGTACTTTTGCTACTAACGATGTTGCTTCTTTGCAGGATACAGGTATAAGTCCACCATTGGCGAGAGAGCTTCAAAAAATCAAGGATATAGTGCCTAGTGTACAAGGGATAATACAGCCCATCCCTGAGGTATCCTCAGCATGTCACAGGGTTTCTCGTTTTCCACCTCCAATATGTGATGCTGAGATTCCAAAGAGATTCCAGACTCCAAGCATGAAGCTTTATGATGGATCTACTAATCCCGAAGAGCATGTAGCACAATACAGGGAAAGGATGAAAATAAATCCCATTCCAGGAAACTTGAAAGAAGCATGCTTATGCAAAGGATTTGGTTCTACCCTCACTGGTCCAGCCTTAAAATAGCTACTAAGTGTTCCTCCCTATTCTATTACTTCTTTTTCTCATTTAGTTAACATGTTTAACAATCAGTTTTCTTGCAGTCAAACATTTGAACGTTTGGCAAGTGATTTGTATAGGGTAACACAACCATAGGGAGAATCATTAAGGTAGTATATCACAAGGTTTGGGAAGGAATCACTTGATATCCCAAACCTGGATGTCACAATGGTGGTACAAGCCTTCATGATGGGACTACAGAAGGATTCACCTTTCTATATAGAATTGGTGATGAACCCTTGTAGGAATCTCGATGAAGTTCGGAATAGAGCTTTAAACATTCATCCGTCTGGAAGATGACAAGAAGATACAGGAAAGGATAGAGACATCCTCAAGATACAACGATCCCAATCGGAAGTCCACTTCCACATATGAACCAAACAAGCATAAACCATATGCTAGGCCTGATAATAAAAAGGTCAATGTGGTCGAGGATGACGATGAAGAGGATTGCCCTAAACTTTCAGACTATTGTTTTTCTGTGGATGTAACAGGTCTAATGTACGCTATGAAGGATCTTGGAGACAAAGCAAGATGGCCAAGGAAAGATAACAAGTCAGGATGGAAGGACAAATCCAAATGGTGTGCTTTCCACGAAGATTTTGGACATAATAACGGAGATTGCATTGCTTTGAGAAAAGAAATAGCATATCTCCTAAGCAAGGGCCATCTTAAGGATCTGTTGGGTAGAAAGAAGTCAAAGGTTCAGGATAGCACTGGCATCCCAAAAAGGGCAGCATCTACACCCAAGGATGCTGGCATCATTAATTTTATTTCAGGAAGATCAGGTATTTGTGGGACATCCTACTCAACAGCCAAAAGGAATGCAAGAGAAATGAAATCAGAAAAGGGAGAAAGACCCATAAAGGCTACCTTCCTGATGAATGCAAAAGTGATTAGCTTTGAAGAAGAGGATCGAGAAAACGTTCGAGAGCCTCACCATGATGCTTTGGTCATTACTTTACATATTGCTAACCATTTTGTTCGCGGGATATTAATAGATGGGGGGAGTTCAGTTAACATAATACAATTGGAAGCCCTCAAAAGGATGAACATCCCTAAGACTGAGATAGTGGCTAGATCGTCTGTCTTGGTTGGCTTTAGTGGGGAGACCAAGAGCACCAATTGGTCATATTAAACTGCATGTGTATGTCGAGCGAATGAACTCTATCCAAAGATTTTGTGTGATAGATTCGTTATCCAGTTACAACGTTATCCTAGGAGACCTTGGATACATGACATGAAAGCAGTTCCATCAACATATCACCAATGTGTAAAGCTACCAACTCCATGGGGAGTCATCTGTAACATTTCACATTTAAACTTGTACGTTACACTATCATAATTAATAAAACGTCAAGTTTCGTTATTCTCGTGTGTAATAAATATTTTGTCGCATATTTGAAACCCTAATACTATATATATATATATATATATATATATATATATATATTATATATGTGGAAATGTGGGATAATTATCAAAAAAATAAACACTTAGGCCGGGAATCGAACCCGCGCCCAAGGCCGGCCCAAAACACACCAACGAGTCAAACCAGCTGGGCTGGCCTTCACTTTTGAATTAATCCAGACACGATTTAAACTTATACGTGATTTAAACCTTCACAGTTGACTAAGGAAAGTCAACTGTGGGACGCGTATGCTTTAATCAATCCAATTAACTCATGATTTGTTCAATTTTGGCAAACATACTTGATTCTCGGCCATTAGTGACTCACCAATACGAATATTATCTATCAATTGTTACCAATTAAACTCGATTACGCGTTTGACATTCAAACCTTGGTCAACCTTGCCAATTCATCGACCCATTGATCCTCTATATAAATTGACCCTCTGCGAAGCATTACAACTCGCCATTATTGCACTCTGTTTGTGCTTCACGATTACGATTTTGACTTTTATACTTGACCAGGCATTCGTGTTCAAAACAAACTTGTAAGTTTGATTTTTCCTGTGGGTTTTGTTCATCGGCGATCACTCATCAATAGCCCCATGATTAATTGGGCTATTGATGAGTGAATCAATCAATTGCAGAACTAGGGTTCGTGGATGATGAATTGGGGACAAAACTGTTTCTGCATCGCGTATATATTTTTTTAAACAAGGGTTAAATCACAACCAAAGGCCTAGGCCAAGTGGTTGTGACTGATGCTTGTAACCGTAGCCATCCGGTTCGAGTCCCGGCTTGGGCGCCCTTTTTCCACTTATCTTTCATTTTTTTTTTAAACAAACCATATATATATATATATATATATTACATTTAAACTTGTAAATTCATTTTAAAATATTAAAACCTTTTTATAAATTCTAAAAAAATTATATTTAACAAATCTGATGTAAAAGATTTATCTACAATTTTTAGTTTTCTGAAATTCATTTATTAAATATTTATAATAATTAAATCAATTTTATGCTATTATATTTATTAAAATCCATTAAAATATCAAAACAATTTTATAAATTCCTACAAAAATTATCCTATGTTTGTACAATGATAAACTTTACTAAAATGATTTATAATTTTGAAAAATCATTTATTTTATATTTTTAATCAATTTTTGTTAGTTTTAGTCATAAATAAATCATAATAAATTCAATTTTTATTATTTTTGCACCAAAATTTTATACAATTTATTTTTAAATATTTAGAACAGAAATATGATTTTTAAAATAATAATTCTTTAATTTTAGTATTTTTAAATATTAAAGTTAAATTTTGGCAATTTGTAATAAATAGATTTAAAAATCTATTTTAAAGAAAATAATTTTATAAAAATTATTTTTATATTTCAAACACATTATTGTGAACATCCTAAATTCAAATTTTATAAAAAGACTTTCAATTTTTTAATTATCAAATTTCCCTTTATTTAATTAACATTTATTATAAATTCAACAATTGGGTATCCCCAAATTGAAACCCTAGAATATACTTATAAACTAGATAGACTTAGACTTATTTGTTGCCTTATACATAGGGTAATACTTGGCAATCTATTGGGCTACACTTATACTATTCCTCAATACCTAATACTATACCAAGGTGAGTTTACGTAACCATGTTTATGCGATTCTTTATACTTGCAACATTTTAAGCAATTCAACATGCATGTCTAGTAGTAAACTTTATTGCCTCATGAATTAGTCAACAGTTTCAACGAGTTTCAACGAGTTTCAACATTACATAATCATTAGCTATGGCCAAGCCGGCGATACTCAATAATAGATCTATTGGATTGACAACCCCACCCGGATACGTGTACCTCCTATATAGGTAACGTGGGTGATTGTTATCATTCCAACATATTACTAAGGTGAACCGTAGATGACGGGATGGACCTAAACTAGTCGGAGGTTTGATTATGTCAACATATTATACTATTCTTGTAGACTTAAATTTTACGATAGACATACGAATTGCTAAACTTTTATACTTAAACTATATGCTTAACACGGATTATGTATTCTCACCAACTTCTAGTTTACCCCCCCCCCCCCATTTTTACAACTCAACAGGAAATAATGATGCTTGAAGATTAGAGGATTTTATGAAGACGATAAGGAGTCTATGCTTGCTTGATTTCTTGTGTGATGTATTAAATTTCCACATTTAAAACTCTTATGTATTTCTATTTTTGGATATTTGCAATTTAAATTTATTTCAATTAAAATTTGGATTACCATGTGCTACTGTATACTCATTCTTACGTGACACCTCGATGTTTCCGCCATCGGTTGGGGTGTTACAGATTGGTATCAGAGCCTTGGTTATAGGGAATTAGGTTATTAGAAATAATCTAGACTATAACCTTAGGGACTTAAACAGTATTTGCTTCTCTTACTTGTAACCCTAATTGCTTCCCTAATCCTATCCTTATCCTATACCTTATATAACCCTAAACCTACATGTGACTACTCTTATTCGTCTGCTGCAATCCTGATCCACCATTAGATTAATAGGACAAAATCCTCAGGTTTAACCTGAACCCCCTTGAGATCTCGTCGAAGTTCTAGATTTTAATAACGAACACGTGCAATCTGGAAGGGTGAACGCCTATATTCTGAGTCTTCTGTCTAGGCTGGCATTGCGCATATATCCCAATCAGACGACGGACCCGGATGCCTACCTGGGAATTCTCGGGATGAGTGTTCACTTATAGGCTAAAGCATGTCTTCATATGTTATTAAAATTTAGAATCTTTGATAAGTCAACGTTTTCGTTTATTCGTTTTAATTAATGAATAAATGATTACATCCCTTATATAATCTCATTCATTTCATTGTGTCTATTACAGATCATGCCTCCACGTCGCAGCACTCGCAACAGCAATGGTGAGAACCACGAAGAAGGTGGTGACAACCATAACCATGACCAAGGTCCTAGCCACAACAACAATGGTATCGATGCCCAACTGGCTGCGATCATTTCACAACAAATGGCGCAGCAAATCGCAACTCTGGTTCCCAATTTACTCGCTCAGGTCATCCAAATGAACGGCAACGGGAACGGTCACGGCAACGGGAACGGCAACGGGAACGGGAACGGCAATGGTAATGGAAATGGACCCCCAGCCTGCACCCTTAAGCATTTCAATTCTTGTAACCCTCCAAAGTTTAGTGGTGAAGAAGGAGCTACAGGACTCCTCCAATGGTTTGAGGGTATTGAGAATACCTTCATCAACAGTGAGTGCCCCGACAACTTCAAGGTTCGTTACGCCATGAGTGTTCTCCACAAACGAGCACTCACTTGGTGGAATGAGGAAAAGCGCACTCGTGGGGCCGAAGTTGCTCTTGCTATGACATGGGACCAAGTCAAGGAGGTCATGAAGGAGGAGTTTTGTCCTCGCAATGAAGTTAAGAAGCTTGAGGATGAATTCCACACCCTAGCTCAAGATAGTGGGGAAAACCTTGCCTACAACACCCGCTTTCACGAGCTTAGCTTATTGTTGCCTCACAAAGTTACTCCCCTGCCGGTAGCCATCGAGAAGTACATCGGTGGTCTGCCCATGCAAATCCAGGACACCGTTTGGGGAAGGAATCCTGCAACTTTGGAAGAGGCCAAACGTCTAGCGGCCACTCTTACTGATAATCACGTGAAGAACGGTACTCTCTTCCGCAAGGGCACTAAGAAGACAGTTGCCAAAGACACTCCACAGCCTGCAATTGAAGTCAAGCCTGAGACCTCAAGCAACAAAAAGCGCAAGGCTAGAAACTACATGGTTGCTGCTACTCCACCTACTGCCCAAAACCCAACCAAGAAACCATATGGCGGGACTCACCCTCTTTGCAATACCTGTCAGTTCCATCATCTTCCTGGTAGATCGTGCCGCCAGTGTAATAACTGTAAACGGTATGGACACTACACCAACGCCTGTCAAGCCCCTGCTGCCCAAAACAACCAAAACAACCAAAACAACCCAGCCAGAAACAACCCAGCTCCCAACCAACAAAACAACAGGCCTACTCGTGGTCAATGCTACGAGTGTGGCAGCCCTGATCACTACATCAACAACTGCCCTAATCGTAACCAGAACCAAACCGAAACCAAAACCAAAACCAGAACCGCAACCAGAACCAAGGTGCTCGAGGTCGCGCCTACAATCTCAACGCTAACCAGGCTCGTGACAACAACGAAGTGGTGAATGGTACGTTCCTCATTAATAACCACTATGCATCCATATTATTCGATTCGGGAGCTGATAAGTCATTTGTGTCACTGAAGTTTGAACCTTTACTTAACTTACCCCACACTAATCTAGAGGAACCTTTAGTGGTAGAGGTAGCTAACGGGAAGTCTATTTCGATCGACTCTATTATTCGTAACTGCTTGTTGAACCTCGACGATCATACCTTCTCTATTGATCTCATCCCCATGCATCTTGGAAGTTTTGATGTTATAGTAGGCATGGACTGGTTGTCAACTCATCGTGCCGAAATTCTGTGCTTCGAGAAAGTCATACGCATTCCTCTCGAATCTGGTGAGATTTTGAAGATCCATGGTGAGAAACCCTGTGGCGAGCTTAAGCTTATGTCTTGTACTACTGCCCAAAAGTACTTACGAAAGGGGTATACAGCCTTCTTAGCTAACGTGATAGAGAAGAAGGACAAAGGCAAAAGTATCCAAGACATTCCTATTATTCGAGACTATCCTGAAGTCTTCCAAGAGGATTTTACCTGGTTTGCCTCCTGCTCGACAAGTGGAATTTCGAATTGATCTTGTCCCAGGTGCTAACCCTGTCGCTAAAGCTCCGTATCGTCTTGCACCCTCTGAGATGCAAGAACTCGCCAGTCAATTACAGGAACTTTCTGATAAAGGGTTCATTCGCCCTAGTTCTTCTCCATGGGGAGCCCCTGTCTTGTTCGTTAAAAAGAATGTGTATTGACTATCGTGAACTCAACAAACTCACCATCAAGAATCGTTATCCACTGCCTAGGATTGACGATCTCTTCGATCAACTTCAAGGAGCAACCCACTTCTCGAAGATTGATCTCCGTTCTGGTTATCATCAGCTTAGAGTCCACGATGAAGATATTCCCAAGACAGCTTTTCGCACACGCTATGGTCACTACGAATTCATGGTTATGCCTTTTGGATTAACTAATGCTCCCGCAGTGTTTATGGATTTGATGAATCGGGTTTGTAGACCCTACCTCGACAAATTCGTGATCGTCTTCATCGATGATATTTTGATTTACTCTAAATCAAAATCCGATCACGAGCAACATCTTCACTCCATCTTGGGTCTCCTAAAGAAAGAATAACTGTATGCCAAGTTCTCAAAATGTGAATTTTGGCTTAAGGAAGTTCAATTTTTGGGACATGTCATTGATATGAATGGGATTCATGTAGATCCCGCAAAGATCGAAGCTGTGAAAAATTGGAGTGTTCCTCAAACTCCAACTGAAGTCCGTTCTTTCCTTGGTTTGGCTGGTTATTATCGTCGATTCATCGCCAATTTCTCCAAGATCGCTGTTCCTCTCACTACCTTAACTCACAAGGGTAAACCCTATGAGTGGGGACCAAAGCAAGAGGAAGCATTTGAAACTCTTAAGCTGAAACTCTGTGAAGCTCCTATCTTGTCTCTACCTGATGGTAATGATGATTTCGTGGTCTACTGTGATGCATCGAACCAAGGTCTTGGTTGTGTTCTCATGCAACGAGGAAAGGTTATTGCTTATGCGTCTCGACAACTCAAGACTCACGAAAAGAATTATACTACCCATGATCTTGAATTGGGCGCTGTTGTCTTTGCACTCAAGATTTGGAGATATTATCTTTATGGGACCAAATGTGTGGTGTTCACGGACCACAAAAGTCTCCAACATGTCTTCGACCAAAAGAATCTTAACATGAGGCAACGACGTTGGGTTGAATTACTTAACGACTATGATTGCGAAATTCGCTACCATCCTGGCAAGGCGAATGTTGTGGCTGACGCACTTAGTCGTAAAGAGCGTATCAAACATCAATGTGCGAGAGTTCGTACTGATCTTCAAGATCGCATTCTCCAGGCTCAACACACATCAGTCACCCAAGGTAACATGTACGATGAAATGTCTTGTGGTGCTGAAACTCAACTTGAAACCAAACCTGATGGTCTTCTCTATTTTCTTAATCGACTGTGGATTCCCGACCGTGATGATCTTCGTATTTTCCTCATGAACGAGGCTCATAAGTCTCGTTATTCTATTCATCCTGGAGCTGACAAGATGTACCAAGATCTCCGTTATTCTTATTGGTGGCCTGGTATGAAGAAAGACATTGCTCTTTTCGTTGCAAAATGCCTCACTTGTTCCAAGGTCAAGGCTGAACATCAACGACCATCTGGTATGCTTGAACAACCAAAGATTCCTGTATGGAAATGGAGAGCATAGCTATGGATTTCATCACCAAACTCCCTCGTACACCCAAAGGCTTTGACAGTATTTGGGTAATCGTCGATCGTTTGACCAAGTCAGCTCACTTCTTACCTATTCGTGAGAAGTATTCTGTGGAAAGGTTGGCAAAGATGTACGTAAGTGAAATCGTATGTCGTCATGGTATACCTTTGGATATTATTTCTGATCGCGATGGTCGTTTCACCTCTCACTTTTGGGATTCTCTACAAGATGCTTTGGGTACCAAGTTGAACCTGAGTACTGCTTATCACCCTCAAACAGATGGTCAGACTGAACGGACCATCCAAACACTTGAGGATATGCTCAGGGCATGTATCATCGATTTTGGTGGCGCATGGGATTCTCATCTTCCTTTGGTTGAGTTTTCATACAACAACAGTTATCACGCCAGCATTAACATGGCTCCTTTCGAGGCACTCTATGGTCGGAAGTGTCGTTCACCTGTCTGTTGGACTGAGGTTGGTGAAACTCGTATCACTGGACCCGAACTAATCCAGGAAACCACAGACAAAATTCAGCTTATTCAGGATAATCTTCTCAAGGCTAGAAGTCGTCAGAAGAGTTATGCTGATAGACGTCGTAAACCCTTGGAATTTCAAGTTGGGGACCTTGTACTACTTAAGGTATCCCATTGGAAAGGAGTAATTCGTTTCGGTAGAAAGGGAAAACTAGCTCCTCGATACGTAGGCCCCTTCAAAATTCTTGATAGAGTTGGAAAAGTGGCTTACAAACTTGATCTTCCACCGGAGCTAAGCAATGTTCACCCGACTTTCCATGTTTCGAATCTCAAGAAATGCTTAGCAGATGAGAACCTTCATGTTCCTCTTGAGGATGTGCAAATTGATGAAAGCATGCACATTATCGAGAAACCCGTCGAGATTGTTGACACTGGAGTCAAGAAACTCAAGCGCAGTCGCATTCCGATCGTTAAGGTTCGTTGGGAATCTGAACGAGGCCCAGAGTTCACTTGGGAACGTAAAGACCAGATGAAGTCGAAGTATCCACATCTTTTTCCACCAGACTCTCCAACTCCAACTTCGGGACGAAGTTTCTAAAAGTAGGGGAGACTGTAACATTTCTGTTAGGACAAAGAGGATTGGTGAAACCACTTTTGGAAACCTTAGTCTAATTCACTTCTGTCATTTTGGCTAAGTATAGAAGTACTGAAGAGAAGACAAGAAACTGCTGAAGAGAAGATATGAGAAGTGCTGAAGAAGAAACTTCATCAGAAGTTCTGAAGTCCAAACCAGACAAGTTCACTTCAGAAGTACTGAAGACAAACTACTCATCAGTAGTTTGTCATTCATCAGCACTTAGAATCAGATATTTTCCACCGCCATTTGCATCAGTAGTTTTATTGTTTATTATTACTTTTAGCTGTATTTGTTAGTTTCAATGTTGCAACTTGTGCAACTTGTTTTTGATGTTTCTGTACTTGCTTTTTGGGCAAGATACATGTATGTAAACGTCTATAAATAGGAGGCTTCAACCTTCTATTTTAGATATTGATTTTAATAGAAAAATCCTTCAAACACTTTCACTGTTTTATTCCATTTCAGTATTTATTGTGAATCTATCTAAGTATCTAATTCTCATTTACTGCTTGGATTCATAATAAATACTTGTCATTATTAGTTTCAATCATCAAAGGGGAGTAACAACTCTTCCTAAGTATAAAAAGTGTTGCTTTAACTTATACATTCCGCTGTGCTTATAATCTGATATACAAGAGCTTGCTAAACACTTAAGTGTCCAAGATAGCAAGTTCTTACTTAGCAAAAGAGCAAACTGATCCAACAATTGGTATCAGAGCATTGGTTTATCTGATCACATATCAATCTAACAAATTGAGAATCAGACACAAATCTCTTATTGATATTCAATAAAAAGATCAAAAGTTCACTTTTTTATCAACATCCATCACTTAAAAGAGTCATCTGACAAATCAATACTCTTTAAAATGGATCCACATAATACTGGTTCTGCCACTAAACCTGCCATGCTTGTAAGAAATGAATACAACATATGGCAAAAGAGAATGGCACATACCTTGTCACAGACCAACACAGGTTGTTGGAGATCTGTGATATATGGTCCTCACAAACCAGTAAATGTCAATCTTGAAACTAATGTTAAGGTCCCTAAGGACCCAAAAGAATATACAGATGATGATTTCCTAAAACTTGAGCTAGATGCAAAAGCATTCTCTATGTTGGCAATGGCTCTCCCAAATGAGATATACTCTGGCCTTTTACATTGTGAAAGTGCCAAAGAACTCTGGGATTGTCTTAAAGAACAGTTTGGAGGAACTGAAGAGGTGATTGCCAACACCAGAGAGATTTTAGCTCAACAATATGAGACATTTGCTCATATTAATGGGGAAACTTTGACTCAACAATTTGAAAGATTCTCCTCATTAATATCTGAGCTAAAGTTAAATGGTCAGACCTATACAACAGTATCTATGCTACATAGATTTTTAAGGTCTTTACCAGACAAATGGGAAACATACTCCATTGTTTTAAGATCCTCACCAGATTTTAGCTCCCTCACTCTTACAAAACTCCATGGGAGATTACTTACTTTTGAGAGAGAAATTGATCAAAAGAAGAAATTACAATCATCTGGTAAAACTGCTGATGACTACCTACCAGGTAGTACAGCTCTTTTGGGACAAGACTCACCAACTTGTTCCTATGGATCTTATGACAACATTGACATAACAACTGGGATCTCATCAGAAAGATCTTTCCCAGGTTATGACAACAATGACCAAAGTCAAACTGCTGATAATCTATGTTTTATCATGGATGATTTGAAAAACTTTAGCAGTGATGACTTAGAAGAAATGGACATTTTACACCAACTGGCCATGCTAAGCATTAAAACTAACAAGTTTTATAAAAGGTCAGGAAGGAAATTTCCAGGATTGACCAGTAATACAAAAATTGGTTTTGACAAATCTAAACTGAGATGTCACAAGTGTCAGAAGTTGGGACACTTTGCTAGAGAGTGTAGAAGCTCTAGCTTTAACCAATCACAATCTGGAAATAACTATAACCCCAATTATAATAGGAATAATGGAACTCAAGGGAGTGCTCATTTTGTACAGGCACAAGCTCCTCAACAGCAATACATGCCACAAGTACAATATGTTCAAATGCCTGCTCAACAGATGCAGAGCCAACAATCAATCCCTCCCTTTCCAGCTGCTCAACATCCTCCACAGCTTCAACAACCCTCTCAACAAAGTCTTTTCACCTCAGGGTATGTTGACTGGAGCAGTCTCCCTTTTGACACCACAGAGTGCAATTCTGATGCAGACAACAAGGTGTTTGACATCAACTGGGGAGAACCAGACAATGGCAGAAAGAACTTTGCCTTAATGGCATTTGAAGGCTGCACTTCAAAATCTGCATTGTCACAGGGATCAAAAGAATCTTTGACAAAACTTTGCTCAAATTCTTGCAAAGAAACTTTTGCTCTCATAAGAGAGACAAATGTGCACTTACAAGGTAAAGCCAATGATTAGAAAGAAAATACACACAGATAAAATGTGATTTAGAAAGAAAACTGTGTGCTAAAACAAAAGAAGTTTCTAAATTAACTGACTCGGCTATTGAAACCCAAGCACAAATTAAAATCATGCTAAATGACCTGGGAGATGTCAGACAAGAGCTTGCTGACACCAGGATCACATGTGAAAAATGGGTGGAATCTTGTAAGGGGTATCAATTATTGCTAAACAAACAAAGTGCTTCAAATGTTAAGTTTGGCATAGGGTACCATCATGTTGAAACACCAACAGATTTCTCTCCCAAAACTACTGAAGATGGGAGAAAAATTGTTTCAAATGAAACTTCTGAAGGGAAAGACTGCACATCTTTCCATGAAAACTTTCTAAACAGAAATCATGGTATTTTCAAAGAAAGTACTTCAGATGTATTAACAAAATCTGACAATGAGCCATCAGTAGTTTCATCTACATCAGGAGTTGAGATCCTGAAAACTACTGATGAGCAAAATCTTTACACTAATGTCAGAAATTTGCCTTTAGATCAAAAACAAAAGGCAAAAGAGTGTGAAATTTGTGGTCTGTTCAACCACAAAACTGAATTTTGTAGATACAGAAAAGGAATTTAGTTCAATCAAAAAATTAAACAACAGGTTGTGGGAAATCAAATCAGAAATGATTATGAAAGAATCTTTAAACCCAAGAAACAACAACCTGAAAACACCTTTTCTCAGAAAAAGATAAAATCTCAACCAAAATCTTTTTCTCAAAATTCTTTATCAGTAGTTAGACCTAAATCTTCAGCAGTTTCACAAACTGCTGAGATACAAAATCTAATGAACATGGTACAACTACTGATGACCAAGGTTGATGGTGGTCCTGAAAAGGAAACCACCATGGTTCTTAATGAAAAATCCATTGCCAAAAAGACATGGATTTCTCAACCTGGTCAAGAAAAAACTGTAACTGTTCTCAAGAGCAAACCCAAAGCCAAACAGGCTTGGGTTCCTAGATCTAAGTAATTTGCTATTTTGTGCAGAGAGTTTCCAGGGGCTTAAACAGCATATGGTATGTTGATAGTGGAGGCTCTATGCACATGACTGGATGCAGATACCTGATAAACAACTTTATCAGCCAAAGAGAAGGATCTGTATCCTTTGGGAACAATGCTAAGGGATATGTGCTAGGACATGGCAATGTCTCCTCTGGCAAAATACAGTTTGACAAGGTCAATCTGGTGGAAAACCTTGAATACAACTTGCTGAGTGTGTCACAAATGTGTGATAAAGGATATTCTTCCTTTTTCACAAAGACAGCATGCAAGATCATCTCACCAGAAGGCCAGAAGTTGATAGAGAAGATTATTGAAGATCATACTTTGCTGATTGCAAAAAGATGTGGCAATGTCTATGCAGTGGACATTGAGAAAGACAAAGTATTGAACAACACTGCATGTTTCTTCTCAAGGGCATCAACTTCAGAAACAGATCTCTGGCACAGGAGACTTGGCCATGTGAACATTAAAACCATAAATAAAGTCACAAAAATGGGCTTGGTCAGAGGTCTACCTTTGAAAGTATACCAGTGTCAAGAACACTGTGCATCCTGTTTAAAGGGAAAACAGCATAAGTCCTCCTATAAGTCTATTGAAGAATCAAAAACAACTGCATGTCTTCAACTACTCCATATGGACTTATTTGGACCTGTCAAGATTATGAGCCTTGGTAAGAAGAAGTACTGCTTAGTCATCATTGATGACTACTCAAGATTCACATGGGTATTCTTCTTATTCTCCAAGGATGAGGCTGCTGAAATCATCAAGTTCTTCATTCTACAAGTAGAGAAACAATATTCTCTATCTGTCAAAACCATTAGAAGTGATAATGGGACAGAGTTCAGGAACAAAACTCTGGATGAATTCTGTTTGTCTAAAGGGATTATTAGACAATACAGTGTTCCCAGAACTCCTGAACAAAATGGTGTAGTAGAAAGGAAGAACAGAACATTAATAGAAGGAGCAAGAACAATGTTAGCTGATTCTGGCCTACCCTTGTACTTTTGGGCAGAAGCAGTTAACACATCATGTTATGTTCAGAATAGAGTTCTTGTGGTCAAGAGACATTCCAAGACTGCCTATGAAGTTCTTCATGGCATGAAGCCCCTTATCTCCTTTTTCAGGGCTTTTGGGTGTCAATGTTTCATCTTGAACATCAAGGAATCTATTTCAAAGTTTGCTGCCAAAGTTGACTCAGGTTACTTTCTTGGTTACTCTTCAACTAGAAAAGCCTACAAGGTTTTTAATTCTCACACCAGGATAGTAGAAGAAACATTGAATGTCAAGTTCAATGAGTCAAAACACACTCTTATTCCAGCACATCCTGCTGAACTCTTTGACCTTGACAACTTCCACTTTGGACCTGAAAAGACTGTTACTCCTTCCAAACCTACTTATTATGGTGATCAAAGGTTTGATGATGAGGATCCTACACCATGGACTCCTCAAACAGTCATTAAGTCAACTTCAACACCATCAGAAGTTTCACAAACTTCTGATCCAACAAATACTAAAGGCCAAACTCAAACATCTGCTTCAGCACCTGCAACTACTGAAGACACTAAAACTGCTGAACCAGATATTATAGACCTCAGTAGTTTGTTTGAAGAACAAGAGCCACCTACACCTGTCAGTGGTTTACAACAACTGATTGAACACAGAGATCATCCACTTGATCAAATCATGGGTGATATAGCTTCAGGTGTTCTTACCAGAAACCAGCTCTCCAACTTTTGCCTATTTTCAGCCTTTATCTCTCAGTTGGAACCAAAGAAGTACCAGGAAGCCCTCAAAGACAATAATTGGGTGCAAGCTATGCAAGATGAACTGCTTCAGTTCAACAAGCAACAGGTCTGGGAAATCTGTCCCTTACCTCCAAACAAGCAACCAATTGGCACAAGATGGGTTTTCAGGAACAAACAAGATGAAGCTGGTATGATAATCAAGAACAAGGCAAGACTGGTAGTTCAAGGGTACTCTCAAGAAGAGGGAATTGACTATGATGAAACCTTTGCTCCAGTTGCAAGGCTTGAGGCCATCAGGTTATTTCTGGCCTATGCCATTTCCAACAAAATTAAAGTTTATCAAATGGATGTAAAAAGTGCATTTTTGTATGGAAAAATAAAAGAGGAGGTGTATGTCTGTCAGCCACCTGGGTTTGAGGATCCTTCTCATCCTGAGTGGGTGTACAGACTGGACAAAGCTCTTTATGGGCTCAAACAGGCTCCAAGAGCCTGGTATGATACACTCTCCACCTTTTTACTAAAAAATAACTTTACAAGAGGTGCCATTGATAAAACTCTTTTCATAAAACATGTTGGAAATCATGTCTTACTTGTTCAAATTTATGTTGATGATATCATTTTTGGTTCAACAAACACAAAACTGTGTGATGATTTTTAGAAACTCATGCAATCAAAATTTGAGATGAGTACCATGGGAGAACTGCAGTACTTTCTGGGACTGCAGATCAAGCAACAAACAAATGGAACTTTTATACATCAATCAAAATATGTTAAAGAATTATTAAACAAATTTTCTTTAAAAGACTGTAAATCATGTTCCACTCCCATGACACCAATCACACAAGTTGAACCTGATGATCAAGGAAAACAGGTTGATCAAACCATGTACAGATGCATGATAGGTTCCCTTTTATACTTAACTGCTTCTAGACCAGATATTATGTTTTCAACATGTGTCTGTGCTAGATATCAATCAGCACCAAGGGAATCACACCTTATAGCAGTCAAAAGAATTTTCAGATATCTGAAGGGAACTCCAACACTTGGAATTTGGTATCCTGCTTCAAGCAATACCAAGTTATCAGCTTTTTCAGATAGTGACTATGCAGGGTGTAAGATGACAAGAAAGTCAACATCTGGTGGTTGTCAATTCCTGGGTAACTGTCTAGTGTCATGGCAATCAAAGAAGTAAACATCTGTTGCAACTTCAACTGCTGAAGCTGAATACATTGCAGCTGCAAGTTGTACATCACAGATACAATGGCTCCAATATCAACTTCTTGATTATGGAATCAAAGAAACCAAGACACCTCTGTTTGTAGACAACAAATCTGCCATTAGCATCATTCAAAATCCAGTACAGTTCTCAAAAACAAAACATATTGAGATCAGGTACCATTTCATAAGAGATTGCTATGAAAAAGGCAAGATTGAGGTGAAGCATGTAGCAACAGCTAATCAAATAGCTGACATCTTCACAAAACCCCTTGACACATCAACATTTCAGAAGTTAGTATCCATGCTTGGGATGATAAATTTGTAAGTGTTTATTTTATTATTTTGCAATTTTTCATTTTTCACTTACAAAAACAGACAAAAAGTCTGAAACAAAACTTCTGAAAAGAGAGAAACTACTGATGAACAAAACATCAGTATAGGGATAATTTCTGAAAAGTGTGTAACTTCTGATAAAATAACCTTCAGAAGTTATGAATAAAAGTATTTATAAAAACAATTCTCATCAGCTGTTAAAACTACTGATGAGGAAATGGGAACTACTGATGAAGTAATCCTTCATCAGCAGTTTAGTCAAAAAGGGCAAATCTGACTTTTCCCATCATCAGAGGTTTGACCTAATCAGTTTAAAACTTCTGATAAAAAGATTTTTAACCAAAGGCGGTTTAAAAACATCTAATAAAGAAGATTCAAGCGGTTAAAACTTCTGATAAATACTTTTTCTCAACACTTATCCTTTCAAATTCAAAATATCCCTCTTTCTCTCTCAAAAACTCTCTCAATAACCTAAACCTGCAACTCAACTGTTCGATCAAAACCCAAACCACATGGCTCTCGTTCTAAAACAGGGACACAATCAAAGAGCCTTTCTTGAAAAACAAGAAGGCTGGTCCCAATACGATGAGATCAATGATCTTGTCGTCAAATCCCAATATTTTACTGCTCTCACAATAAACCCACCAATTCATACTGAAACTCTAAATGAGTTCTGGGCAAATGCTGAGACGGTGACGGCGGATGATGAAGTCATTTCCCTCAACTCAAGAATAAAAGGGAAACCACTGACCATCACACCGGCCACACTGGCAACAAGACTAGGTCTGGATGATGTAACTGCCCCTGACCATGTTGCTAATTCTGATATTCACCTAACCATGACAGAGTGTGGTTATCAAGGTACTCTCTCCCATGCTACTATCTTCAAAAAATATTTTGAACCAAAATACAAGCTTTTGTTTCATTATTTTATTATGTGTTTGAGTCCAAAAACAGGGTCTTATGACCAGATGCCCTCCACTTTTCAACCAATATTTCATTCCATTGTGAATGAAACTAAATTTAGGGCATCAAAACTATTTTTCAATGAGTTGGTGTTACATCATAATAATACCAAGAAAAAGTTTTTGTTGTACCTAAGGTTCATTATGCAATGCATAATAGGGGAACTGGGTAATGAGGTGCTTGTGGGTAAAATTTCAACTTTAAATCCATTAACCTCACAAGCATACTCTAGGCATAACAAACCGGCTGCCTGGCCAGAAGATGATCAGGGAGAACAACAACAAGTCCCCCTGAAGCCCACATCTTCCAAACTCACACCACCAAAAGCCAAAAAGCCCAAGCCAACAAAGACAAAAACCCACCAACCCAAAAGAAAAGCTGTTCAGGAGGTTGAGATGCCTGAACATGCTCATGAGCAATCTGCTCTTCAAATAGGTGAGACTGAAACACCCTCTCAGTCTCATCCATCTCAAACCCCACCAAGAGCACCAATAACCATCTTATTCAAAAGAAAAAGACTTAGAAAAACTATTGAAACTCACTCTTCTTTTGAAACTGCTGACCAACCAAATTCACCTATTGCCCAAACTACTGAACCAACCCCACAAATTTCTGAACCAGAGGCAATAGAAATTGTCAAACTTCTCTCTGGGCTAAAAGAGAAGGTCCCATCTGATTATGTCAGTCCCCTGCAACCACAACAAACAGGGGACATAACCACAACATCAGACATGGATGTGGACATCTCTAGCCCTATACCAAGAGATGAGGGTGGACCAGAGTCTTTAAGCCCAATTTTAGAGACTCTTGGGGCATCTGAGGCTGCTACTACTCAGTTACCACCGAGTGGTGGATCTGAGGATAGAAGTAACATAGCTAAGACCTCAGATGTGGCAACTACTGATGAAGGCTTAATGCCTGAAGTAGGAAATCCTCAGAACCAAGAACAAGAGGTTCATGAGAGAACTGAGTTGGGCTCAGCTCATGATTTAACTGAGACAGTCCTCATTGAGGACAACATCAGGGATTCAGATGATTCCATTAATTTGGATGATGTTTCAAAAACTAAAACTACTGAATTGACGGCACTTTCTAAAGGTCCTGTTTCAGGGGTATCCAGGCTCAAGAAGCCAGTCACCCCTGCACAGGTGAAAGCCCACTCAATCCCTAAAACCCCTAGAGTGGCATCCTCTGTACAATATGAGGATCTCCCAAAAACACCCCCTTCACAACAAATGCCTACCCAATTCCCTGGGCAAACAAGCATAGACCTGAACCAGCTATGCAGCCCAGAGGGTCCCCTGTACCACATGATGAACACTCTCATCAGGAATCACTTCCAAACATACACAGCTAACTTGGAGCTGTCTATCAAAAATCAATTTGGAGTGATCAAGACAAAGATGAATGATCTGTCCAACAAGATAGAATTCAACAGCAAACAGATTGCTCATCTTCAAGGACAATTCTCCCAACCCTCAACCTCAAAACTTAAACTTGATGAATCCAAAAAGGGGGAGAAAATCGGGGAACCTAAGGAGTCATTCCAAGCCAGGATAAGGGCAAGAGTGGCCATCCTTGAAAGAGATCAGAAAGATCAAGCCAGGAAAGAAAAACTGGCCAAACAGTTTGGTGTCTCAGTAGAAGAGATTGAAGCCACAGAAAAAGAAGATGAGACCCAAACCTCTGAAGAATCCCTAAGGCATAATGAAGAAACTTCTGATGGCAAAAGTTCTAATGAAGAATCAGAAAGTACTGAAGAAAATCCTTCAGTAGTTGACAAACCATCAGCAGTTGTCAACCCATCAGAAGTTAACACTTCCAAACCTCAAACTGCTGACCCTTCCAGAACCACTGCTCCCATTCAACCAACATCTGATCCTATCAGGCCTACTACATCAGTTACAACAATGACTGTACTAAACCCTTCTCATATCTCTCAATCAGCTGAATTACTAGAGAAGAGCTTAGTTGCAGCCAACAAAAAGGATAGAGAAGATCTGATCTGGAAAACTCTGGAAGAAAGGGATGATCTAGACTTAAGCCATGAAGAAAAACTTCAGGCCTATGAAGCTGAACTACAAAGGCAGGCTAGCCTTGATGAGATTGCTGAACAAGACAAAAGACAACAACTGGTGTCTTACATTACAAAGAACAGCAAGACTAAAGCCTACACACTCAAGGGACTCTCTATGCAAGAGCTGACAAGAAGAACACAACTGCTTGCAGACAAACTGGCCACAAGCAAAGAAGGAAAGGCCAAGAGAGCCCAAATGATAGAAGAATTAGTAGCAGAGGGCTATGGTTCAAAAGCCTCAGTATCCAGATGGAAAGAAGAAAGACTGATGGATACTTATAGAAAATACAAGGCTGCCAAGGCTGCAAATCCAGAGAAGTTTCAAACTGCTGATCCTTCAAGATCAGTAGTTAGAACTTCTGGTGTATCAACAAGAAGGCCTGCTACTCAAAGAAAGAAAGCAGAGGACAATGTCAAAACTGATTTCAAAATGGTACTACTTGAAGGAAGTTCAATAGTCCATTCAGCTTTTGACATTGAGGAGAAACCTCTGTTAACACAATTCAGGGATCCTTCCACTTTTGCCTACCAAATACAAAAGACCATCAAAGAAAAGATGCATACCAAGGTAGTGATTGAACACCATCTCCCAACTGTTCAGATGCCTGATATGCAACAACAACAAGGAAGAGACTCCCACCTGAGGTTAACTGAAACAGAAAGCATTCAACACTCAGGACCATCAACCCAAGGGACAAGTCTGGTTCCCTATTCTTCTGACTTTAACAAGTCAAAGATACCTATCATCAGATGGTCACTTACTGATAACAACTCAGTATTGTTGACAAGAAGAGACCTCTCAAGCAGGGCTTACAAGAAGATCAGTGATCTAAAGAAACTGTCAACACAAGACCTGCTCACAATTCAACATCTGGAACCACAGAGAGGATCTCTATCTGATGGACAGTTAAACCAGCTCAAGAACACCATGTACAAAGAGATATGGAAGATTGTTCAAGACAGAAGAAAAACATAAGGAATTAGTAAGGTTTTGGCTTCATCAATCCAGGGGGAGATTGTTAGGACAAAGAGGATTGGTGAAACCACTTTTGGAAACCTTAGTCTAATTTACTTCTGTCATTTTGGCTAAGTATAGAAGTACTGAAGAGAAGACAAGAAACTGCTGAAGAGAAGATATGAGAAGTGCTGAAGAAGAAACTTCATCAGAAGTTCTGAAGTCCAAACCAGACAAGTTCACTTCAGAAGTAATGAAGACAAACTACTCATCAGTAGTTTGTCATTCATCAGCACTTAGCATCAGATATTTTCCACCGCATTTTGCATCAGTAGTTTTATTGTTTATTATTACTTTTAGCTGTATTTGTTAGTTTCAATGTTGCAACTTGTGCAACTTGTTTCTGATGTTTCTGTACTTGCTTTTTGGGCAAGATACATGTATGTAAACGTCTATAAATAGGAGGCTTCAACCTTCTATTTTAGATATTGATTTTAATAGAAAAATCCTTCAAACACTTTCACTGTTTTATTCCATTTCAGTATTTATTGTGAATCTGTCTAAGTATCTAATTCTCATTTACTGCTTGGATTCATAATAAATACTTGTCATTATTAGTTTCAATCATCAAAGGGGAGTAACAACTCTTCCTAAGTATAAAAAGTGTTGCTTTAACTTATACATTCCGCTGTGCTTATAATCTGATATACAAGAGCTTGCTAAACACTTAAGTGTCCAAGATAGCAAGTTCTTACTTAGCAAAAGAGCAAACTGATCCAACAATTTCACATTTAAACTTGTACGTTACACTATCATAATTAATAAAACGTCAAGTTTCGTTATTCTCGTGTGTAATAATTATTTTGTCGCATATTTGAAACCCTAATACTATATATATATATATATATATATATATATTATATATGTGGAAATGTGGGATAATTATCAAAAAAATAAACACTTGGGCCGGGAATCGAACCCGCGCCCAAGGCCGGCCTAAACACACCAACGAGTCAAACCAGCTGGGCTGGCCTTCACTTTTGAATTAATCCAGACACGATTTAAACTTATACGTGATTTAAAACTTCACAGTTGACTAAGGAAAGTCAACTGTGGGACGCGTATGCTTTAATCAATCTAATTAACTCATGATTTGTTCAATTTTGGCAAACATACTTGATTCTCGGCCATTAGTGACTCACCAATCCGATTATTATCTATCAATTGTTACCAATTAAAATCGATTACACGTTTGACATTCAAACCTTGGTCAACCTTGCCAATTCATCCACCCATTGATCCTCTATATAAATTGACCCTCTGCGAAGCATTACAACTCGCCATTAATCTCTTCTCAACCTCCAATCTTCATTATTACACTCTGTTTGTGCTTCACGATTACGATTTTGACTTTTATACTTGACCAAGCATTCGTGTTCAAAACAAACTTGTAAGTTTGATTTTTCCTGTGGGTTTTGTTCATCGGCGATCACTCATCAATAGCCCCATGATTAATTGGGCTATTGATGAGTGAATCAATCAATTGCAGAACTAGGGTTCGTGGATGATGAATTGGGGATAAAACTGTTTCTGCATCGCGTATATATTTTTTTAAAACAGGGTTAAATCACAACCACAGGCCTAGGCCAAGTGGTTGTGACTGATGCTTGTAACCGTAGCCATCCGGGTTCGAGTCCCGGCATGGGCGCCCTTTTTCCACTTATCTTTCATTTTTTTAAAACAAACCATATATATATATATATATATATATATATATATATTGCATTTAAACTTGTAAATTCATTTTAAAATATTAAAACCTTTTTATAAATTCTAAAAAAATTATATTTAACAAATCTGATGTAAAAGATTTATCTACAATTTTTAGTTTTCTGAAATTCATTTATTTAATATTTATAATAATTAAATCAATTTTATGCTATTATATTTATTAAAATCCATTAAAATATCAAAACAATTTTATAAATTCCTACAAAAATTATCCTATGTTTGTAAAATGAAAAACTTTACTGAAATGATTTTTAATTTTGAAAAATCATTTATTTTATATTTTTAATCAATTTTTGTTAGTTTTAGTCATAAATAAATCATAATAAATTCAATTTTTATTATTTTTGCACCAAAATTTTATACAATTTAGTTTTAAATATTTAGAACAGAAATATGATTTTTAAAATAATAATTCTTTAATTTTAGTATTTTTAAATATTAAAGTTAAATTTTGGCAATTTGTAATAAATAGATTTAAAAATCTATTTTAAAGAAAATAATTTTATAAAAATTATTTTTATATTTCAAACACATTATTGTGAACATCCTAAATTCAAATTTTATAAAAAGACTTTCAATTATTTAATTATCAAATTTCCCTTTATTTAATTAACATTTATTATAAATTCAACAATTGGATATCCCCAAATCGAAACCCTAGAATATACTTATAAACTAGATAGACTTAGACTTATTTGTTGCCTTATACATAGGGTAATACTTGGAAATCTATTGGGCTACACTTATACTATTCCTCAATACCTAATACTATACCAAGGTGAGTTTACGTAACCATGTTTATGCGATTCTTTATACTTGCAACATTTTAAGCAATTCAACATGCATGTCTAGTAGTAAACTTTATTGCCTCATGAAATAGTCAACAGTTTCAACGAGTTTCAACGAGTTTCAACGAGTTTCAATGAGTTTCAACATTACATAATCATTAGCTATGGCCAAGCCGGCGATACTCAATAATAGATCTATTGGATTGACAACCCCACCCGGATACGTGTACCTCCTATATAGGTAACGTGGGTGATTGTTATCGTTCCAACATATTACTAAGGTGAACCGTAGATGACGGGATGGACCTAAACTAGTCGGAGGTTTGATTATGTCAACATATTATACTATTCTTGTAGACTTAAATTTTACGATAGACATACGAATTGCTAAACTTTTATACTTAAACTATATGCTTAACATGGATTATGTATTCTCACCAACTTCTAGTTGACCCCCCCCCCATTTTTACAACTCAACAGGAAATAATGATGCTTGAAGATTAGAGGATTTTATGAAGACAATAAGGAGTCTATGCTTGCTTGATTTCTTGTGTGATGTATTAGATTTCCACATTTAAAACTCTTATGTATTTCTATTTTTGGATATTTGCAATTTAAATTTATTTCAATTAAAATTTGGATTACCATGTGCTACTGTATACTCATTCTTACGTGACACCTCGATGTTTCCGCCATCGGTTGGGGTGTTACATCATCAAAGTCAACAGTGACCAGCAAGAAGCAAAGGATTGCAACACAACATTAATGAAGGCAAGATGCATAGTGCCATCTTTAGGATGTCAAAGCACATTCTGACCAAGATGTCAAATCAGTCTGCCTCGATGAAAACAACAAGGATATCACTGTGCAGATCGGTAAGAACATCCATAATGATATTGAACAATCTTTAATCTCGTTTTTAAAATGCAGGTGCAACATATCAAAGGCTGGTAAACATGATGTTCAAAGAAAATATTTAGGATACTATAGATGTCTACATCGATGATATGGCAGTAAAGTCCAAAAAAGCTGAAGACCATCCTTAGGATCTCAAAGAAGCCTTTGACATCCTAGATGCTTATAACATGAAGTTGAATCCGGCCAAGTGCAATTTTGGAGTTGGTGCTAGCAAATTTCTTGGATACTTAGTAACCAAGAGGGGCATCGAAGCCAGTCCTAAACAAATCAAAGCCATCCTTGATTTAAAATCTCCAACCAACGTCAAGGATGTATAAAGATTGAGTGGCAGGAAAGCAGCACTAAACAGGTTCATTTAGAAGTCCTCAGAAAAATGCAAGGATTTCTATGACATCCTGAAAAAGAACAACAAATTTGACTAGGGACAAAAGCATGAGGAAGCGTTGCGGAAGTTGAAGGGATATCTTGCAGCAGCTCCACTCCTAGTGAAACCTGAAGGTGGTGAACCTCTCAAGTTATATCTTGCAGTTTAAGGAAATGTAATAAGTGCAGTGTTGGTAAAAAACTTTGAAGGACAACAGCATCCTATCTATTATGTATGTAAAACTCTACTTGATGCTGAAACCACGTACTCACATCTTGAAAAACTTATTTTAGCTTTGATTATGGAATCTACCAAGTTAAGGCATTATTTTGAAACACATAGGATACATGCTTAAACTAACTACCCTATTAAAAATGTGCTTAGAAAACTAAAATTGTCAGGAAGAATGGTAGAATGGTCAGTGAAATTAGGTCTTTTGACTTGGTATATGAGCCTGGAAATGCAATCAAATCACAGGCTCTAGCGAATTTTGTGGCTGATTTCAGTAGTGATATCCTAAGTGAAATTGAAAAAGAAGTATAACAAGTAAATGAAAACTTGGGAAAATGGATTTTATATACTGATGGTGCTCCAAATATGAGAAGCACAAGGTTAGGATTACTACTAAAATCGCCACAAGGGGACAAAATACCCCATGCAATGAAGCTGAATATGAAGCTCTCATTGCTAGTTTACAACTTGCTAAAGATATGCATGTTTCAAATTTAGATGTGTTTGTTGATTCCTTATTAATTACTAGCCATATTAACAGATCTTATGCAGTCACAGGTAAAAAATTAGTTGAATATCTTGAAATAGTCAAGAAATTAGCATCTTGTTTTGCAGAATTTACATTAACACGAGTACCTAGAGAAGAAAATGCTGAAGCAGATGCCTTGGCAACTTTAGGATCCTCCTTGAATTTACCAAAAGGATCCAAGGTTCCCGTCATTCACATCCTGAAGTTAGTAACTGTAGAACTGCATCCTAAGGATAACACTGTTCTAAGTACTCGGAATCAAAATGATAACATCAACACCTGTCCATCCTGAAGCTAATGGACAAGTGGAATCCTCTAATAAGATCTTCATCAACAACTTGAAGAAGAGGCTTGGAGAAAAGAAAGGAAAATGGGCAAAAGAAAACCACTTCAAACAATGCAACTGGCCAAACTCCTTTCTCCTTGGTCTTTGGAATAGAACCCATGCTCCCAGCCGAGATGGTAATGCCTCCAGCAAGAAGATATCATCAGGATGCAACTACCAATTCAGAAGTATTGCTTCAAGATCTTGAAATAGTGGATGAACTTAGGGATACCACCAGATTGAGGATGGCACCTTATCAACAAAGGATAGCCAAAGCCTAAAACAAGAATATAAGGATAAGAAGATTCCAGGTGGGAGATTTGGTCTTAAGAAAAGCCTTCCAAAATACCACCAAGCCAAGTGATGGGAAGTTTGTTCCTTAATGGGAAGGACCCTACTTGATCGATTCTGAGGCTGGAAAAGGAGCATATTGGCTCTCGACTATGAAAGACGAAATTCTACCATGATCCTGGAATGCAATTCACTTTAAATACTATCATATATGAAGACTCATGTGACTTATCTCTCTGGAAGAGAAACCATGGTTCGGATTACTGGTAAATCATCCCCATATGCAGGTATCTCTATCCATTTTATCGTGATTATTTCGTTGATATTACAACTAAACATGGTCTAGAAATTATCCTAAGGATGTGACAAACACTGGAGACATCCTCAGAATGGTGAAAATGATCCTAAGGACGTTACAAAGACTGGGGACATCTTCAAGATGTCATTAGAATACTTTGAAGACCATTTGTCAAAGCAGATTGCCATTTCATTTATAATTAAAAGTTAATGTCAACCCCTGGCTTCATCCTAAACCAGGGCCCATCTACCGGAATTAACATCTATGGTCAAGGTCAAAAAAAGATTTGGGGCTTTGTCTTGAAAACCAAGATCCCTCCATCCCAAGCCTTTCATTGTCAATACATACATAAAAGTAAATTATTCAAAATTGTTCAACCACAAGCTAGCATTGCAGAAACAACCACAAAATATTCTAAAAAGTGGGCTCAGGCCTAGTCAATATATCCATCATCGCCCACTTAACATCCCAATCCTCTTGTTTAAAATTGGGATCCTTAGCCTGCAAGGCCATCCTCACCCTAGCCTGGAGAACAGAAACAGTGGTAGATGTCACGAGGCCCTGCCTATACTCCTCCATCTCCGTTTCATGCCCCAGAAAAGTCTTGGCCTGCTCACATTTCACCAGTTTGAGCTCATTCTTCACCTTGCCCAGATCTTTCTCAAGATGCTTAATATTTTCCTAAGCAACCTTCTTCATATCCTCTAGGCTGGCTTTGGTGTCATTCATCTCCTTGGCTACCTCATCCAGGGACTTCAGCAGATATTCATGTCCCAACAAAAGAAGGAGGGCAGGTAAGTATTTTATCTTTAATATTTGTATAAATATGTTATACCATCTTCAGGATAGCATCATACCCGGAGAGTAAACTCGAAAATCTTGCCCAAGACTTCATCCATGCTGAGACCCTCAAAAGGAGTAGTCTCTTGGGCAGAAGCAGAGGTAGTGGCAGACTTCCTCTTCTTGGAGGATGTTGGCACTCTTGACTTAGGAGGAGGAGGAGGGCTAGTTATCTTGGAGCTGGATGGCGAAGTGATCTTGGTTGCCCAGACATCCTGACTGTTAGGGGTGAGCATTTCGTGGTTCGGACCCACAGAAACCTTAGACCCGACCCACGAGAACCTTGGACCTGAACCTTTTTAAATATATGGGTCGGTTTCCGGTTCTAGATTTATATGAATTATCGGTTCCGGGTCGGGTCGGTTCCAAACCCACGGTTCTAATATAAGAACCACATGAACCGTTTGTATTTTAATTAAAAAATAAAAAAATAATCTTTTTTAGTCTTTTCACTATTTGTTTTTAGGTTTTATTGTAATCGATTTCATGTAATATTAATACAATATTAAAAATATTATTTATAATAATAACAATGTATTTTTCTTGAAAAAATTTTCGGTTTAATGGATATGCACAGATGTGATATATTATATAATATATATTATATCCAAATTTGAAGTAAATATTTATATATATCGCTCTGATGTGTGTGTGTATTTATTATGTATACATAACAGATTCACATAATGTTTCTATTGATGAGAATGACAAAATTGTTACGAAAACATAAATCGAGAAACGAAAAATGACTTAAAAAAAACTTATGGGCTATTGTTAGACTGTCCGTTGTGGAAACACGAGTAGCACGACGCGAACGAGGTTTCAGCGCCCGTGCTCACCCCAGCCACAACAGCCCCACGCGAACAGTTCCGGCACAAGCACAAGCGATGGCGGTCGCGTGGGTTAACAGGAAAAAGTGACCTTTGGTCACGCCGTTGCTCACCTCCAGGCACAACAGGGTCAAGTGACCGGATTACTTGATATCAGTCGGTGGCTACCGCACGTTCGCTCGCGCGTCCACAACGGACGGCCTTAGAACCACATGGAGGAATTCTTTTACGAGCATGGTAAAAGAATAGGAATATGTAAATCCTCTAAAAGTGGTTATTGCATTAAAGGGTTCTAGAGGGTCAGACCGTTTTATCCGACCCATCAGAACCTTTAGGACCCGGAACCACATAGCCTTTTAAGGTTCGGTTCGTGGTTCCTAATTTCAACAATAAAAGGGTATACGGTTCTGGTGGGTCTGGGTCGGATCGGGTCGGTTCCAGACCCTTTGCACAGCCCTACTGACTGTAAATATCATTAAGGTCGAAGAAGGTGGATTTCTTTGCTGGAAAGAATAAAGAAATATAGGTTTAGACAGGTACATGTGACAAGACAAAAACATCCTCAGGATGTAACAAGTAATACTTACCAAACATCTCCATGGCTTGACTAGTAATGTAGCTCTCTTCTACTTTAAAGGTTCTAGCTGAGACAGGTAAGTCTAGAACAGCTTTGTACCTGATAATGGAATCAGTCAGAGGAGGAGCAAGTTTGGCAAGTGAAGCACCTGTTACACAAAATTTTCAGATTATTAGTGATATCCTCAGGATATCATTACAAAATTTCCATTAAACATCCTAAACAATCTTTACCACTTTTTAGCCAAGACATAGGGATATCATCCCCAAAAGGAATGGAATCCCACATCACGAAGAAGAACTTCGGTTTACAAGACCTGTCAGACTTAATGACAATATACAGGAAAGGAGGATCTTTAAAGCTGAAGAACATAACGGTTGGAACCATGAGTTTTCACCTTATACAGGTAAGACAGGTCACCAATCTGAAGATGGATACCATGATTCTTGATGATCTTGTTACAGACCATCAGGATCCTCCAGACCTCAGGCATAGCCTGGGCATAGGCCATCCCAGTTACATCAAAGAACTCTTTGATGAATGGGGGGAATGGATATCTTAAACCCAGGTGGAAAGGCAGGTACAGGAAGCAGACCCATATAGAGGATGTAAAATCAGACTTCGCATTCTGGTCATATGGCGGGAACACATCTGATTCAGGGATGGCCCCTGAGTTTTTCAAAGAAAGGATATCTTTGTCTATGAACATACAGACTTCGTTTGCAGGATCTTGTAACATGTTTTGTTGTATAAAGTCCTTATGGACTCCTATACTTCCTGCAGCCCTTGTTGATTTTTTACCTATCCTGAGAATTCTTTGTATAAAAAGGTCGAAGATTGGTAAAAAACAGAGAAAAGCAGAGAAGAAAGAAGAAACAACCTTTCTGATAATCATATTGTGATTATAAAGAAAGAATTGAAGTCTAGATATAGACGGTGAAAGGTGATAAGGTGATCCCTAAGTCATCGACCGAAATATAGCCGTTGATATCCTATCAGATGTCTAATCATCCTCAGAAGATAAGCATCAGAATTAAAAATATTATAACCGTTAAGATATTAACAGTAACATATTTTTTGGGACAATTGTTGGTGGTGAAATCTTCAGGATAGAATTAACCTATATTTTCAATTTGAAATCCTTAGGATACTAAAGGCAGAACAAGATTCAGGATGACACTGAATATTATCTTATGCACATTCTGAGGATGGACTGACGAACTATCTTACTGTTATATAAATGCAGGATGATTTTACGTCATATTCTATGAGTAACATCCTCATGATACTGAAGGACTAAGCAGGGTTCAGGATGTAATAGTGTCCTGACCTATGTGCATCCTGAGGATAGACTAACTAATTATCATATTGTGATATTATTGCGGGTACACTTAATCAATATTAAGGCTTGTAACTCCTCCCTAATGGCTATATTGACCCATTTAAGTCAAAGGAGCTGATCATTGAAGAGTTATGCGTGTAGAACAAGTCCACCACCAAAGAAGAGGTCAAACTTGTAACCGATGAGCATTAATGGAAGGAGAAAAACATGGAAACAGTTAACCAAAGTCTATATTAGTTAACTACTGACCTGAAACAGTCCATAAAGCTCATTAAGTACGGCGGATATCATGGGATCTTCTATTTATTCCATTTGTAAAGTATAAATAGGGGGTGATCAACGAGTAACAGGACACTTCTCACTTGCTTAACACTCCATAGACACCTAAAACTCTGTCTACACACACAACACTACACACTCATATTGTAATCTTAGATACTCGTTCATCACCTATCCAAAGTTGTATTTATTTTTACCTTATTAATATTAAGAAACAAGGCATGGGCCTAGACTCCTCCCAAGGTTTTGTGCCGGCGATCATCAAGTGATCAAGGGCTTTCCTCGTATATCGAGTGTCATTCCTTTATTTCATTATACTTACAATCCTCCATCTTTGCTTAATTCACCTTTATATCTGACAGTTACATCCTCAGGATATAACTGTGCATCCAGACCAATTTCTTTGCCATCCTGAGCATAGTTGTCATATTAATATTTCATTGTTACATTAAACTGCCATCTTCAGAATACAACTGAGTTTTTAACATATTTCACACATTTAGCACTCTACCTCACTTTTACTAATTTGGAATATAAAATTATTTCTACTAGGTAATTTTTTACCAAAACAATAACGGCTACTTGTCAAGCTGATTTTTTGTGATGACCGATGTGATGCTCGGAATTTCATGTTCTCACTTTAACTGAACTCTAGTTACATTCTATGCATTCTACTTAACTAGGGTTAGCTAGATAGGACACACGTTGCACAGTTATAGGTTAATAACTGCATGAAGTGATAATTCGGGGAATTACCAGACTGTATACATGAGTAGTGAACCTCGGACGTTGGTGAACAATGAAATTATATATTTGTGAATTAATTGATTGGGATTGATTGCAATTACGCGCTTCTATGAAACTCTGTGAAACTATGTGCAAACTATATGTGATTACGTGAACTTAAACCGAAAACGTTAATAAAAATCGTTAAAGGTGGACCATTAGGATGGTTGGGGTCATAACACATGGGGATACACTTATTATGGTCCAAAATAGCGAAAACATCAAAGAAAACACGCAATACAATGAAGCAGGCCACCCGGTGCGGGCCGAAGAGGAGTGAGCGGCCGCTTACTCCCTCCGAGCGGCCGCGCGCGGGTGACAGACTCCACCAAACCGACTTAAAACACTATTTAAGCAACCTTAAGCCTCTTGTATCCCCTAAACTCAAACCATAATCGCCCCCTACTGCCCTTTTACGAAAATATCAACCTCTAATACATGCTAAGGCGCAAGAACATCGATCGGGAAGCTTGGAAAGCATTCGGTTGAGTGTTTTGAAGAGCTTGCAGTATAACATTCAATCTCTTGTGATTTAATCTTCCTTAATATGTTATAAAACCTTATAACTAAGTTTTTCTAGGTCTGAAACGTTTTCATAAAGATTAAAACTTGAAGTTTATAAAGATTGAATGGGTTAAACATAATCTTATGCGATTAGAAATTGATAGGTTGCATGTTGCGCATGTTTATGATGTTTATGATCTTTAGGGTTTATAGTTTTGCATGTGTTATGATAGGTTCTGATCATGTTAGGTCTTATGAATGTTTTATGATGGTGTTTTGTTGATGCACTTTCTGTGGACGTCACTGTCGAATAGACTAGGGTTGAGTCTTGTATTGTATTACATGAGATTGTGGTGATCCATAGGGCCATTTTATGGATCTGATGCATTTGTGAATATAGACCAAAACATAAGTCTTGGTTTGACCTCCTTCAAGGGGCGAACCTACAGGTTCGACCTCCTCAAAGGGACGAACGAGGCTTATATGTTTTGACTATAAATAGCAATCTCATGTGTTCGTTTTCATTTAAGATTTTGAGTTTGTGCTTTGAATGCTCTCAAGGTTGAGGTCATGCCCGACCTCCCCCGGCCCCGAGATAGATGTTTATCCTACTGATGACAGTGTCTGTAACCGTTTCTGATGCAATACGAATCTGTGATTACTTTGTTATCGTATATTTCTGTCTCGTCTCAAATCTTCCGTCTGAAACCGAGTTGTTTTTGCTTGATCAATCCGTGGATTTGGTTATTGTAACACCCCAACCGATGGTGGAAACATCGAGGTGTCACGTAAGAAAGAGTATACAGTAGCACATGGTAATCAAATTTTAATTGAAATTTATTTAAAGTGCAAATATCCAAAAGTGAAAATACATAATGAGTTTTAAATGGAAATCTAATGCATCAAATAACCAAATAAGCATAAACTTCAATTTGTCTTCTCATGCTAACACTCGAGTCTTCACGCATCATTATTTCCTGTTGAGTTATAAAAATGGGGGGGGGGTCAACTAGAAGTTGGTGAGAATACATAAGCCATGTCAAGCAATTAAGTTTAAGAATAAAAGTTTAGCAATTCATATGTCTATCGTAAGTTTAAGTCTACATGATTAAACATGAAGTGTTGAATGCACATAATCAAACCTCCGACTAGTTTAGGTCCATCCCGTCATCCACTGTTCACCTTAATATTATGCTGGAACGATAACAATCACCCGCGCTCCCCATAAAAGATGGTCAACGAATCTAGGTGGGATTATCAATCCAATAGATCTATTATTGATTATCGCCGGCTTGGGCATAGCTAATGATTATGTATGTTGAAGCGTAAGTCTAACTGTTTTTGTTTTCTAAATCATGAGGCATTAAACTTTACAACTAGACATGTATGTAGAATTGCTTAAGTATAATGTTGCAAGTATAAAGAATTGCATAAACATGGTTACGTAAACTCACCTTAGCAAAGTATTAAATCTCGAGAAAAAGTGTAAGTGTAGCCCCAAAGTTGCCAAGTATTACCCTATGTATAAGGTAACAAATAAGTCAAAGTCTATCTAGTCTACAGGTATATTCTAGGGTTTCGAATTGGGGATAAGTATTTGTTTGCTTAATAATCAAATTGTTTATTAAATATAAGAAATTCAATAAATAAATAAACAAAAGTCTTTGTGTAAACTTTAGATTAAAAATGTTCACACTATAAGGTTTTAAGTATGAAAATAATTTTTATAAAATTATTTTCTTAAAAATAGAATATTTAATCTATTTATTTCAAATTGTCAAAATATAACTTTAATA
Source organism: Ambrosia x helenae (assembly GCA_030844895.1). Taxonomy (NCBI): domain Eukaryota; kingdom Viridiplantae; phylum Streptophyta; class Magnoliopsida; order Asterales; family Asteraceae; genus Ambrosia; species Ambrosia x helenae. Next base: position 93,033,088 of record CM061224.1, on the reverse strand, counting down.
TTTAAAAATATTAAAAATTAAAGAATTTTTAAATTCAAAATTGTATTTCTGTTCTAAATGGATAGAAATAATTTATATAAAATTTTGGTGCAAAAATATTGAAAAATGAATTTATTATGATTTATTTATGATTAAAACTAACAAAAATTGATTAAAAATATTAAATAAATGATTTTTCAGAAATAAAAATCATTTCAGAAATGCTTAATGTTATATAAACTCAGAATAATTTTTGTGGAAATTTATATAATCGTTTTGATATCTTTATAGAATTTTATAATTAAAATAGAATAAACTTGAAATATTTATTATGTATATTAAATAAATAATTTTTGGAAAACTAAAAATTGTATGTTAAACTTTTCTACTAGAATAACATAAAATAATTTTTGTAGAATTTATAAAGAAGTTTTAGTATTTTAAAACAAATTTTAAAAATATAGGTGAATATATATAAAGCTTAAATGGTTAAAAAAATGTTTTGTTGATGCTGGGAATCGAACCCGGGTCTGGGACCGGTTCGGGTTTTAATCACAAGCCTAGCCACCAACTGGGCTAGACCCTGAGAATGATTAAACTAGGTTTGAAATTAATTATATAATATACATAAAACTGATTTATAATCCTTTTTAAAATTAAAAGCAAAAGTTTGTGGGATACGCGACTCGAACCCGCGTCCCTTCGTTCATAACAAACAGACACAACCACTTGATCTAGATCAGTGGTTGTGTTTTGTTTGTTTCTGTTTTAAATATATCATCATGTCTGCAAACGTGTTCTTCCTCAATTCAAACTTTCGAACCCTAGCTTATTCAATAATCTGATTTACACAACAATAACCCAATTGATCATAGGGTTATTGTTGTGTAGTGGCCGATGAACAAAACCCATCAAAGAAAATGAACTTACAAGAACGAAATCGAGTATAATTCTCGGTCAAACAGAATAGTCAACCACGAACGATTTGAAGTTTTGTAAAGTGTTTTATCAGAAATTAGAGGTGAAGAGAGATGTATCGGCGAGTAGACCTTGTTAGGGAGTGTTCAATTTATAGTGTGAGGGTTCAGGTGAACGATTTGGAATGGTTGACTCGTTAAATGACTATGACGTGTTAATTGGCACAATTTGGGAATGTTTTGACGATGATTGATCGTGTAATAGACGCGAAGGCAATCACAATCATTCCATATCAAGGATCAAACGCGTTTGGAAAGGTTAATTTTGGTTAATTGTTCTTCACAGTTGACTTTTCAAGTCAACTGTTAAGAACCAAATACATAATATAATTAAAAGGTGTTGAAACTTAAACAAGTGTGTTGTGTAGACCAGCTGGTTGTGTTGTGATGATGTGGTGAACCGGCCATGGGCTCGAGTTCGAATCCCGACCCATGCCTTTTATTTTTGATAATAATTTCCCATATATATGTATAATATTTATATATAGCATAGTATTAGGGGTCCAAGTGCGTCACAAAATATTTTTTAAAAGACGATAAATGATGAAACTTGACGTTTTATTAATAATAATCGTAACGTACAAGAATTTTAATGCGAAATGTTACAGTCTCCCCTACTTTTAGGAACTTCGTCCCGAAGTTGGAGTTGGAGAGTCTGGTGGAAAAAGATGTGGGTATTTAGACTTCATCTGGTCCTTGCGTTCCCAAGTGAACTCTGGACCTCGTTTAGATTCCCAACGAACCTTAACGATCGGAATGCGGCTGCGTTTGAGTTTCTTGACTCTAGTATCCACGATCTCGACGGGTTTCTCGACAATGTGCATAGTTTCATCGATTTGCACATCTTCAAAAGGGACATGGAGGTTCTCATCTGCTAAGCATTTCTTGAGATTCAAAACATGAAAGGTTGGGTGAACATTGCTTAGCTCAGGTGGAAGATCAAGTTTGTAAGCCACTTTTCCAATCCTGTCAAGAACTTTGAATGGGCCTACGTATCGAGGAGCTAGTTTTCCCTTTCTACCGAAGCGAATCACTCCCTTCCAAGGGGATACCTTAAGAAGTACAAGGTCCCCGACTTGAAATTCCAAGGGCTTACGACGTTTATCAGCATAACTCTTCTAACGACTTCTAGCCTTGAGAAGATTATCCTGAATGAGTTGGATTTTATCTGTGGTTTCCTGGATCAGTTCGGGTCCAGTGATCTGGGCTTCACCAACCTCAGTCCAACAGACAGGTGAACGACATTTACGACCATAGAGTGCCTCGAAAGGAGCCATGTTAATGCTGGCATGATAACTGTTGTTGTATGAAAACTCGACCAAAGGAAGATGAGAATCCCATGCGCCACCAAAATCGATGACACATGCCCTGAGCATATCCTCAAGTGTCTGGATGGTCCGTTCAGTCTGACCATCTGTTTGAGGGTGATAAGCAGTACTCACGTTCAACTTGGTACCCAAAGCGTCTTGTAAAGAATCCCAAAAGTGAGAAGTGAAACGACCATCACGATCAGAAATAATGTCCAAAGGTATACCATGACGACATACGATTTCACTTATGTACATCTTTGCTAACCTTTCCACAGAATACTTCTCACGAATAGGTAAGAAATGGGCTGACTTGGTCAAACGGTCGACGATTACCCAAATGTTGTCAAAACCTTTGGGTGTACGAGGGAGTTTAGTGATGAAGTCCATTGCTATGCTCTCCCATTTCCATACAGGAATTTCTGGTTGTTTAAGCATACCAGATGGTCGTTGATGTTCAGCCTTAACCTTTGAACAAGTAAGGCATTTTGCAACGAAAAGAGCGATATCTTTCTTCATACCAGGCCACCAATACGAATAACGAAGATCTTGGTACATCTTGTCAGCTCCAGGATGAATAGAATAACGAGACTTATGAGCCTCGTTCATAAGGAAGGTACGAAGATCATCATGGTCAGGAATCCAAAGTTGATTGAGAAAATAGAGTAAACCATCAGGTTTGGTTTCAAGTTGAGTCTCAGCACCACAAGACATTTCGTCGTACATGTTACCTTGGGTGACTGAAGTATGTTGAGCCTGGAGGATACGATTCTGAAGATCAGTACGAACTCTCGCACAATGAAGTTTGATACGCTCTTTACGACTGAGTGCGTCAGCCACAACATTCGCTTTGCCAGGATGGTAGCAAATTTCGCAATCATAGTCGTTAAGTAACTCAACCCAACGTCGTTGCCTCATGTTAAGTTTTTTCTGGTCGAAGACATGTTGGAGACTTTTGTGGTCCGTGAAAACCACACATTTGGTTCCATAAAGATAGTGTCTCCAAATCTTAAGAGCAAAGACGACAGCGCCCAATTCAAGATCATGGGTGGTATAATTCTTTTCGTGGTTCTTGAGTTGCCTAGACGCATAAGCAATCACCTTGCCTCGTTGCATGAGAACACAACCAAGACCTTGGTTTGATGCATCACAATAGACCACGAAGTCATCATTACCATCAGGTAGAGATAGGATAGGAACTTCACAGAGTTTCAGCTTAAGAGTTTAAAATGCTTCCTCTTGCTTTGGTCCCCACTCATAAGGTTTACCCTTGTGAGTTAAGGCAGTGAGAGGAACAGCGATCTTGGAGAAGTTGGCAATGAATCGACGATAATAACCAGCCAAACCAAGGAAGGAACGGACTTCTGTTGGAGTTTTAGGAACACTCCAATCTTTAACAGCTTCGATCTTTGCGGGATCAACATGAATTCTGTTCATATCAATGACATGTCCCAAAAATTGAACTTCCTTTAGCCAAAATTCACATTTCGAGAACTTGGCATACAGTTGTTCTTTCTTTAGGAGACCCAAAATTGAGTGAAGATGTTGTTCGTGATCGGATTTTGATTTTGAGTAAATCAAAATGTCATCGATGAAGACGATCACGAATTTGTCGAGGTAGGGTCTACAAACCCGATTCATTAGATCCATAAACACTGCGGGGGCGTTGGTTAAACCAAACGGCATGACCATGAATTCATAATGACCATAACGTGTACTAAAGGCTGTCTTGGGAATATCTTCATTGTGGACTCTAAGCTGATGATAACCAGAACGAAGATCAATTTTCAAGAAGTGGGTTGCTCCTTGAAGTTGATCAAAAAGATCGTCAATCCTAGGCAAGGGATAACGATTCTTGATGGTGAGTTTGTTGAGTTCGCGATAGTCGATACACATCCTGAGAGATCCATCTTTCTTCTTAACGAACAAAACAGGGGCTCCCCATGGAGAAGAACTGGGGCGAATGAAACCTTTATCAGAAAGTTCCTGTAGTTGACTGGCAAGTTCCTGCATCTCAGAGGGTGCAAGACGATAAGGAGCTTTGGCGACAGGATTTGCACCAGGAAAAAGATCGATCCTAAATTCCACTTGTCGAGCATGAGGCAAACCAGATAAATCCTCTGGAAAGACTTCAGGATAGTCCCGAATGATTGGGATGTCTTGGATACTTTTGCCCTTGTCCTTCTTTTCTATCACGTTAGCTAAGAAAGCCGTATACCCCTTTCATAAGTATTTTTGGGCAGTAGTACAAGACATGAGTTTAAGCTCGCCACAAGGCTTTTCACCATAGATCTTCAAAATAACACCAGATTCGAGAGGAATACGAATGACTTTCTCAAAGCATAGAATTTCAGCACGATGGGTTGACAACCAATCCATGCCTACTATGACATCAAAGCTTCCAAGATGCATAGGGATGAGATCGATAGAGAAAGTATGTTCGTCAAGGTTCAACACACAGTTACGAATAATAGAATCGATCGAGATAGACTTCCCATTAGCTACCTCTACCACTAAAGGTTCCTCTAGGTTAGTTTGGGGTAAGTTAAGTAAGGGTTCAAACTTTAGTGATACAAAAGACTTATCAGCACCCAAATCAAATAATATAGATGCATAGTGGTTATTAACGAGAAACTTACTGTTAACCACCTCGTTGTTGTCGCGAGCCTGGTTAGCATTGAGGTTGTAGGCGCGACCTCGAGCACCTTGGTTCTGGTTGCGGTTCTGGTTTTGGTTGCGGTTTTGGTTCTGGTTGCGGTTTTGGTTCTGGTTCTGGTTTCCAAGTCTAGGGCAAGCATCCCTATAACGTTCCGTGCTTCCACATTCATAGCACTGGCCACGAACAGGCCTACCATTTTGAGCATTAGGAGATGGATTATTTCTGGCAGGGTTGTTTTGGGTGGCAGGGGTTTGGCAAGCATTGGTGTAGTGTCCATACCGCTTGCAGTTATTACATTGGCGGCATGGTCTGTCAGCAAGATGGTGGTATTGACAAGTGTTGCAAAGAGGGTGGTTCCCGACATACGGTTTCTTGGTTGGGTTTTGTGCTGCAGGTGGGGTGGTAGCAACCATGTAGTTCCTAGCCTTGCGCTTCCTGTTGCTTGAGGTCTCAGGCTTAACCTCAATAGCGGGCTGAGGAGTGTCTTTTGCAGCAGTCTTCTTGGTGTTCTTGCGAAAGAGAGTACCGTTCTTCACATGATTATCGGTGAGAGTAGCCGCCAGGCGTTTGGCTTCCTCCAAGGTGGCAGGATTCCTTCCCCATACCGTGTCCTGGATTTGCATGGGCAGACCACCGATATACTTCTCGATGGCTATAGGTAGAGGAGTAACTTTATGGGGCAACAACAAACTGAGCTCGTGAAAGCGGTTATTGTAAGCAAGGTTTTCCCTACTATCTTGAGCAAGGGTGTGGAACTCGTCTTCCAGTTTCTTAATCTCGTTGCGGGGACAGAACTCATCTTTCATAACCTCCTTGACTTGATCCCAGGTCATAGCAATTGCAATTTCAGCTCCGCGGGTGCGCTTTTCCTCATTCCACCAAGTGAGTGCTCGTTTGTGAAGAACACTCATGGCATAACGGACCTTAAAGTTATCGGGACACTCACTGTTAATGAAGGTATTCTCAATACCCTCGAACCATTGTAAAAGACCCGTAGCTCCTTCTTCTCCATTGAACTTAGGGGGATTACAGGAATTAAAGTGCTTAAGAGTGCAAGTTGGGAGACCATTCTCGTTTCCATGGTGGTTTCCATTACCGTTTCCGTTGCCGTTTCCGTTTCCATTACCGTTTCCGTTGCCGTTTCCGTTCATCTGGATGACTTGAGCCAGTAAGTTAGGAACTAGAGTCGCGATCTGCTGCGCCATTTGTTGAGAAATGATCGCAGCCAGTTGGGCATCAACACCATTGTTGTTGTTGTTATTGTTGTTGTTGTGGTTAGTGTCGTGGTTGTTGCTACTTTCCTCTTGGTTTTCACCACTGTTATTGCGAGTGCTGCGGCGTGGAGGCATGATCTGTAAGAGACAAAATGAAATGAATGAGGTTATATAAGGAATGTAATAATTTATTCATTAATTAAAACGAATAAACGAAAACGTTGACTTATCAAAGATTCTAGATTCTAATAACATAGTGAAGACATGCTTTAGCCTATAAGTGAACACTCATCCCGAGAATTCCCAGGTAGGCATCCGGGTCCCTCGTCTGATTGGGATATATGCGCAATGCCAGCCTAGATAGAAGACTCGGAATACAGGCGTTCACCCTTCCAGATTGCACGTGTTCGTTATTAAAATCTAGAACTTCGACGAGATCTCAAGGTGGTTCAGGATAAACCTGAGGATTTTGTCCTATTAATCTAATGGTGGATCAGGATTGCAGCAGACGAATAAGAGTAGTCACTTGTAAGGCTTAGGGTTGTATAAGGTATAGGATAGGGATAAGATTAAGGAAGCAATTAGGGTTACAAGTAAGAGAAGCAAGTACTGGTTAAGTCCCTAAGGTTATAGTCTAGATTATTTTCTAATCACCTAATTCCCTATAACCAAGGCTCTGATACCAATCTGTAACACCCCAACCGATGGCGGAAACATCGAGGTGTCACGTAAGAATGAGTATACAGTAGCACATGGTAATCAAGTTTTAATTGAAATTTATTTAAAGTGCAAATATCCAAAAGTGAAAATACATAATGAGTTTTAAATGGAAATCTAATACATCAAATAACTAAATAAGCATAAACTTCAATTTGTCTTCTCATGCTAACACTCTAGTCTTCACGCATCATTATTTCCTGTTGAGTTGTAAAAATGGGGGGGGGGGTCAACTAGAAGTTGGTGAGAATAAATAAGCCATGTCAAGCAATTAAGTTTAAGAATAAAAGTTTAGCAATTCATATGTCTATCGTAAGTTTAAGTCTACATGATTAAACATGAAGTGTTGAATGCACATAATCAAACCTCCGACTAGTTTAGGTCCATCCCGTCATCCACGGTTCACCTTAATATTATGTTGGAACGATAACAATCACCCGCGCTCCCCATAAAAGATGGTCAACGAATCTAGGTGGGATTGTCAATCCAATAGATCTATTATTGAGTATCGCCGGCTTGGCCATAGCTAATGATTATGTATGTTGAAGCGTAAGTCTAACTGTTGTTGTTGTCTAAATCATGAGGCATTAAAGTTTACAACTAGACATGTATGTAGAATTGCTTAAGTATAATGTTGCAAGTATAAAGAATTGCATAAACATGGTTACGTAAACTCACCTTAGCAAAGTATTAAATCTCGAGAAAAAGCGTAAGTGTAGCCCCAAAGTTGCCAAGTATTACCCTATGTATAAGGTAACAAATAAGTCTAAGTCTATCTAGTCTACAGGTATATTCTAGGGTTTCGAATTGGGGATAAATATTTGTTCGATTAATAATCAAATTGTTTATTAAATATAAGAAATTCAATAAATAAATAAACAAAGTCTTTGTGTAAACTTTAGATTAAAAATGGTCACATTATCAGGTTTTAAGTATGAAAATAATTTTTATAAAATTATTTTCTTAAAAATAGAATATTTAATCTATTTATTTCAAATTGTCAAAATATAACTTTAATATTTAAAAATATTAAAAATTAAAGAATTTTTAAATTAAAAAATATAATTCTGTTCTAAATGGATAGAAATAATTTATATAAAATTTTGGTGCAAAAATATTGAAAAATGAATTTATTATGATTTATTTATGATTAAAACTAACAAAAATTGATTAAAAATATTAAATAAATGATTTTTCAGAAATAAAAATCATTTCAGAAATTTTTAATGTTATATAAACTCAGAATAATTTTTGTGGAAATTTATATAATCGTTTTGATATTTTTATAGAATTTTATAATTAAAATAGAATAAACTTGAAATATTTATTATATATATTAAAAAATAATTCTTGGAAAACTAAAAATTTTATGTTAAACTTTTCTACTAGAATAACATAAAATAATTTTTGTAGAATTTATAAAGGAGTTTTAGTATTTTAAAACAAATTTTAAAAATATAGGTGAATATATATAAAGCTTAAATGGTTAAAAAAAATGTTTTGTTGATGCTGGGAATCGAACCCGGGTCTGGGACCAGTTCGCATTTTAATCACAAGCCTAGCCACCAACTGGGCTAGACCCTGAGAACGATTAAACTAGGTTTGAAATTAATTATATAATATGTAGATGCAGTTGTGCGACTAGTGCTTCGGATTGTTCAATAAACTAGTTTTGTGATTTGTCGAAGGTGTGAAGGAAGAAAAGTGTTTGGTCGAAGGGGAATCAAAAGGTGCGAAGGAGTGGATTTTGGGCGAACGTAGAATAGTCTTTATGTATGGCTTGGTTCGACCAGTTGGTTTGGTCGAACCTGCACATTCGCACGAACTGTTTGGGCGAATGTGCAGTCTATAAATAGTCAAGCTGATTTTTTGAATGTAACTTTGAGTCATATTATTCCCTCCACTTTCTGATTCTCTCTCTAGAAGTTTATTTAGCTTAATTCACGTTCTTACCCTGTCTGTTTCAATTCGTAAACGTGTAATTGAGTTTCTAATTAATGAAAAAGCTTTGAAATGATGATTTACGTGTTTTGATCTGTTTGACTATTATTTTGTGATTGTTTTAGGGATTCCGCACCTAAAGCAAACTTGATTGATCATTCTTTGTTGATTATACGATCCATACATCACATACAAAGTGGTATCAGAGACAATCTGGATCAAACAACCACAAATTGATAGTTTCTCAGTTGATTTGGACCCAATTTTGATCAAAAAGTTTCTGTTTTCATTGAACAAACTGATATGATGAGTTTTTGATTGATTACAACTTGTTTTCATGGTTAAAATGGATAATTCTCTTTGATAAACTTGTTCCAAATCAATTCCGATTCAAAACCCGATTTAGATCATCAAAATCCATCAACATTTGATAAACATGATCAAAATTAACTGATTTTCAAAGAATAACCATTTTTGAATTACCAGGGATCGAACCTAGAGAGTTTGGTCGAAAGTGTGATTTCATTTGGTCGAAAGAGAGAGTTTGTGGTCGAAGGTGTTGTATTTTTGGTCGAACGTAGACTTTCATTGCTTATTTGTGTTCATTCGCCCGTCTGTGTTACATTCGACTGATCGAATGGTCGAAGGAGAGGGAAAACGGTCGAACGAGAGAAGCAAACGGTCGAAAGAGTTTTTGTGATATCAGTCCACATTCGTACCCTTACAAACGGTCGAAGGAGAAGGATTTTTCTCATTCGCCCGTCCGATAGTGCGAAAGAGTATTCTGTTTTAAAACTTTTCTAATCTTTTCGTGTATAAACGTTTACAGGTTAAGATGTGGAACTTCCCAACAACGCCAAGACCTACTCAAGCACCACAGCAGTAGACAACAAGAGATCCATGGTCAGTTGCAGCCCAGAAGACTACTCCACCATCCCAGCCAATCAATTACATGGCTATGACTAGTTCTGCTCCTCAGCAAGTTGTGCAACCGTTACAGCAACCAATTGACAACTATTGGGGAGTAGCAGCAGCTGCCGTTCATTCTCAGACGACCAATGCCATATCTACACTCATTCATGATCTATCATCAGGAAGCGGCAATCGTCCACCAAAGCTCATGGATATGAAGGAGTACAACACATGGAAGACAAAGTTCAAAATACATGTGGAGGGACAAGGTTTAGAGGGAGCTGAAGCATGGCAGATGATAGTGAAGGGTTATGTTGCTCCTATTCTGGAGAACACTGGTGAACCGATACCGTTGGAGAATTTGGCTGATGATGAGAAAAAGAAGTTTGCAATCAAGAAGAAGGCGTTTTCTCAGTTATCTCAGGCAATTAACACTGACTTGTTGCATCAGTTTGGATCGTGTACAACATCTAAACAATTGTGGGATATGCTGAGAAACAGACATGATGGTAATGAGAAGACCAGGAAGCTGAGAATGGAAGAGCTTCGAAAAGAGTTTGAGAACTTTAGTTACATGGGCAATGAGACTCTAAAAGAATTGGTTCCACGGTATTGCCATTTGCTCACAGAACTTTCGAGCTATGAGATCAGCATACCGATGTCAGAACTGGTGGATAAATTTACTGATGCTTTACCACCATACTGGAACCCACACATTGAAGTTTTGAAGGAAAAAGATGCATACCAGTATTGGACTATCAACGAGTTCATACAAAAACTGGAGAACAAAGAAATGGAAGAGAAGAGGAAAGCCAAGAGAGCACAGATTCCACAGAATCCAGATCTGTATGTGAGTGGTACATCTACTTCTCTTGCTACTTCAAGCTCTACTTCAAATGTTGCACCTCACATTGCATGTGTATCTAATGTTGTTGAACCCACAAAAGCACCAATAAACTATCTTGCCCAAACTTCATCATACACACCACAATCTTATCAAACACCAAATTTCATTCCACCTTTTTCACCTTTACAACAAGCTGCTTGTTACACAGCAAGTCAACCTCAACAACAACAATATACTCCTCACATGAACCAAATGCAGATCACTCAAACACAATCAAATCAAAGCCCGATTGTGTTAGAGACTTCTAATCTTAACAATGTGACTGTTGAGATTGCTCAACAGCATGTTGCTTTAGTATCTGCTATGGTTGCATCATACAACGGTTTAGTTGCTAGTCAGATTGGAAACAACAATCTCACCAATGAGGACTACGCACAAATCGATAAAGTGGAGATGGAGCTTATGGACATACAGTGGGCATTTGCGAGCATAATGAGGAGAGCCACTGATTTTATCCAGAAAACTGGAAGAACTGACCTTTCAACTTCTCCAAACACCACTTACAGATTCAACAAAGCCAAGGTTACATGCTTCAATTGTGGTGAGAAGGGTCATTTCAAGAGAGAGTGTACACAGCCGGCTCAGCAAGGTAATCGAAACCCATTCAATTCAACCTACCAAAACAGACAAAAACCAAAACCAGAATCAGGTATCATACAACAGTCCCAACATCTCTAGCTTTCAACCTCAAAATAACTACCAGAACCGTCAAAACACACAACAAAACACCAATACTAGACAACCCACATCTCAAAACCAACCACAACAGAATCCAAACCGAACCATTGTTCCCATCTCTACCCCTAACACCCAAAACCAAACTGAAAATCAAAACCAAGCACTAGTGATTCAAAAAGATGAAGGTTTTGATTGGACGGGTATGCAATTGGGAGTGGAGGAGATTACTGCTGGAAATGTGGCTTGTGTGGCACAAAAGATGAGTTTGGATGAGCATGAGGAGATTGAAGAGGAGGTTGTGATAGAGAAAGTGTCAGAGTTGAAAATAGAGAAGTTGAATGAGGATGTGAATGCTGAGAGTGAAGACAAGAAGTCTGGAATGATTCTTGATTCTGTCACAGATGTTGGAGAGCACTATGATTCAGCTTATTCGGATATGGAGAGTGATTCTGACTCGGAAGCTAGTGTGAATTCACTAGACGATGACATTGATCAGTTGCTAGCTGAAGCTGATTTCCTTATGACTCGCAAGTCGTGCATGGTGGATGATGCCTGCACCAAGATTGACTACTCAAAATTCTTTGCAGGGAAGGAAGCTCACTTCGCGCTGATGGCAATGACAGAACCTCCTAAACCGGTAAGTTCTGAATCTCAATCTAAAGTGTGTGTTAAATGTGCTGATTTTGATAAATTGACAGAAGAAAATAAGCTTCTCAAGGTACAACTTGAGAGTGCCAAAATAAACTGTCAAATTTATCAAAAAGAATCAAAAGATTTCAACAAAGTACTTGATGGTTACAAAAAGGATATTTCTGAACTCAAAAAGACTTTGTCCATAAAACAACTTGCCATTAATAACTATATTAATGAAATGGAAAACACCAAGTTAGAAATGGCAACCATCAAGTGCTTCGCTGAAAAAGTGAATAAAAAATTAGAGAGTTATAAGCACATTGCATATGTAGTTGACCACATCATTGAAGAACCTTCACAGTCGAGTAGTGCAAACTACAAAGCTGTCCCATCACTGGTGTTGTTCGAAAATCATAATTTACATGCAATACCACCGGAGACTTTAGTCAAATCTGACTCCACATCAGATAACGAGTCCAACACTTCCAGTGTCGGAGATCCGTATTATGATGTGAGACCTGTATTGGGAAACAATGAGGGTGTGGTCGCTGCAGATGATTCTGATGAAGAAGATGAACAATCTGAGACGGTTGTTGAAAATGAAAGTGATATCCCTGATGAAAATCATATAATCACTACTGAACCAGTCTCACCATCTCAGATCGTTCATCCCATGGCAAATGCTCATAGAAAGAATGTTGTTAAGAAAACTGAACAGTTTGTTGGTAAAAATGTTGAAAAGAAAGAGGTCAAGAAAATTGAGAAAAATGTGGTTAAAACTGTTGAAAAGAAAACTGAAACTAAAACTGAGAAACCAAATGAAATGAGCAACGAATCATGTGACAAACCTGTAAAAGTTTTCTATCGGATGCAAGGCTCCGATAAGATTTTGTCTGATGATGAATATCCAATTAAATTTGTGAATTATTCCAAAATTGAAAAGATCTGGCATGAAAGTACAATTTGGTTCCCAAAACATGAACGAACCAATGACATTCCTCCAGAAATTTTAGAGAAAATTTATTCGGATAATTCTAAAGACGCAAAGGTCAATGTCACACAATTCGTTCTGCCAGTTGATAAATCAAATAGTTTCATTGAACCGACTTACTCGAAGGAACCAGCTCCTGAGAGTTTAAGGAAACAGTGCATGGTTGATCAATATCCCATTGCGAGTTTTTCCAAGTCGCACATCAAAGAGAACTATGAGGAATACCGTGCGTGTTTTAAGTACGGGGAAAGGGGACATTTACTTGCCACCTGCCCGTATGTACGACACAAGAGGCACGAGGTGGAGATGAGGCCACGACGTGATTATCCGGTTGACAATTACAGTTATCCACAAAGACGGTTTTTCCCTCAGCCAGCACCTTATTATAATCAAAACAATTTTTACAACAAAAGGGAAAACCGTCCGATGACTTATGACAAACGCAACCGGAGAGCCACTGAGAAACCTGTGAAGAAACCTGTGATGAATTCAACTGCTGATAACAAAAAGGTACCTCCTAAACCTAATGTAAAACCAGCAGTTGGACCTGTCTCTGCTAAATCAGAGAAGGTAACCAAGAAGGTTGCATTTAAAGACGAAGTAAAGAAATCGGCTGAGAACTCAAAATCTCAGATCCGGATCTTGAAAAGGTCTGAACAATCTTGGTCATCAAAGGAGTCTGAGGGTGCCTCAACTTCACAGAATGTGAAAACTGAGAAAAAGAAAGTTAAGTGTGAGAAGAAAGGAGTTGAGAAAACCCAAGATGTTTGTGAATCGAAAGAATCTTTGAAACAACCAGTTCAAAGACCCAAGACCAAACAGGCTTGGGTCCCCCGAAAGATCTAACTGCTTTACTTGATATGTGCAGGGAGCTCCAGCTGGCCCTGTTAGCAGCCTATGGATTGTTGACAGTGGAGCTTCTGGTCACATGACAGGGGATCTCACGCTACTCTTTGATATCAAGAACATAAACGGAGGTTACGTAGCGTTTACAGGAAATAAAGGAGGCTACATTACGATGGAGGGTAGTGTTAGCAATGGGGTCGTGACATTTGAGCGGATATCGTATGTGAAACAGATAGATTACAATTTGCTCAGTGTTAGCCAAATCTGTGATAAGCAATTTTCTGTTTATTTTGACGACAAATCTTGCTACATTCTGAAACCGGGGTTTGAACTTCCAAAAGAGTGGGTGATGCTAAAGGCACCGAGAGTAAACAACTTGTATATTCTCGATATGTCCAAAGCTATGACCACCCATGGCCAAGTCACGTGTTTCCTCTCTAAGGCTACAGAAAAAGAATCTATAATGTGGCATAGGAGAATGGGATACATTCATTTGAGAAAGATGAACCAGTTAGTGAAGAATGAACTTGTCACGGGAGTTAATATGAAACATTTCCATTTGAATGACAAGTGTGTTAGTTGTAAAAAGGGAAAGCAGCACAAACAGGCCCATAGACCAAAGAAAGTAAATTCCGTTGAACTACCGCTTGAGCGTTTGCACATGGATTTATTCGGTCCAGTCAAGCGTAAAAGTCATGCAGGGGAATTCTACTGTCTTGTGGTGACTGACGATTATTGAAGATTCTCATGGGTTATGTGCTTACACCAGAAAAGCGACACGTTTGACAATCTGAAAGTTCTGTTTACACGTCTGGAGAATATCTATGGTCTTAAGATCAAACGAATCTGGAGTGATAATGGGACGGAGTTCAAAAACGCTCAGATGGAGGATCTTTGTGAAAACAAGGGAATTCATCATGAATACAGTGCTCCGTATACACCCCAGCAGAACGGTGTCGCAGAAAGAAAGAACAAGACTCTAATCGAAACGGCGAGAACTATGCTTGCGGATTCAAATCTTCCAGTCATGTTCTGGAACGAAGCAATTTACGCAGCATGTTACACTCTAAATCGTGTTTTAACAGTGAAGAAGTTTGGCAAAACTTCTTATGAGCTGTTGAACCGACGAAAGCCGAATCTGGAGTATCTAGAACCATTTGGTGCCCCGTGTACAATGCTTAATCCTTCGAAGAAGTTCGCACCAAAGGCTGAAGAAGGTTATTTTGTTGGATATGCAACCCCACTACAACGCTTAATTCATCAGATTAAGAAGATGAAGATGATGATGCTACAAGTGAAGCTATGCTGGACAATGCTACAGTGACACCACCAGTGAACCCAACTACAACTGATGCTTCAACATCGAATGTGGGTAATGATCTGGTTTCTACAGAGAATTTGACAACTAAAACGGGAGTACAAGTACCTGATTATCCGGAATCTCGGATACATCGGATACACCCGCTTGAACAGGTTATTGGTGATCCTGGTAGCAGCGTTATGACAAGAGGGCAATTGAGAAATGCTAAAGCACTAGAAAATATTGGCAACCTTGCTTTATATGCCAAAATACAAAAATCTGGTTTTCAAAATGACTGGTCTTTCGCTTGTTATGTTTCACAGGTCGAACCGCGGACGTACAAGGATGCTCTTTTGGATGATGCCTGGGTGGAAGCAATGCAAGAAGAGTTGTTACAATTTCAGAAACTCGGAGTATGGACGCTGACAGATTTGCCATCGGGAAGAAAGAAGATCGGAACCAAATGGGTGTTTAAGTGTAAGAAGGATGATAGAGGAGTCATAGTGAGAAACAAAGCTCGTTTGGTTGTTCAAGGTTTTCATCAAGTTGAGGGAATCGACTACAATGAAATCTATGCACCTGTTGCACGCTTGGAAGATATCCGAATGTTCCTAGCGTTTGCATCCTGGAAGAAATTCAAGGTGTATCAGATGGATGTAAAGAGCGCATTTCTTTACGGTGTGGTCAAAGAGGAAGTTTACGTAGGTCAACCTCCAGGCTTTGAGGACCCTATTCACCGGGATAAGGTTTATGTTTTAAACAAAGCTCTCTAAGGGTTGCACCAAGCTCCGAGACAATGGTATGAGGAGCTGAGCACGTATCTTCTCTCGAAAGGATTCAAACGCGGATTGGTAGACTGCACACTGTTCACGAAACGAGCAGGAGATGACTTGCTTCTTGTGCAAATTTATGTTGATGATATTATTTTCGGGTCAACTAACGAACTTCTGTGCAGGGAATTTGAAAAAGTTATGCAGGAAAAGTTTGAAATGAGCGCAATGGGAGAAATGAAGTTTTTCCTAGGCTTGCAGGTGGAGCAAAGACCAACGGGGATCTTTATTCACCAGACGAAATACGTTTCTGAAGTCTTGAGCCGATTCCAGATGGATGATTCGAAGCCGATGGATACCCCGATACAACCTAATCACGGGATTGGAGTTGACGTTAAGGGGGAGCTGACTGATCCATTTACATACAGAGCAATCGTCGGATCTCTGATGTATCTCACCGCGTCTAGACCGGATATAATGTTTGCAACATGTCTTTGTGCACGATATCAGTCGAAGCCGAAACAGAGTCATCTTGCAGCTGTCAAGCGTATCCTTAGATATCTGAAGGGTTGTCCATCGAAAGGACTTTGGTACCCTCATGATGATAATTTTGACCTAATCGCTTTTAGTGATGCAGATTGGGGCGGCTGTGACAAAGACAGCAAATCCACAACGGCTGGATGTCAGTTTATGGGGAGCAGGCTCGTGACCTGGCAATGCAAGAAACAAACCGCAGTTGCACTATCCACATGTGAAGCAGAATACGTTTCAGCATCGAGCTGCTGCTCACAGGTTCTTTGGATCCAACAACAGATGGTGGATTACGGTTTGCAATTTCTTAAAACCCCTATTTACTGTGATAATGAAGACGCAATCGCATTAACAAAAGACTTAGTAAATCACTCAAAGGCTAAACATATCCGGATTAAATATCATTTTATCCGTGATTGTTATGCTAAAGAGTTGATCGATATGGTCAAAATCCACACTGATTACCAACGCGCAGATCTTTTTACCAAAGCTTTTGACAAATCCAGATTTGATTATCTTTTAAAAGCTAATGGTATTAAAGAAAAACAAGACTGATCACCACCTCAGTCTATCACTTTTTAGTTTAAATTTTTACTGCTTTTCAGAAAAATTTCGAAAATCCAAAAACATTAAAAAATTTCAAAATCCATAAAAATTAGAAAATTTCTTTGCTGACTGCTATATCTTCTTCCCTTAGATTAATGTCGTCAGATTTCTGTGAACAAACGATATCTGGGCAGTCACATATTTGAAATGCTCCAGCTTATCCTTGGGAACAGTAAATTCGAAAATTTATAAAAATCAGAAAAATCAAAAATGATTTCCTGGAGTATAAAGGGAAATGATAGTACATCAGTGGGGATCTGACACATTCTAAGTAATGTACTGCTATATAGGGCGTGTGTCTGAGTCTGTGCGATGTGCTGATAGGCTTCGTAGACCTATTACTGTGTGCCTGATACATACATATCAAACAAATTGTTGTGTGGATGAACTCCTCATGGGAATATGGTCTTAGTACCGTAATTTCGTTTGATAGGGTATTTGTACAAAACTCGGAGGTTTAGGGTCGTTATGTTATTAGTTGTCTGGGGATAGCCTCTCTGATCTTCTGCTGTAAGTCATTACGGACCTAGATCAGACAGGGTGTCTTTATAAAAGAGCTTTATGCCAAATCCTAAAGTTACCGAATTGAGGAACTTTCCATGTTATATGATGATCAAAGATTATCTATTACATCGTATTAATCACTGATGCAAATCATGATTAATATCAGTCCTCAACCTGGTACAGTGCATATGTTACTTTGCTGCATTAATTTGCTGACCTGTATACCTCTGTGCATTATACCTTGTAAATTACAGACGACGAAAGCATAATCACGCTTTACAATGAGTCTTTGTGCATTTACTTCTTGATACGGGAGTATGTCGTGTGCGTGGGAACCACAGACAATTACGTTTATACTATAAATATCAGTATCAGTTTAAAGCACTGCACAAAAGTCTGCATGTGAGTTTATGTGGATCACAATATCAGCAGTAGCCAGATCACACATTGTCTTTAATGATAATAATTCAAAAGATCAATGGTGTGATCAGATTTCTCAATAACTGATATGATCCCTTTACCGGAATTCACCAAAACATTTACTGTTTTTCATTTACATTTCTGCATTTTATTTTCTCGTCAAAAATTACAAAACTCAAAAAGATTTTAGGTGTGTTTTAGCATAAATTTTAGAAAATCCAAAAAGATTTTTCTTTTCCATCTTATTTTTGATAACTGATGGTGGTTGATGTCGATTTTCTAAACCTTGTTACACCATTTGAGCTTTGTAACCTTTTAAATGTGAAAATATGAATGTTGGATGCTTAAAAGTTGAAAAATAATTGGAACGGGACTCGTTTTTGAGATTTGAAAATTTATCAAAAATCCCAATTCTCATTCGCCCATTCGGTTGGTCGAATGTGGGATTTTTCATGTTCCTTCGTATGTTTAAACGGGCGAAGGAGAGTGTTCTTGAACATTTGTTTCATTCGAACCCTTTTGGCTCATTCGAACCTTTAACTAGGGTCGAAGGAGACAAAAGCTTCTCATTCGACCGGGAAGAATGGGCGAAGGAAGATGTCTATATATATCATATCAGTCTCATTCGAACCTTTACAAAAAAATTTCAAAATTTTCTCTCTAACCTCACCTTGTTGCCCTGTTGATTTGCACTATATCATTGTGTTCGTTATTCTTCACTGATCATTTTCCACTATATTTTACAGGTTAACATCATAGATTCATGGATTAATCACTGTTTCTTTGTCTCGAGCCCTAATTTTTAAAATCTGATTTAATCAAGTTCATTGTTGCAATTGATGATGGGGATTCATTATTTCTATGTTTTAGGGGGAGAAAACTCATAAACCAAGGATTCAAAACCAGCAGATTGATCAATTGATCATCATTTTAGTTTGAACCCTAGGTTTAATAAGAAAACACAGATATAATGATCATCTGATAAAACTGTTAGTTTAGAATCATTTATCAGCATTGTTAGTTGCCAAACAAATCAAAAGAACATGATCAGAAACCATAAATTTCATAATTGAAAATTCAAAAATATGAACAAACTCCTTCGACCCTTTCGAATGGGCGAAGGAGATGATAAACTGGTCGAATGAATAAAATGTGGGCGAATGAAACCTTTTTATCAAAACTTTTAGATTCGTACCATCAAATATTTACATTCGCACCATGTTTTTCACATTCGTACCCCCGTTTGGGCGAATGAGAATGATAAATACCAAATTTTCAAAGTTTGAATTTTTGTCGATTTTTAACATGTTTCTTTGTTTTTGTTTTGCAGATTAAACCATGTCCGAGCAGGAGAAGACTACTGAGCAAGCTGGATCATCCTCACAACCTGCTAAGAAAGCTTCTGAAGAGCTTTTAACCTTCGAGAATGCGCATAATTGCTGTGCGTATCTTGGAGAAGTTAAAAAGCACACTGAGTTTGTCGAGATCATTGAATTCTTGAAGAGGAGTAGGGTGATAGACGCGATTGCTACACCTACTATTATTTACAGAGATATGATGCAAGAATTCTGGTCAGGAGCAAAGCTAGATTTCTGGAATTGTGAGTCATGCTTGATTAGCAAGATCCAAGGATAGAGGGTTATTGTATGTGAGCAGGATTTACGAGAAGCATTGAATCTACAAGATGAGAAGACGGATCCTAAGGAGCTGAGTTTCATGGAACAACGAAAGTGCTTCCTGAGAATGAAGTACAATGGACCGATCACTAATGGTTCATTGCACAAGGGAAAACTGTGTCCTCAATTCAAATATTTGGCACACGTTTTGATACATGTCTTCGGATCAGCCGCTGGAGGATATGACTTGATGCGCAAGAGTATTAGCTCTATGATGGTAGCCCTGGTATTGAACAAACCGTTCAATGTTTCAGGAATGCTGATGGAACACTTGTTAGAGCCAGTGAATGGCACAAGGAATCTAAAGTTTTTGCTATATCCTCGTTTCCTCCAGATGGTATTTGATAAAAAGTATAAAGACTTGAAGAGGGATCCTAAGCATATTGTTGTTCAGGAACATATGTCGATCAATACACTTGCTAGGATGAAAGCGTACAAAGGATTGTCTATCAATGAACGTCCACCAGTAAGGCGTTTATTTGGACATCTAGCAAGGATTGACTATACAGATCCAGGAAAAGGGCTTGTAAGACATGCGAACAGTGATTCAGATCCAGATAACCCATTACATCCTGTTGATCCAGATGCGAAGCGCAAGAGACAGGTTGTTAATGTCGGTGCTAAGAGTGGAAAGGTTAAGGAGAAAGGGATAAGGTTAGAGGTTGTGCCTGATCCAGAAAAGAAGAAGAGTACACCAAGACGAAACAAGACGATGGCAAAGAAAGGTTTGCATATTGTGGATGAAGCGTCAATTGATTCAGAGGAGACGCAAGAAGATGAACATTGGGACTCGAAAACTGAAACGCTAAAGACCACCACGCCCAAGGCCACTGTGGCTGGTGAGTCCGTTAGTCAAACTGTTGAAGATCAAGGAACTAAGAGTCCAATTCCTGTTGGTGATGATGAAGTGATTTTGAATCTAGATGAAGATTTTCCTGGTTCACCTGTACAGGCTGCAAAGTCAAAGAAGAAGAAACAGGAGAAACCAAGTCAGAAGAGAAAGATAGAGATTGAATCGCCTATTGCTGGTAAGAAACTACCACCAGCTTCTAGTTCCAAGTCACCGGTTACTGCACCTGCCTCAAAGAAACAAAAGACTGCAACTACATCGAGTACACAACAGGGAGATGAATTACCTGTTGATCAGTTCATTGAAGCGTTAGATAATGTACTCAAGAAGATGAGGAAAGGCAAACTGCCTGAAGTTGCTGAAGTGCCTGTGAAGAAGAAGGTTTCAGTTGATAGTGATATTATGAATGCTGTGAATCAAAGGCTATCTGAGATGATGAGCATTATCAACAAACAGCAAACAGAGATCGAGCAATTGAAGTCGAATGATCGAAAGATGTTGGAAGTCGTAGTCACATCCCATGATGATAGTGAAGTATTGAAGAAAACAATCAAGAAGTTAAAGAAAGAGAATAAGAAATTGCTGAAGCACGAACAGAGAAACACCAGAAGAATAATAGTCTTGAAAGAGGAGAACAAACAGCTGAAGAAGAGTAACAAGCACATGGATGATTTGATAAAAGACTTGTACTCTCGAGCTCCTCTACTTCAAGCTGGTGAAGAAGATAAAGAACGAGAAGAAGAGCAGGTAGATTTTGAACCATCTGACGAAGAAGAGGATGAAGATCTTGATGAAGATGCTGGTAATGATCCTCAAAAGAAGAAGAAGAAAGATGATGGAGATGATGGAGGTTCAGATGGTGGATCGAGTGATGGAAACAGCTCTGCTTTTGATAGTGATGACGATGATGATGATCACAACGCTGAAAAGTATACATATGAGAAGCGTGATTCGAGCAAAGGTGGAGAGTCAAGCTCTAAGACTCCAGGTGAAAATGTTGATGATGATATCTTCTGGAATGAAAAACTGCAGTCGTTATCTGAAGAAGACCAGAACATGCATCGCCAGATGCTTACAGATCGAGTCTGGATGATTGACATGACAAGCAGATTTCCAGAAATATTCGAGTCTAGCAATAAGCTGTTTGAGTTGGAGTTTGATGATCCAGATCTTGAAGATGGAGAGGTTTCTGCGGCAGTTTCTAAAGAAATACTTGAAGGTTTAGCCAAACAGGTTGGAAAGACTTTGGAAGAGTTACTTGCTGATAATTACATTCCAAAGATACCTGAAAAGGAAGCCGGTAATCATTCTGATGACCGTGACGTTCCTGCTTTTGAAGAAGTTGAGATGGAAGATATAACAAGTGAGGAATATCCACAATATTTCAAGAATAATCAAGATTGTGGATTTCCTGGATTTTCTGATGATGTGCTAAACCAGGCTGAAAAACTGGCTAAGGAGAAGAGTAAAATGTTTGAAGATGAGATATTAAAAGGGCATGGTAAACCACGGTTCGAGCAATCAAAAAGTTTGAAGGAGTTTTTGAGGAAATTGAAAGAGAAAGAGAATAACCGTCCGAAAGCTGAGATACAAGGTAGCTTTTACAAACTTCACAGTGGTATTTTCAAAGGTCGTGCATTGGCCTGGAAGTTTGTTAAGCAACTGAGATGCATAGCAGTAAAGTGGGAGAAGGGGATCTTATATTTTGATAAGTTTCATCATTTGAAGACTCTTCCTTATTGGGCTAATCGTGATATTTGTCGTCACCGTTTAACGGGAGCGTCAAATAGTCAGATTACATACTTTGCTGAGAAGATGACGAGAGAAAGCCGAACCAAGTGGGATTCATAAAAAGGATATTGATATGATTACTGGAATGCCCAAAGTGACGTTAAAGTATAAACCACCGCGAGTGTTGAAAACGATTCCTTTATTGCCAATTCCACAACACTTCGCCAAAGATTTCATTTGGTGGTATTATGATTGGAAGATAGCAGAGGTTGTGATCGTGCTGAAAGACGGAGAAAAGAACTTCAAGAAGATACACATTTTTGATCCCATGTGGTTAATCATCTGTTCACATGAGGATATTATAATGTTGTTCTACAATCCGATATATTCTAAAGTTAAAGATGCTGAACAAGCAGGATAATACCAACGTGTGGTATTTCTGTGTTTTGCGTATGATATAAACGCTGGTTGTGACTATGACAAGAAGCTCGGAAAGTTTGTAGAGAAACAGAAGGTGCCTGAAGTGAAAAAGACGAAGCCGAAGCAATTTCAGGAACCGTTTTGACTAGAGAACAGAAGATTCAGCGACATATCAAGTTGATGAACATCAGAATGGACGAACAACGTCGACAACAATCCAAGCAATAGTCGAGGGGGAGTTTGTAGATGCAGTTGTGCGACTAGTGCTTCGGATTGTTCAATAAACTAGTTTTGTGATTTGTCGAAGGTGCGAAGGAAGAAAAGTGTTTGGTCGAAGGAGAATCAAAAGGTGTGAAGGAGTGGATTTTGGGCGAACGTAGAATAGTCTTTATGTATGGCTTGGTTCGACCAGTTGGTTTGGTCGAACCTGCTGACGTGTGCGTAACTATACATATTTTACAATGGATTTTAACACACGTTTTTGCTTTAATATTTATAAAAATGGTTTCGACCTTCATATTAAAACACACACACTAGGGCAAGTGTACCCTGTCATATATGTAGTAAGTACAGATAAGAACCAAGTATCGATCCATGAACGCGCGCGGAGCAATGGTACTAAAACTCTATCCCCGATTCACCAGTAAGTAAAAGATAAGTTTGAGTTTTGTTTAAAACTAAATTAATTCTAAAACATGTAAATAACTTAACTACGACTCCAAATAGAAAATATAATTATATAAGCTATAATACGCCAATCCTAGCATGTCATCTATATAAGAAATAAAGGCGTGATCAACATTCCCATTTTCCGACAGTTAGTGTCCCTTTCGGGCATCCTAACATGACAACTATATGGAAAGCTAACACGAATACACACGTTAGCCACCTCAAGTCGTTTATTAGCGCGCAGCTGATATGATCTCATGTGAATCTTTAAAGAAGGGTTAGTATCACCTTTCGGGAGTCCTCAACCGCACTAATCAAGGAAAGTAATATCGAATACACAATACGACCACCAAAACTAGCATAAAGTAGAGCATTTCACAACCTATTCCATTTTACTAACTTTGAACACAAATCTACTAAGATCGCTATTTCTACCAAAATAGCTAGCAAAGATCATTAACCACGTCAAAGATTAGTAACAACACCATTAAGCTTTTTAAACTCTTTTACGTGCCGGTAAACATCTATAATCATTATCCGAGTGACTTTAACCAAACCAATACCCGGTTACAGTTTCATGGTGTAAACTTTATTAACAAGTTAACTAGTTTACTACCGGACGATTAAACGGACGGTTTTCTCAACAAGTAATCCGCCTAACACATTCGATAATCATCAAAGTCATCCGAACACAACTACAAATCTATCAACAATGAAACAAGGTTGCATTATGATCATCAAGATTCAAACATGAAAAACGCCAAATTTATACAAAACTTGATTTCACGCAAACGATTGTTTTAACTACTAACTAATACTAATGTTCTTGCCCGTAGGCGTACGATTAACTAAAATAACATCAATGTAGCAAACAAAATCAGATTTGGATCTAAGAAAGCTCAAAGGATCAAACCATAAGATTGCTAAAGAGATGGATTGGATGATGAAGGATGGATCGGATGGATTCCCGAGCTTGTTAAACGGCCTTCCAGTAGCTCCTTGGTCCAGAAATCGCCTAAAATCGCCTCCCCAAAACCCAATAATCGATCAGTGGGCTGAATGGGAGTTTTATAGAAGAACAGGGCCTTCGAGCGGCCGCTCGAAGCCTGTGAGCGGCCGCTCACTTTTCAGACAAGTGGACCAGTTGCTCGATTGCTGACGTAGGCCTTTTAGATTGTTTCTGGAAATATCAGGATGAGCGAGCGGCCGCTCGAAGCCTCCGAGCGGCCGCTCACAGGACCCGAGGCCCTGTTTGCGCGCCGAAAATTGCGTTTTTCCTTCAGTTATGCTTCCGGGACATCGTTTAAGACCTGAAACTGCAAAGATACCAAAATAAGCACCATTCCTGTGTATAAGGTCAAAAACGTCTGAAAACGGGAGTTAAACGGGGACTTTTATATGTGTAAATTAACGTATATCACCTGCACATTCGCACGAACTGTTTGGGCGAATGTGCAGTCTATAAATAGTCAAGCTGATTTTTTTAATGTAACTTTGAGTCATATTATTCCCTCCACTTTCTGATTCTCTCTCTAGAAGTTTATTTAGCTTAATTCGCGTTCTTACCCTGTCTGTTTCAATTTGTAAACGTGTAATTGAGTTTCTAATTAATGAAAAAGCTTTGAAATGATGATTTACGTGTTTTGATCTGTTTGGCTATTATTTTGTGATTGTTTTAGGGATTCCGAACCTAAAGCAAACTTGATTGATCATTCTTGTTGATTATACGATCCATACATCACATACATAATATACATAAAACTGATTTATAATCCTTTTAAAATTAAAAGCAAAAGTTTGTGGGATACGGGACTCGAACCCGCGTCCCTTCGTTCACAACAAACAGACACAACCACTTGATCTAGATCAGTGGTTGTGTTTGGTTTGTTTCTGTTTTAAATATATCATCATGTCTGCAAAGGTGTTCTTCCCCAATTCAAACTTTCGAACCCTAGCTTATTCAATAATCTGATTTACACAACAATAACCCAATTGATCATAGGGTTATTGTTGTGTAGTGGCCGATGAACAAAACCCATCAAAGAAAATGAACTTACAAGAACGAAATCGCGTATAATGCTTGGTCAAACAGAATAGTCAACCACGAACGATTTGAAGTTTTGTAAGGTGTTTTATCAGAAATTAGAGGTGAAGAGAGATGTATCGGCAAGTAGAGCTTGTTAGGGAGTGTTCAATTTATAGTGTGAGGGTTCGGGTGAACGATTTAGAATGGTTGACTCGTTAAATGACTATGACGTGTTAATTGGCACAATTTGGGAATGTTTTGACGATGATTGATCGTGTAATAGATGCGAAAACAGTCAAGGCAATCACAATCATTCCATATCAAGGATCAAACGCGTTTGGAAAGGTTAATTTTGGTTAAATTGTTCTTCACAGTTGACTTTTCAAGTCAACTGTTAAGAACCAAATACATAATATAATTAAAAGGTGTTGAAACTTAAACAAGTGTGTTGTGTAGACCAACTGGTTGTGTTGTGATGATGTGGTGAACCGGCCATGGCTCGGGTTCGAATCCCGGCCCATGCCTTTTATTTTTGATAATAATTTCCCATATATATGTATAATATATACTAGATATTTGCCCGCGTTGACACGCAGTTTACCAACGTACGATTATTTGGAGTAGTATAACGTATAAGAAAAATAAAGTAGAAACATTTTATTAAAATTTAAAAGCAACGAATACACATTTATTCAAATATCGCTGAAAATTTCCTTATAAACAACATTTTTTGTTTTAGTCATCACTTTCCCATCAGCATCCAGTATAAGTAACTTCACGCCTGCCCTGCTTTTAACTCTTGATAATGCGACATAAAGCTGGCCGTGTGAGAATACAGGGTTTCTTAAATACAATCCAACCTTTGATAAAGACTGTCCTTGGCTTTTATTGATGGTCATTGCAAAACATACGCTTATTGGGAATTGACGCCTTTGGAACTTTACTGGAATCTTGATATCAGATGGTATCAAATTTATTCTTGGAATAAGAGTTTTTGTACCAATGTTTCCACCTGATATGATCTCGGCTTCAATAACACGCTTTGCAAGTCTGGTGATTCGTAATCTCGTTCCATTGCACAAACCATTTTGTTGATCTATGTTTCTCAACAACATGACGGGTACACCAACTTTAAGTGCTAAACGATGGTTAGGTAACCCAGAAATTTTTAAACCATTAAGGACATCAGGAGAGTATAAGTCTTCCTGTGAACGGTTATTACCATTCTCAATCTGACATATACTATCAGAGCTCAGATACTCGACTTCATCTCCAGGAAACAATGCAAGAAGCCTTTCATTTATATCATGTACGACTTCATTTGTAGGTGCAAGTATTGCTCGTTCTCCAAAGTAATCTTTATCTTTGTAAAGTTGGATAAGTGAAGGGTAGACGAAGTCAATTAATCTAGAAATCGGATCTGATGTACCCTTAATAAGAAGATCATCTGGAATGTCCACATCAAACTCATCATCATGAATTGACTCACCAACTTTACCCTCACCTAATTCAAGAAGCCAGTTTGCAAATGCCTTTGTTTCATCGGATTCAGACGTGTTGTTACCCAACGTTAACCTCATGTTTTTTGTTAAAGTGAGGACTTTGAAACTATTCCAAATAGGAGAAGAAGTTATTGATGCATTTAAAATATCTCTTCTACTACCATTTGGAACAACCGGAAGGATCTGTCTAAAATCACCACCCAAAACCATAACCTTACCACCAAAAGGCAAATCAGAATTAGGTGAAGAATTTGACTGCAGGACGTCTTTCATTGTACGATCAAGTGCCTCAAAAGCATGCTTGTGAATCATTGGAGCTTCATCCCAAATAATTAACTTAGTTTGCTTCAATAAATCAGCAATATCACTATTGGGCTTTATACCGCACAATGATTGTTCAGTAACATTCAAAGGTATACGAAGCCTAGAATGCGCTGTCCTTCCACCAGATAACAGCAGAGAAGCAATACCACTGGATGCAACGTTCAAAACAATTTGTCCTTTAGATCTTATGGCAGCAGACAACGTTTTCCATAAAAAGGTTTTACCAGTTCCTCCAAAACCATAAACAAAGAATAGCCCACCTTTGTTACCATCAACCGCATGAATGATTTGATCAAAAATTGAACGTTGCTCATCAGTTAAAGAACGTGAATGGGTATGAAATTCCTCAGCCAACGTACTTACTTGATAATTCAGCTCATCAAGAATCAAACGGTTATTTGCAGATGATATCGAATCATTATCCGGATAAGGCATAGAAGGAAACCTACGCAGGCTTGAGTTATTCCGAAGCAACTGTTTCTCAATTTCAAGCAACGTAAGGTTCTTTATTTGTTCATCAGGAAGAGACAAACCTAAAAACGAAAAAGTTTGGAACATTCAATTTAAAAGAAAAGGGACATTAAAAAAAATAAATTCATTAAATTTCGAAATTAAAATTTGTTACCTTCAATTTGGAATACGTCTTCGTGTCTACGCATAATACCATCTGACAGATACTTCCATGATTTTTCCCAAACATGCTCAGGCCTAGATAAGGTATTAGACAGCAACATCATCGCAAACAAATTACGAAGAGAATATCCAGAACCTGTATAATGAGCCTCTTCAATAGCTTCTACATATTCTTTGTCATCGTCTAAGAGGCCAAGAGCATAACATGCATCACGAAATGTTGGTAAGATTTCTCCATTGACCGTTCTTATCTCCTCAAATGATCTAGGGCCTTTTACTTTATTTAGAAGAACTCTCAAAAAATACGCCTCGCCCATAGATGGATTAACCATGTGAACACGACCAATTGCCTTACCCATCTTTCGAAAGTCCCATTTTTTTTCTTCATCTTTCCAGACAAATTTACTTGGGATTTCAATGTAACTTAGTTCACGTGCCACAGCTTCGTTTTGGTTCAGTTCCATCCATTTTAGAAACATTGTTGCAGCCACCGTTGGTTTGTCGAGAACATTTTGAATATTTTCTTTTGGACCATATACAACACTTTGCTCACCGGGCAGATGAAATGGAAGCCTTATAACTGGAGGGTATCTGTAATGCACTTCATTTTTAAATATTCTCCACGAAGCTTCACATGCTGAAAGGAACCTACAATCAAAATGTTTTTTGATTTCATCTTTTTGCATCACTTCTTCACCTTCTCCATTATCTTCTACAAAAGCAACTTTAGCCATATCAGGTCCTTTATTAATGTATTTAAATAAATACTTAATTGAAGCAGCCTGGTTACACCATTCAACATTGATATGAGCTTGGTAACGCCTTAAAAGTTTTGCATTATAAGGGACCACATGTCTGTTGTCTAACGTAGCAGTTCCTTTTTCAACAAATATCCCTGACTCTCTTCTTCTATAAACCGGATATCCATTTGAATCTAACGTTGAAGCAGAAGAAAACTTCTTTGGAAATTTCTTGGAGCACTTACCGTCAAGCATGCACGGACAGTTCGGATATTCACGTCCACATGGTCCATGAATCATAAAGTCACTCACAAGACTAAACAACTCCGGATCAACATTCTTATCAGGGATTTCAGCCGAAACAAAACGATCAACGTGTTCAATTGTGGGTAGCTTACTGGCTTCTTTAAGAAACAGACAGATATGAGCATGGGGCAGTCCACGTTTTTGGAACTCTATAGTATAGACCGCTGAAACATAAAGTAAAACAATATAGTTAGAAAGTTAGTTAATAAAAACACGGTACTATTTAGAAACAACAAATAAAAATTGTATTAGTATAAGTGAATAAAGATGCTAATATATGAATATATATTGGAAGTTTTTTTTTCGTAATGAATTTTACCTGCTGAAGTTTTGCCCAACAGTGCTTTTTCACGTAAATCTTTCATGATTGAGTCTAGCTTAACTTTGAATAGTCTAGCTAAAATATCTGGCCTGTCTTCTGGATTTGTCTTCTTGTCTTTAAGAAACCGTCTAATTTCAGGCCATTTTGGATTGCATGTGATTGTAATAAAAAAATCAGGGTATCCATGCCTTTTACAAATAGCCATTGCATCAAGATAATTTTCCCTCATGTAGCGTGCACCACCAGTAAAAGAAGAGGGTAAAATCACAGGTGTCCCTACTTTTGCCAAGTCAGTAGGTCCATTTTGGTTCAACGTTTGAAGATTAGTATAACTTTCACACCTAAGTTTACTTTGCTGGAAACGGACATAAAATAAGCGCTCACTCTCAATCATTGTATAAACGTCAACCAAAAACTGTTGAAGAAGCCGCCTTGCATTCAAAATCAATGAGAACTTACCAACTCTGTCCTGAATATGATATGCAAAATACTCTCTCATTGAACACTTTGAATCTACCTTCTTTTTAGATTTCCTCTCTTCCCTATGTGGTATATCAACCCTATAACAATCTTCTCCAAACGGAATAAGCAATGGATACTGCAGGGCTAGATACGACGGATGAAGTTCAGATATACGCTGAAGTCCCTCTGATCTTGATTCCACGACAATATCTCTATTGTCAAGCTGCTCATCATTGTCTGAAAAAATAAGAGCGGCGATTTCTGATGAAGTTGGTAGGTTGTATGTTCGGCCATCTTTAGTTCTCCTACCAATAAGACGCAACTTAAGGGTAACTTCAGGATTTTCATGAAATCGATCCCGTACACTCCTATAACTTTTCACAAGCTGATTATTTGAGTCTAACATCGACTTCAGGTACTGAATGATTTCAATGTCAAGGAGGTCAGAAATATCCTTACACTTTTCCTTTTCCTTACTGAAATGAATGTAAAAATAATTTTTAATAAATTAAAATTTATATACAGGGCTAAAAAAAAGTAGAATAAAATTTTTAGAATATTACCTATAAATGTTTTTTCGGTTTGAAACTTCATTTTCAGTGTCATATATATATAACTGAGAAAACTTCGGTTTCGAACCATCATAAGGAAGAAGACCACCCATCGTGTGATAATTCTCACCACTTATTCTGTATATGAAGGGAGCCTTTCCACTATTGATATTTGAATCAACCTTCCCTCCCATTGAAGTAAAACAAAACATAGAATTGAAGCGGCGAATGTGCTTTAAGAAATATTTGCTCTTTAATTCTATGTTCTTGAAAAGGTTCTGATAATCTAAATTGCTCTCTTTGAAATCTGGAAGTTGTACCTTTCCATAACCACAACATAGCATATAGCTTGTTCTTCCACCAACATTTACGCTTCTAAGAGCTTCTGATCTCCACAATTTTGCATTACACATTTGACATACAACCGTTTGATCACCATGATCCAGATAATCTTGCAAACAGAATAAATAAAATAACATTAACTTATAAAAGAAAAAAAAAGCTTTTAAATGTTTTGTAAATTTAATATTTACCTTTAGAGACACCCTTAAATTGCAAGCCTTCAATTGTTTGAGGTTCCACATTTTCTTCGTCAGACAAACTAACCATTCGGACAGGTGAGATGCAACGTCGATTATTCCTTGATGTATTAATCGGTTCTCTTTGAGCAGAAGATGATGCAAGTGAGACCGTATTAACATCAGTAAGTCCACCTGTAATTAATCATAACATTTCAAGGTTAGTATTAATAAGATTCAGAAATTCATTACATTAATCGACACAAAGCAAATTGCACCAGATGGGGTTGGATAAGTAGGAGTTCTAAGCGTGTTATCATTTGAACACTCATGTGCAACAGTGGGTTGTTTTCGAGGTCTAGTAACAGAACCAACTTTACGTCTTTTTGAATCAAGTTGTGCTTTTCTAAAGTTTCGTAACTCTGCAGATTTGTGTCTTTGGACTTCAGGCACGGAAACTATGGATAAAAATAATATCAGTTTGTATATTCAATGAACGTTTAGTGTTAAAATAAAGGACTAATATAAAAAAAAACTTGTATAACATAGAATTATGATACCGTTTGTAATATTGGACAAAGGAGTTCGTTGTGTAGAACCTGATAATACATAATGAAATAACAAAGAGACAGTGTTAGAGTAAAAAATTTGTCATCAATTTAAAAAGTAAAGCTATCGAATATTTAAATGTCATACAAATTTATTACCAGAAAAGGATGCGTTAAATGGGTTGTTGAAGTTGATCTAAAGGATGACATATCGATTGAAACTAAAGTACTTCTGGATGTTGATGAGTTTGAATTTTGACATTGATTAGCATTGAGTCTCTTAGCATCCATTTGTAGTTTTCTGGATTTTGGACACTCCGTTGCAATATTTTTATTGACTTCAAGCGTAGAAACAACGTATGAAATACTATTAGTTTTTATAATGCAGTCAATAAGAAATTAGGATATTCTTATACAGTAAAACATGTAGTTTAAATAAATAAAAATACCATTTGATAAAGTAAACAAAGGATTTTGTTGCAATTGTCCTATAAAAATAGACGAACAAATAAAATTGACTTAAATTATAAATGTGGAATGGAAGTTCAGACTGTATAGAAAGACTTAAAAGTAAAAAGTGTTATTCGTTGGTTTACCGGTGTAGAAACATTCAATGTACTTTGGAAAGATGAGCTTTGCTGAATATAATGGTTGGAACGTTCAACGGATTAACGATTAAATATTGTAGTTGGCGGCACATTTTGAATTCCATTATTATGATTGTTCACCTTGCATCTCTTTGCATCCAGTTGTAATTTTCTATATTTACGACACTCGGCCGCGTGCTTAACTTTTTCTTCATGGGAGATAACTGTGAAGAATTATGTATTAGTTACATAACTAAACGCTAATATAAATAAAGACATATATAACTACGAAATAAGTGTACCGTTTGAGATATTAGATAACGGCGTTCGTTTGTCATCACCTTATAAAAAATCGAAAAATTAGATGACAAATCAAAAATAATACAAATAGAAATACATTGTATATTTATGCCAAAAAAATTACCATTCGAACTGTTAGATAGTCTTTTACGTCCCATTTCAACTAAAAGGAGGCAATTCTACATAAAATGCATCATAAGAGTTTAACAAAATATAAACAAACTTAAAATTATGGATGATAAGTTTATATATATGTAAACATTCAACGATACATAATACTTAACTAACAATATATTATAAATCAACATAAACTACAAATAATCAAGTTATGCGAACTAAACAAAACATGTAGATAATCATGTTATGCGAAAATATGTAATATTGAAATAAAAGAATTACATACCTTCAACTTGTTTGATAGAACAGTAGAGAAAAACATGTATATAATCATGTTATGCGAAAATATGTAATATTGAAATAAAAGAATTACATACCTTCAACTTGTTTGATAGAACAGTAGAGAAAACAGAAAAAAGCAAAGATGAACTCTTGAATATTTGAGTGTTCTGATTTGTTTGTAAGACTGAATGGATTACTTTAGGAGAAACATGTTGTTTTGATTTAGAGTAGTAGGGTTTTATAGATTTTTCAAAATTAAATTTGTAGTCAAAAAAGTTATTTAATATGCTTAATTACTTACCATGATTAAAGAAATTTCAGGATTTGAATTTTTGGTGTAAGTATAATTCAAATTTTTCGAAAATTTGAATTTATGGAGATTTAACGTTTTTTATTTTTAGTAAGTGTGTAATTACAAAGAATTTTTAATTAAAAATGTTAATTAATACGCTTAAATACTTACCATTATTAAAGAAATGTTACTATTTGAATTTTTGGTGTAATTATATTTTAAGTAAACGAAAAATTCAACTTAATTATATTTATTTTTTTTATGTTTTTTTTATTAAGTGTGTAATTACAATACAGTTGTTTAATTTAATTGTACTATAGCAACTTTGTAATTTTAACATAATCTTTCGTTATAGTACTTACAATTTTATATTAAAGTAATTTAAAAACATTTATTTAAAAAAAAATGTATAAACGGAATATAATTAAATTTTAGTCAGATTTTGTTGAATAATGTTATTGAATGTATTAGAACTTCATGTTTGATAAATTGTTTGTAAATAATATAAATATGCTAAAAAAATGTGAATTATATATAGGTGGACTTATAAATAATGTTATGATTCTTATAAACAATTCAACATAACGTATAAATAATTAAAATTTATTCAACAACGCAACAATTATTTGCCAAAGGTAAGGAAAAAAACATAAAGTTCAAACCAACAATTAATTCAAATGAAAAATAGTAGCAAACATCAAACAAACCATAATAAAAAACAAATTGTCTCACACCATAAACAAACATCCAGAAAATATCCCCAAAAAAATAGTAAACAAACGGATAAATGTTCTTATTTTTCAAGCTTTGGGATCAACAGGGGATCTCAACTGATTTGTCCGTGCAAACTTTCTTATCACCCTTACGCACTTTGGTAGTAGACTCACTTGCATCATCTTCTAGACCGTAAACTTTGTCAAGGCTACGCTTCACTTCCTGCTCGTCATGGACAAAACTAACTCTGCAAGATGATTCTGGAGTGTTGTTATCTCCAACAGAATCCTACAAAAGTAAATGAAAGGTAAAAAGTTTGATAATAATAGCAATTTAAATTTAATTGCGTGAGTGATTTAAGAGGTGAAAAGAACCTTAAGAGAGACTGCATTTTGTGTAGACGATTCAACTCCATCCAAGCTTTCAAATCCAGGTTGATCCACCTAAAAACATTAAAGGATTTGTATGTGTCAGATTATATAGTAAAACAATAAGAATTATTTATAAAATCAACTTATAAAGGAATATAGGACGGGAATAAAAACCTGAATATCGGAGAACTTTTGTTCTAGTGAAGAAAGTATCGATGACTCATTCGTAAACTTACGTATACTATATCCGTCTAGGTGCTTGTCAATATTGAATTGACCCACTTTAATTTTGAACGCAAACTTTTGTCTTCAAGAGCATGAAACTCAGTTGGAGTTGTTTTTTCTTCACCAGAAACCTTAATAACAAATGACATACATAATATAAAGTAAAATAAGTAACTTGTTTTGGACTGAATATAAACAACTTACCTGCTTAGATTTTTCTAAAAGTTGCATTGCTGACATTCCCAGCAATTTCTTTGCTTCACGATCAAACAAAGTAAGGGATGTAATACCAGTAAAATCCTGAACCCTTAAAGGAATTCTAAACCTACATTTACAAATTACAAAATATTATTAAACAAATTTAATAGTGTTTTACTTTAAGATGTACATATTTAAGATAAAGCCTACACTGGATCAGCAGAGACGATGTGCTTTGGACATTCTTTATTGGGGCAAACTAACACCTGTTTAAACGAAGTAACATCTGTTTCTTCATTATCATCAGGTAAACTTAAGGTCGGCTCCACCTTGTGATTACAGTGCTCACATCCCAAATAATACCACTCATCTTTATCATCGACACCCTTAATGGTTCCAAGAACAATGACCTGTTTGTTAACCTACATAAGAAACAGGAATCGGTTAAAAAATGAATTTTAAATAAAACTTGTATATAATGATATGATAAATCAATTGAGTCTTACCTCTGTTATCAAAGGAAGATCACGAATAGTGCTGAAAGGGGTTTTATTCAAGAATTCATCATTAATATTCATACTACCAGACGATCCAAAGATCGTTGTACAGAAGATGATTCCGTAGAAAAAAACTTTTCAATATAACTGTAAATTTAAAAAAATTAATATAACAAATATATCATAACTCAAATATTTAGATATATGTAAATAATTACAGGATAATTTAAACATATCACCTTTTCTTAAAAGCACGAATATCGTCAATATCTTCATTGATAAACAGTCGAGTTATATTGAACCCATTTTGCAAACTTATATTACCTTTTAAACAAAAAAAAAAAGCAAGCGTTATTTTTTTAAAAAAAGTAATAAAAATGTCAATTGTAATACAAACTGTAAGAAATGACAAACCTTTATAATTGGTAAAGCTACCAAATTGAACAATGAGAACAACATGGACTTCAGCTTCATTCTGCTTGATGTACTCAAACATCTGCTCACTATATTCATCCCACAAAGAACATGACATTTTTACCCCACTACATACAATACATTTTTTATTAGATCATTCATAAATTTCAAACATGTCTTCCTAAGTATTGATCGTAGAAATGACACATGAATATAACATCAAAGATTATGAGATAATAAATTATGATTCGAAAAAATGAAACACATACTCTAGATCAATCAAGATAAGGTTCATTTTCATTTTCAACCCAGCTTTTGTTTCTAGAGGCTCGGGTGGACTCCATTCTTCAACAAACCCAATGAAATCTAAAATATTTAAAATGTTATTTCAACTAATATATATGAAGACAAATTATAAGAATAAATATATATAAAAGATTGAGGTTTCGAAAACTACCAATCCTTTGTTCCTGAGAAAGGTTACCAGACTTAATAGACTCAAAAGAAGAGAAATTAAAACCATATTGGCTACCATCAAATCTGTTACACTTTGTAAGATTTGTTTCAAAAGTAAAAGATAATATGTCATTTTTAGAAAAGTGTTTAACAGATTTGTTATCCGCTAGTTGTGGTCTATAGATATAATATGCTTCATTTTCACGTAGAAATTTTTCATGCTTCTTCATGTATCTATTCCACACAATCGCTTGCATTTTAGAACCCTGCGTGAAAATATGTAATTAGAAAACATAGTTTGACCAGAAATAATATTAAATGCAGTCGTGTAACATATATGTGACAAAGGAAATGATGATATCAAATCTAACCTGTTCATCCATAACAACCATATCAATGGCAAGAGTTTCACCTGGTATCTTTCGATTTGCTCTCTTCCAAAGTCTAAGTACCTTAACTTTGATTGTGTACTGACTCAGCCGCCATGTTATGTCATTCAAAAATGTTACATTATTTGGATCCATCTGCCTGCACGTGTGTAATATTTATCACAAATAACCGCGAACTAAAAAATGTTAGTACTTTTGTGATATATAAATAAACAATGTAAGAAGGTTAAGTAGTATATGCTACCTGCGAAAGTGTAGAAGAAAAAGATTGAATGATAATGGATTGAATTGTACATCTATTTATAATTTCGTATAACTATCATAAATAAGGAAGAAATGTTGTATTTTTAGTATAGATTATATAAATAGGAAACGAAATATGAAATGGCAATCTAATTGATTAAGTTTAAAGGTTTCCATAATACATTTTCAATCAACTTAAGTGGTCAAAGTTTCCGAAATTATGAAAATAATTGTTGTTTCCGAAACCTTATTGTAAAAAAGTCAACGACTAATATTAGGATATGAAAATGCTAAATTATAGCGTGATTTATATAATAAGTATAAAAAGTAATCAATTAGATATCCTTAATTTATTGTCTTTCCAAAAATCTTGTTTGTCAAATTAAAACG
The DNA here is from genome assembly GCA_030844895.1 of Ambrosia x helenae. NCBI lineage: Eukaryota > Viridiplantae > Streptophyta > Magnoliopsida > Asterales > Asteraceae > Ambrosia > Ambrosia x helenae. Next base: position 92,996,443 of record CM061224.1, on the reverse strand, counting down.
TTTTTAATTTGTAAATTATTAATTAGTTTTGACTTTAAAATATAAAAAACATTTTCTTTTTTTTTAAAATGGTATTAGAAAACATTTAACATTTTCAAATAAAACGGTTGACTTTGTTAATAAGCATTCATATTTATTAAACACAAACCATATCACAAATGTATTTCTCAAAAGACATATCAACACAAAAAACACACCAATGTATGTGACCACTAACAGTTAATCACCTTCCCAAAAACCACCATACCAAGGTGGTAACAGTTACACAGCAACACTATATTCACGGAAAAAAGTCAACGACATAAATTAGGATGTCAAAAAGATAAATTATAGCTTGATTGTAACCATAAAAAGTAATCAATTACACATCGTTAATTGATTGTCTTTCCAAAAATCTTGTTTGTCAACATAAAACGGTTTGAATTTGTAAATTATTAATTAGTTTTGACTTTAAAATATTAAAAAACATATATATTTCTTTTAAAATGGTAGATATAAAAATTTGGAAATTTTTCAAATAAATGTTAAAATTTGACATAATAATTCATACATGGATCGTTTTTTACACTTTGTTAAGCTATTCTTATACAAAAAGTTTTTTGTACGAAATTTAAGTTTCTTAATAATGAGAATGTTTAATGTTAATGTAATTTAATTTACCAAATTTAAGTTTTAATCAACAAAATTAACAAAGTCAACAGTTAAAATCTAAACTTGTCTAAATTTTAATTCTCATTATAGCAATCACATCATATTAAGCATATTTACCTAATTCTAAAAAAAACATATTTCCCAAATCATTGCTAACAACTATTAAGCCATAGAAGATCATATGTCTTAAACACAAACCATATCACAAATATATTTTTCAAAAGACATATCAACACAAAAAACACATCAATGTATGTGACCACTAACATTAATCATCATCCCAAAAACCACCATAACCAAGGTGCTAAGAGTTACCCACAACCACTATATTGATCAAAAAACCACCACCACTTAGGAGCAAAAGTATGTGATTCAGATCCAAAAAACAACCACCAGTAAGATAACTAATTACCATCAACCCTAACTACTTTAGAGAGCTTGAACAGACCTCGTTTTTCAAACCAATGGAAATGCACCTGATCACCAGCCTGCAAATCCATATCAGCAACAAACACAGACATACCTTTGATGTAGTAACGCTTACTGGATCCCCTGTCTTCAATACCAACAGAAACACCCCAACTATTTTGCTCACCATCCTTAATTGTCAATGACCGCGACCTGTTCAAGCCATTGGCCCTCGCCCATTCTGTCTTCATCCGCTAAAACAATAACCATACATGAAATTTGTTAAAAAAAGGTTTATTTAGCATCAATATGATTATAATATATTGCTTTAACATATAAGACTTACAAAATGCTTGTCAACCACAAACACAACTGGAACGGCCCAATCTTCTATATCAGATACATCTTCATCTGATTCAGATTCATCATCCTCAGCTTCCATATCATCTCCATCTGATTCCTCTTCTCCATTATCATCGGAAACAACAATTATTTCCTCATCATTATGGTGATCATCCTCGGGCTGTTCAACGTCCTCCCACAACTCGGGAGGCAGGGTGAGCTTGTTTTTCTCAAAGATGGACAACTCCAATGTTTTCTGTTAAGTTTTACAATGAAAAACATGAAAAGTGTACAAATTAATGATGTAAATTTCAAAGAAAATTAATGATATTTATTGAAATTTAGAATCGACAAACAAACCTCGTTGTAAATTCAAAGACCATCAGATATCTTTTGTTATCTTAAACCTCTGTTTCATGTACGGCCATCCCTGGGTAATGAAAATCTCATCACCATCGTATTCAAGCTGTATCCGGAAAACATGCCCTGCAAGAGAGATGAATATGTAATAACTGTTATCATTATGAACATCAAGATTTAAAAAACTCTCATTTATTGGTAAATCATTATCTAACAAATAATTATATACATGACATTACCTGGAAATGAGCTAACCATAATCGGTTCCATTGGAGGGTTTCGATTGTACAAACCATGATGAACGAAGCAACTTATATGCTGGAAAGTTGAAAAACAATGTTGAAACATTACTACATATTAATTTATTTAATGCGTTATGTCATGGTTCTACACAGCAGTTCAAAAACATACCAGGCGATTCACATCACTGAGTGGGTCATCAAGTTTGCAGTAGAAATACTTGCCTGGTGCAGCTATGGCATCCTGATGAAAAGTGTACATATTAAAACAGTTGAGCATTTCTTCGAACTCAAAAACAAAGTTACAACCACTTGGGTAATTTAGCGTGGTTATCATATGCTTCCAGCCGTTGTAAAAAAAACCATTTCCCAGCTATATTCATGACTTTAACTTCAAATGATCTCTCATCTAAAGTATGAATTCTGGTCATGCCAGTAGGGAAGCCATACTTCGTAATCCATTCTTTATATTCGCCAGGCAAGGCCTACAAATCAATACCAAAAACAGTTGATTATAATATAATGTATTGGATTTTCAGTTTGGTGTTCTCCATCCGATGAGCAAATTTATGACGATAAACTGAAATCCAACAAATAAATTTGTTGAATGATTTATGATACATATCAAAGACTGTGCACTGATCAATGAACATATATTAACAACCAACGGATTTTTTTACGCATAACAAAGGTCGCTTACCATACATAGACGTTCTTTGCCCTCTGATTTGACCCAAAATCCGGACACCATTCTGAGACGACCTATAAACCACCTGTATTATCAGTAAAAACAAATTAAAACATGAATTCATATAACTAAAATTGCATCATTAGATGAATACATAAATGACAAATCTGAAAAATTTTAAAACCTCTTAATTTTTGAAAACAGATTAATGTCGCTGAAAGTAGAATTAGTGAAAAACTTAAATTGAAAACCCCAAATCGAAATCTTTATACAATCGATTAGTGTATAGATCACTAAAGAATAAAACAAATAATAAAAACAAATATAAGATCACAGATCTGTAAAACATAATTGATTTAGGGTTTCGATTCCCTAAATAACAGATCGCATAATCGATTATCTCATGCTAGTATAAAACATACGACGCCAGAGAAAATACGTTACCTGATGTCGATGATGTAGATTACACAGGTTGGTTTACAGATTAGGTTTGGAGATACGTTGAAGCCGGCCCTGTAAATCAAAGAACAATGAGATCAATCGATAAAATCAATGAAGAAGAAGACGTTCGATCGCCGATCGCCTATTTCTAGGGTTTGGTTCACGGAGGCAAATTTAGGGATTGTGTTCTGATTGTTATGTCCGCGTACTTTTTGTTAGGTTATATATTTTCTGTTTTTTTTTTAAAAAAGAAAAATTTTATAAATTCTCACAATGGGGACACTTGGCATTAGTTGATTGGCTATGTAATTGGAGGATGAATGTGGGAGTGCCAAGTGTCCTCATGGACTTTGTTTTATTAGATGTATAGATATATATATATATATATATATATATAGCATAGTATTAGGGGTCCAAGTGCGTCACAAAATATTTTTTAAAAGACGATAAATGATGAAACTCGACGTTTTATTAATAATAATCGTAACGTACAAGAATTTTAATGCGAAATGTTACAGTTATTAACCGGATTCTCATGTTTGATTATCGTTGCTCGATTATATGCATACGTGAGTAGTTTAAATAAGAGTTTATGCATGAATAAAATCTGGACAGAATGTTTGGGTTGACTTGTAGGGTCTGTTACCTGACTTAAACATGTTAGTTTTGATGATTTCTTTGCATGGTTGTATTATACATGGTCTTAGCTTTTCATAAAGGGCAAAATCATCTGATTTGGACGTCGTATGAATAGTTTTTGGAATTTTCTTTGATTAAAGGTCATATCAGATTTTCGGGTTAACAAACTGAGTCTACTTTAAACAATCATAAATCGAGTTTTACAAGTAATTAAGTTATGAAATTTGGACAGTAAGTTAACATTGGAATAACTTGGCTTTTCTAAGTGGATTCATCCCTTTTGGATGAATACAAGATTTTTGGGAATTTTCCTACTAAACTGATCTGTTGTGTGTATTTTCTGAACGTAACTGTGTTTCGTGAATTCTTATAAATTTTGTACATGGTTTTATCACAAACCAAAAATATAGTTTTGTCCAGTAGACCCCTAGAATATTTAGTACAATTTTGGGAGTCTAACTCACTGGATAAGTATTTTTAATAAATTATTTTTCATGGCGTATAATCTGTCCTAAAAACGCAGATTGTGTATTTTGTGTTTATGTGACTATTTGGAGTCTTATGTGGTATGTAATTGACATAAACTTGAATGGAAACTTATATGAAATGCATATAAAGTGTAAAACTGATGATAACCAACATATTCACCAACGGGTCCGTAGGATTTACTTATGCATGTAGAATCGTTAGGTGTCACTTACACGGTTTTGAACTTTTAAACGTCTTGGACAAACGGGTTATATGGTGTTATGATATTACACATATACTCACTTAGTCACACATGTAATAGGGAGTTGGTAGCACACCCTACTTTAGAAGTTGGATTTATTTGCTTGCATTCTAAGGTGAGTTTCACTACTCTTTTTCTCAAAAGCATGCATCTCGGGGAGACAACTTACTTACTTTTCTAGTCCAGGTTTGGGATTACTAATTTTATCTCGGGTTTTTGGATGGGTTAATTGCTGGGAGGAATCGGACCTTGCAAGTTTCACATTTTGTGTCCTTGATGAACTAAACTGCGCACTATCACAGAAGTCCTTCACTATTTACCGAATGAGTTGTCGGGTTATGTCAAGCAGGTTACAAGTTGATAGCGCTATTAGGTTTGACAAACCTCACACCGTGCTAGGAGCCGGGCGTGAACTACGACCTTAGATTTTATCATTATTGATAGCCAATGATGGGAGGCAAAAACCAGCTCGCGGAGCGAGTGCAAACGTTTGAGTAGCAATTCGGTATATCATTGTTTAGTTATCCTGAATGGGTTAGCCACCCTTGGCATGTGAATTAGCTGTTACGAGGTCTTGGAGGCCGCTTTTACTTGTTGCTACGAGGTCTTGGAGGCCTACGCTTTTTACTTTCGGGTTTGGGAAACCTACACTTTTACTTACCTTACTTTGTGAACTCACCGAATTTATGTTGACACACGCTAGCATGCTTTTGCAGGTCTCTAGGTTCGGAGCACGATAGGACATGCATCATTGTGTCATGGGTTGTGAACATTACTTAACTTATACCTTGCTTTACATTAAATGGTTTTATTTTGGGCGCGTTGTTTTGCGCAAGAACTTAAACGATTATGTTTGATTTACGCTTCCGTAACTTAACTAAACTTTTTAGTAAACGCTAAACTTGATTTTCAATAATGAACTAAATGGGTTGGGCATTTAGGGTCGTTCTTATGACTTATGGCTATGCGATCCTGTTATGTCACGCGCCTCATGGTATAAACCCCGTAGTGGAAATTTGAGGGTTTGACAGTTACACCTAATCATTTTTTCAACCTATATCTAGACCTGAATTTCTTCCTTTATAATCACCCCTAATTATCTGATATGGTAATTCATCTCTTCTTCTCCCCTGTTATTTTTTCAAAGTATTTTCGATAATATTCTAAAGATGGGCAACAAATCAACCAAATCTTTTGGCAGTGTTGGAGTCCTAAAGGATTTCACGTCTCAAAACCTTCTAAGTGATCCAGAACAAGAAATTTGTTCCTTTACTGATAGGGACATAGAAATTCTGAAGGACTCTGGGGCCTTTCCCAGTTCTGCAGAATTTCATCCTTACGATTTGGGTGCAAAATCTATTTTTGCATCCTCAGTATGGGTCTGCTTTCAATATCTGCCCTTTCTTCTTGGCCTAAAATATCCATTTCCTCCTTTCATCAAAGAATTCGTTGATGTAAATGGAATTGCATATGCCTAAGCCATGCCTATCTAATTCTATGTTTCCTTTACTTTTTTTCAGCAAAGAAACTTGCCGTCTTTTATCTTGATGACATCGACAGTCAAGATGTCAAGGCAACCATGGTCGCTTCTCCATCCAGCTCTAGGATGACTAGCCCTCCTCCTTCTGTTCCTAAGCCTAAGGCTCCTGATTCTTCCAAGAAAGGAAGACTGCTAGTACTTCTGCTCTTGCCCAATAGGCCTCCCCTTTTGAAGGTCTCAACTTTGATGATACTTTGGGCAAGATTTCCCAGTTTACTCTCCAGGTATGGTGCTATCCTGAAGATGGCATAACATATTTAAACAAATATTACAGATAAAATACTTACCTTTTCCTTCTTCATTGTAGGAACATGAATATATACTAAAGTCCCTGGATGAGGTAGCTATTGAAATGACCCACACCAAGACCAAGCTGGAGGATGCTAAGAAGGCTGCTCAAGACAAGAGCAAGCATCTTGAAAAAGAGCTTGGTAAGGTGAAAACTGAACTGAAACTGGTGAAGATGGCTTTCCAGGCTAGAGATCCAAACTTCAAACTGAACTGAACTGAAACTGAAACTAGTGAACAATTTCAAATAATTTACTTTTATGTTTGTATAGACAATGAAAGGATTGGGGTGGAGGGATCTTGGTTTTCAAGACGAAGCCCCAAGCCTTTTTCTGACCCAGACCATAGATGTTGACCCCTGGTGGATAGGTCCTAGTTTAGGATGAAGCCAGGGGGTGACATCAATTTTGACTATTAATGAAGTGAAATTGTAATCTTGTTTTGACGCTACATCATTGTGTTCTTTTGTTTTCCTGCATCCATTATCAAATGATAAGTAATAAAGAATGAAATGAATTTATACCTTCATCTCTTGATTGGTCTTCAAAGTCTTTGATGACATCTCTGGAGATGTCCCTAGTCCTTATCACATCCTTAGGATGGTCTTCGTCATTCTGAAGATGTCCCCAGTTCCTTTTTTCCTTCAACATCTTTAGAATAGTCTTTATCATCCCGAGGATGACCCAGTGTTGTTTCTTCCAAATAGACTTAGAGTCTTTTTCCTTTTCCAAGAAAGGATTAAAAAATTTTGGTAATAACCTGTAAAAAGTTAATCTTGCTTGTTATACTGGCGATAAAACCTTTTATAAACTGGGGTTATGCCGTTTTTTTAGGAATAACTGGTGACAAGGCCTAATGTAATATCTTGAGAATTGTTGGCGTCAAGGCCAAATATAACTGGCGTCTAGGCCACTGGCGACTAGGCCAATATGAGAAAGAGACATTGTAAAATGTCTAAACCTTAGGGATTCAATGTATATTCCAAAAATGATGAAATTGTCATCCACTTTTACATGAATTGGTCCCACCATCCTAAAGATATACATGAATACGTGCGCTCCAGGCGGGGTTGATAACCCAATGTGAAAGGTGAAAACCTTTAAACCTTAGGAAGGTGTCAGACACCTTAACGTAGGAGAGGGTGGCCAACCCTCTAGTCTTCAATGTTCCATCTTCAGGATAGACCTGAAAAATTCTTAAGATGGACTATTTCTAGACCATGTTTAGTTACAATATTGATGAAGTAATTGAAACAAAATGGGGAAAGATACCTGCATATGGAGATGATTCATCTCTGTCAGCCTTCACCTTCATCTCACCAGTAATCCGAACCATGGTTTCTTTTCTTGAGAGATCAGTCACATGAGTCTTTATACGTGATAGTATTTTAGGTGGATTGCATTCCAAGATCTTGGTAGGATTTTACCTTCCATGGTTAAGAGCCAATATGCTCCTTTTCCAGCATCAGAATCTATTAAGTAGGGTCCTTCCCACTTAGGAGCTAATTTGCCATCATTTGGCTTAGTAGTGTTTTGGAAAGCTTTTCTTAGAACCATATCTCCTACTTGGAATCTTCTTATCCTTATACTCTTGTTGTGAGCTTTAGCTATCCTTTGTTGGTAAGCTGCCATCCTCAATTTAGTTTCATCCGTAAGTTCATCCACTATTTCAAGATCTTGAAGCAATACCTCTTAATTGGTTGTTGCATCCTAAAGTTGTCTTCTTGCTGTAGGCATTACAATCTCTGTTGGAAGCATTGCTTCTGCTCCAAATACCAAGGAAAAAGGTGTTTGTCCAGTTGCCTTTTTGGATGTGGTCCTATCTGCCCAAAGTACAAATGGAAGCTCTTCTGCCCTTTTCCTTTCTTTTCTCCAAGCTTCTTCTTCAAGTTGTTGATGATGATCTTATTAGAGGATTCTGCTTGTCCATTAGCTTGAGGATGGACGGATGTTGATGTTATCATCTTGATTCCCCAGCTTTCACAAAAAAACTAGTTGTTCTGCTGCTGATAAATTGAGACCCATTGTCACATATGATCTCAGCTGGTACACCATATGGTCTCATCTTGATTCCCCAAATCCATTTTGAAATATAATCAAAATGGACAACAACATCCTGTCTATTACGTAAGTAAAACTTTAATATATGCTGAAACCAGGTATTCAGATCTCGAAAAACTTTAATATTTCTTATAAAGCTTGAGTATAAAGCTTAACTCTTGGTAAAAGACTTTGAAGCACAACAACATCCTGTCTATTATGTAAGTAAAACTTTAATAGATGCTGAAACCAGGTATTCACATCTCGAAAAACTCATTTTAGCTTTGATTATGGCAACTACCAAGTTGAGGCACTATTTTGAAACACATAGGATACATGTTCAGACTAACTACCCTATAAAAAATGTGCTTACAAAACCAGAAATGTCAGGAAGAAAGGAAAAATGGTCAGTAAAATTAAGTGCTTTTGACTTGGTATATGAACCTAGAAATGCGATTTTGTGGCTGATTTAAGTAGTGACATCCTAAGTGATGTTGAAAAAGAAGTACAACAACTAAAATAAAACTTGGAAAAATGGATTTTCTATACTGATGGTGCTTCGAATATGAGGGGCACTCGTTAGGATTACTACTAAAATTGCCACAAGGGGACATAATACCCCATGCGATTAGATGTGCATTTCAAGCAACCAATAATGAAGCTGAGTATGAAGCTCTCATTGTTGGTTTACAACTTGCTAAGGATATGCATGTTTTAAATTTAGAAGTGTTTGTTGATTCCTTGTTAATTACTAACCATTTTAATGGATCTTACGCAGTCAAAGGTAAAAAATTAGCCGAATATCTTGAAATAGTCAAGAAATTAGCATCTTGTTTTGCAGAATTTACACTAACACAGGTACTGTAACATTCGCGTCTTTTCTAAGACTTGTATTATAACTTTAGGGAACTAAAGTGACAATAATCTAAAAATTTAAAATCGCATAAGACATTTTTACTAGAATTGTAATGTTCGAAAATCCATAAACACAAGAATAACCAATAATTGATTTACTATGACGTTTCTTGAGCGGGTTCAATACAACTTGAAACTGAATAAAACTATTTTGACAAGTACCTAACATTTCACCACTAAATATTTTTAGCAAAAATTTGTGCTTTAAAACAAATAAATAAATTATGTTATACTAGAATGATAATGAAATTTTAAACCAAATACTAACATTTGGCATTTTTTTAATCATTATATTGTCCAATTAATTAATTGTCCTAGGATTAACTCAATTATGAAATTCAATGATTGCTCAAAAATGAAAGAGTTATATATTTCCATTTTCATGTATAGCATATAGATAAAATGATGTATTATATTATTATGGCTTTGAAGTAGGAAACTCAAAGAGTGTCGGTAAAAGTAAAAAGAATTAATATAGACAGAGCTAATTATAAAATCAATTAATTGCTTCTATAGCAAGTAGTATAGTTTGACTATAAAACGTAAACGAGGAAATTTACCAAAACAAATATACGCTCCTAAAGTCTACATAAAGAACTGATGCTACAACCATGTTCACACACCACACAACCCTCCTCCTCTCGTTTCCTTCACGGTGCAACTCCGACCACTTTCCGGGAACGACAACCACTGTCACCACTGTCGTCGACAACCGCTGTCAACCTTCTTTCTAATTTGTTCCATCATCATGGTTCAAGGTAATGATTCCCTTTGCGCCATGTAGATTAGTATGGTCGGGGTAAAATTTTTCCGTAGAGGCTTGGTTGGGTTTCAAATATTATGATGAAACAAATTAGAAAGAAGATTAAAATCATATTTTCCACCGCTGGCAACCTTCTTTCTAATTTGTTCCATCATCTAAGTTTTTCTTAATAAATCATTAGATAATATGATAAAAATGAAGTTGTTCATACTATTATTCAAATATTAAATATATGTAAAAAAAAATTGTTTATCTCAACACTCTATGTAATTTGTTTCCTAGTAGCATACTTACTAAGAATGTTGAAAATTTCATAAAATAAGCTTTACATGTAAGACTTGAAATGAATTTTGTTAATGTGTATGAATATATATATATATATATATATATATATATATAGGATCCGGATATTTTGAAAACTCATGTGAGTTGCGAGAACTTGAGAACTCATCTGGACCATTTACCAAGTGACACATCATCCACCTTTATATTTTTTGTATTTTTTTAATTAGGGTTAATAAAGTCTTTTACACATAATTAAGTATGGGTCTTTTGGTAATTTTGCACATGTAATGATTACTCTCTATAATTAAATAATAATAATAATAATAATAATAATATTAATAGATTAACACACTCTCTCTCTCTATAATCAGATTCAAAACTCACTCACTCTCTATCTCTTCTACTCTCTCTCTCTCTCTCTCTCGGTTATTAGATCCAAACCTCAAGAACCCTAAAAAACCAACCAAACAAGGCGAAATCCTTAACCTACACCATCTTCATATCCTTAATTTGCCTCTTAATCACACTCACACTCATTCTCCACAGAAACCCCAACAGATCGGCGCATTTTAGTCCTCCTCTATATAGGATCCGGAGATGATTCAGCTTGGGGGTGGTGCATGGTGGTCGACTGTGACGATGACGAACAGATCTGGATGGTGAAGGGTGGTGGTGACGAACAGATTGGGGGATTTGATTTGGGGATTTGATTCTTGTTTGGTTTATTCTTGTGATGGTGACGAACAGATCTGGATGGTGACGGGTGGTGGTGACTGTAACACCCCAACCGATGGGGGAAACATCGGGATGTCACGTATTGATGATTGTTCAATAGCTCATGGTACTAAATGAAAGTTGAGTAATATTAAACAATTTACAATTTGTCATACAAATTACTTAAACTTGATTTCATAAACTAGGTCCAAAGCTCCTATGTGTTCCAAGACTTGTACAACTTCCAATAGCAAATAAAACCTGAAACATGTTAAGTTGGAAAGATGGGGGGTCAACTATAAATAGTTGGTGAGAATACATAGGTTTTTCATATAATTGAAAACAATGTGTTGTATAGCAATCATGATTGAAGTATAATAATGAGAAATGATAGAATATGAGTCCGACATGTAACAATGTGTCTTTTGTACAATCAAACCTTGTGTCGACTAAGACCTAACTCGCAAGTTAGTAAATGTGTAACTGTTATCGATCATCCCTGAATTTATGCGGGGGGGTGGGTTTGTCAGACCTATAGCGCTATAATCTAAACAGGCGGCTTGATCAATGTTAATGATTGTACTGTGTCTTTTTGTTACAGTCAAATGATAGAATGAGTAAATGATAATGTAATTGAATCACAAGTTTCAACAATGTAAGAATGAGTAAATGATAGTGTATAAAATGTTTAAACATGTTTCACCCCAAAATGTAAAACAGAAAAAGGGGCTATGTAAACTCACCTTAGGTGCATAATGAGTTCGTGCGTTTTATTGAGCGTGCAAACACTTAGTAATAATGCCTTGGAAAACTCGAAACTAGCTAGAGGAGATAATGACGGATGAAAACTTTAGTATATGGGAGATGGGATAATAATGTTTTTTTTTTTTTTTTGAATGGTATAAAGAGTTGAATGGTAGACTAGTGTATTTATAGTGTAAAATTTGGAGTTGTAATTAGGGACTACTTTGACTAGGCTAGAATTTAGGAACAACTTTGACTTGACTAGAAGACCATATTTACTAACACTTTGACTTGACTTGACTAGGAGACTACGTTTGACTTTTCAGGTTTGACTAAGGGACCTTGAAAGGGTTTAAGTTTAATTGGTTTTAATTAACATCACAAAACACCAAATGGTGTAGTGGTTTGTGTGGTGTGGTTAGGGTTTAGCCCGCCAGGGACTCGGGTTCGAATCCTGGCACATGCAAACATTTTTTTAACGTTTTTAAATCAGAATTTTTAATACAATCCAATTTAATATTGATTATACGTCATTATTAAAACAAAAAAAAATAACAAAATGGATGGTAAAGATACTGTAAAAATGAATCGGATGAATAAACGAGGGAGTTCTATATATATATATATATATATAAAGAAAATTTGTGTGATGTTACAGTCTCCCCTACTTTTAGGAACTTCGTCCCGAAATTTATTTTAAGAAGAAACATTTGAATAGTGTTGAGGATAGTTAGGGTGACTATGGTTCAGAGTAGGGTAAGAGTTTAAGGAATGTATAAGATGGACTACCAAATAACTAGGGTTTGTTATTGGTCTGACCCTACAGTATCCCTTTCCACGTATCATTAGTGGTTATATATAGGGTGTACCGCAGCTAACCCATCACACCTCTGATACTTCGAAAACATACGGGGTATCTCCCAAAACCTTAATAGAATTTCACACTACCTTAATGTACCTGTAAATTCATGATTACGTTCCGGACCGCAATCACCAATTTACCTTACATTAGGGTTTTGTGTCCTTCTGTGACTCTAAACACACATGTAAGTATCCAAAAATAAGTCCAACTGTTGAGCAGGAAAAAGACCTCTACCAGTCAGTGAGTAAGAACCTCTACCGATTGTTGAGCAGGTTCGATAGCCTCTACCAGTCGTTGAGCAGGTTGTAGGGCCTCTACCGACTGTTGAGCAGGCATGATGACCTCTACCAATCGTTGAGTAGGTTATTTGGTACTCTACTAACTGTTGAGCAAGTACTTCATCCTTTATCAGTTGTTTGATTAAGTGTACCAATTATTACACACATGAATTGCAAATTGATAATATGTACATGTAAGCAATCAAGTATCAAGTATAGCATACGAGTTGTAATAGAGTTGCCCTAGACAAGGTTAATGACTCCAGGTGTGTCTATAGCAAATAGTTTATATTCCATGAATTCTAGTTTCAAATGTTCAAATATGGTAGATAGTCAAATCCTTATGTATAACTAAGGATTATGTTTGATGCAACACACAAACAAGTTTCAATAGTTTGGTTATCATGGGTAACTAGCTCATGTGTGAGAAGGTGAAGGATATGAATTTAGTTCTTGAGAGGATGATGAAAAGTCTTGAAGCAGAATCAAGGTTGTGAGAGATAGTGAATGTGAAGATAGTTGATAAAGAGTTTATTTTATAGTAAGGAGATTATGTAGCAATGTAAATTTTGGGGTTTGGATCAAAGGTTATAATCAAGTGTATAAGAAAACATGATTGTGGTATATGCCAAATATTGTAAAAATTTGAACAAGTTGAAAATGAATGAGTGTCGATGGAGAATTTAGAGACTAGATATTATTCCTAAAAAAAACTTATTTTCAAAATTGGTTTTATACATAAAGCAAAAGTTGTTAAATAGTACAAGCTAAGTGGGCTTTGATTAAAATATTCCCGTTAGTTGGAGATTTCAAACATGACATTAGGTTTTGAAGATCAAGGTTCTATTAAGTGATTTATTATTAGTTTAAAGCATTATATAGAAAATTGTTTGTTACGTCAATAAATAAACAATTGAATTTAAGTTCAAGGACATCTTTTGACAAAAATATGTACTTTGTAAAGTTACTAGGTAATGAAAATACAACATGATTTAGAAATCTTTAGTTTGTGCTAAGGTATGAGGTTATAGTTTTTAAAAATAAGTAACATGTAAACATGAATTGGATGAATAAACGAGGGAGTTCTATATATATATATATATATATAAAGAAAATTTGTGTGATGTTACAGTGACGAACAGAAGACGACGCTGATGGTGACGAACAGAAGACGACGACGGTGGTGTTGGTTTGGATGGTTTTAGGTTATGGTGATTTGGGGACGATGACGAATAGAAGACGACGACGATGATGTGAATGGTGCTGGGGGTGTGAATCTAAACAGGTATGGGTATGTTGTTGTTGTTATTATTATTATTATTGTTGTTGTTGTTGTTTGTTGTTGTTATGTTACGTATTATTATTATTATTTTTAATATTAATATTATTGTTGTTGTTATTATTGTTTATTGTTATTATTATTAAGTTTTTTCTTGTGGGTTTTTGGTGTTTGAAAGAAGATGATGATACGGAGAAGATGATGTTGTTGAAGATGAGGGTTTTTTTTTTTTTTTTGTATAAGGTAAATAAAACAATGGTGTAATACTCAAAATGTGTGGTATGAATTTTGTAGAATGTTTGGTTGTATTACATTGATGTAATACATTTTTGTTGATGTTTTGTGGGGCATTTAACGTGGTGTAATACAATGTTATAGATGGTACTATGTATAAATTTTACACTAGCATAATATGAATGTATAGATGTTTGTTTGGTATTTATACTAGCGTATTTGTTTGTAATAGTTTTGTGTATGGTATATTTACACTGGTGTAAATAATTACGACGTTTTTTGTGGTGTTTTACATCATGTAAAAATTATGAATTTTGAATTTTGAATTATTACACTGGTGTAAAAAATTATCATATATGGGTTCACTGAATACTCAATGCACATGTATTTTTTTAATTTTTGAATAAGTGTTATTTTTTTTTAAATTAATATATTAAAAAAATATATGAAAAACTAATATATTATTATATTATTATTTTCTCTCCCATGACATTTTACCCAATTACCCTTCTTTTGACTTTATCATAATAAAAAATACATAATAAACATGTCAAGACAAAAAATCTCATCTGTCGTTCTCAACCATTGGATCATCAAGATCAATGGCTCAAAAGAGTTCCTATGGTTCTCACAACTCAAATGAGTTTTCAAAGTATCCTAACCCTATATATCTATACTATATTAATATACATATATGAAGGGCAAGAATGGTCTTTTTACACATTTTTTAAAGATACAACATTTTAAAGCATGATGTATAATGATCCAATGCACAAAACTCTTAAACTTTGAAGGGGCGCAAGTTATCAAGCATCATGTACAAGCCCTGTAATGCAAATAACAAAAACATGGGATATACATCTTAGGCTTTCATTTATCATATGTCATGCTTCAAAACCTTATTCGCCTCCTTCTCTGGAGCAATGAGAACATCAAGACGATTTCCCTTCGATTCACCAAATTGCTGAATATTTCACTAGATCGACGAAGATTCAAACATTTGTCAACGGTAAGAGCCACTTTGTTTTGATTCTGAACACTATTTATCATTCAAAACCCTAACAAAGATTAACAGGTCGACTATGAGTAGATCCAGAGTGACTGACGTTATTTCTACTGCAATAACATATGTGCTCAGCCAATGGAGGTACAAATTTGGTTCATCCTTTTGTTTTTGTCGGTTTTTTTGGTCATTTTAGGGTTCTGGTAGGAATAGGAGGACTTGTTTAAAAGAAAATAAGATGATTTATTTTGTATTTATATTTATATTATAACAAATAGAAGTTAATTTGTTCATGTTATATACAAATTTGGAGATTTTTCTGTCGAATTGTTATAATGTTTTTTTTTACAGTTAGATATGGAAGATTTTATTGTAAGGTTTGGGCGGTGATGACTTTGGGCTATTGATGGAGGGCTTAATGTGATTGATAACTATTGGTTGTTTTTTAGATGTTTTTTTTTATTTGTTTTTATATTAAGGTTTTTTTTTTATGTAGAGTGGTTTTACAGAGGGTTCAAGTTGTTTGTCAATCTACTTGTGCAGGTGTGGTTCAATGATTTGTAAACCAAGATAAGAAGAGGGTAAGTTGGACTATGTTGTATTTGTTATTACACACTCACCGACTTTACTTATGCTTTTTTTAGTCACCATAATCCTTTTGCAATTATACATTCAAACATTCCCACATGTATGCTTCAATTTTGAATATTTGGAGTTAAATTGTTAGTTGTGAGGTGTGACATTTTCATTTAGTTAATTTGTTCAAATTTTGAATGTAAAGCTACATGCCTTCTTTTAATATGAAGTTGTTGTTCTTTACTGGAAAGGCGTACTAATATTTCTATGTTTTTATCATGTTTGCGTGTGTTGATGGTAGGGATGGGTAAAGGAATCTCAAATAAGAAGCGTCAAGATTACTAGGATGCTAATTATTTACAGGTATGTGATAAGAAGGAACCGGATGAGGCGTTGTATAGAGAATTATGCATCATCATTTTATTCACTTGAAAGAATTATTAGTTTATTATATATCTGACTTCAACTGGAGCTGCAAAATGATTGTTTTTTTCATTAATTTGTGTAGGTTCAAGATGCCTTTCATAGTGATAAGATTAGGACACCTCCAACCCCACAAGATACGGTGTGGCTTGCAACCATCCTATTTTAAGCTTGATCTAATCTGTTCACATGGTATCATAGCTTGAAGCCCCCTTAATGTATCATTCAAAGTAAGAATTGGTTGTGGTTTAAATGGAGGCCTTTGTAATGCATAGGTATATGCCGCAAATATGGCTGCTGAAAAAGCATTCCCTAAGGTAGGAGAGTATTTAAAATTAAGTCACTTAGCATATCCTTTTTAATATTCTCAGCATCTCCTAAAACACATATTTTCTTAGCAAGTGTGAGCTTTGGCCAACCCAGTGAAAAAATGAGCAATTTAAAAACCTATGTTGGGTTAACCGGTTTGTTCATGGATCGGCGGGTCAAATGAGTGAGCTGGTTACAGGTCAAGAGACTAAAAGGTCCATTGGTAAAAAGGTCTTTTAACCTTGCAATTGGACATGAAGTTATTGAAGACTATTGCTGCAAGTTTGAATTGAAGTTCAAAATTATTTATGAATTGGTCAGCCAATGGAGATGGAATCTTGGTTCTAAAAAGCGCGCCTGAGGCGCGAGGCGCAACAAAAATTATATAATTTGCTTGCGCCTCGGGTACCAAAAGCCCACCGCTTTTGCGCATGGCGCTTTGTGCCTCGCGCTTAGATCTTGTCGCTTTTGTGTGCCTCTCGCCTTTTAAAACCAAGGATGGAAGTTGACCGAGTAATATGAAGTAGTGCTTAAGTTTTAGCAAGATTATGTATATAGATATTGTTGAGTCTTTTTGGCTATAACGCTAGGTCCTTTTGTTTGATAAAAAATAGTTTTTCCTTTGTTTTCTTTCTTTCTGTAACTCCCATTCTTTTCCATTTTATATATATTTGAGAGTTTAAGACACAAGCAAGTTTATAGAACAACCATTATGTGATCTATTGGTTTGTGTATTTTGTGTTTTTCTAAAGACTGAACCAGCATGATTCAACATTATTGTTTTGATTTATGGAGACACCGAGGTATTTCAAAATTCAATAACCTATTTTTGCAGGTGAGATTGAGACTAGAAACTATTGAAGTGGTTTTTGAAATGTCTATTCAAGTTGATTTTATAGAATTTTAATGTTGAGGTTTATGCCAAAGCAGGTATGTTTTTATTCACTAAATTTTGATATGCGTGCACACAAGTATGAATATGTATTAAAATAGATGTTGGCCACCTTTAAACTGTTTGACATGTGTGGCATATTTGACCCGTTCGTTACATTTTATCCATTTGTAAAGATTTTTATTCATTTTTTATGTATCTTTATTTCTGTAAGCTTGGTTTAAAGAAGTGTGCCTTAGGCGTGACTGAGGCATGGAGGCATTCCAAAAGGCATTTTTTTGGTTGAGGCGATAATCTACAAGATGTGCTATGAAGCTGCGCTTCAGGTATGTATCTTGATTGAGTTATGTTATCAACCAAATTACCAAATTTCCATATAGAATCCTGGATTATTGTTGACTTGTCAGGTACTTGTTGACTAATTACGCAGCCTTTTGCATTTATATAGGCTGGAATGAAACCACCATGGTCTTTGTAGAGGTAAACTAATTCATTCATAAAAAAAGGGTAAATTACATAAGGATGGTAGGTAGGCGGGCAACAAGCTGCGCCGCCACCCCTTTTTGAATAGAAAATCCTAATCTGCTAAAAACAAAACCCCGCCCTTGGGGGGTGGAAAAGTTGTTGTGCACTACTCGTTGAACCCGAGCCAAAAATCGCACCGCCTCCGGTGCCAAGGACCCGAACGTGTCGAAGGCCAAGGGAACGAAAACATGCTGATTATCCGGCCACAAACCCACTATCCCGAAGCCCAACAAGGGGGGACACCCCGGTAAGATCAACACACGCATGTTTCCCACCTTCCCAACCAAAAACTAAGACGTCTGCTGGGCGCAAGGTGGACCTTCCCTCCGCGGGGTCTGTGAGAAAATTAACTGACGCCTCTTTTCTTGCGGAGATCCCCGCTCTTCTAAGGATGTCTGCCAAAGCATCCTGGACAAAATCGTGCCGATATTTAAACCCTGGCAATTCCTTACAATGTAACGCATGTTCCACATACTTATCAAGGCATGCTTTGCGGCAGACCGGGCAATTTTCATCATCGGGGAAAATGGGTATCATCAGCCGGTATTTAAGGATTGCCCTGTACTCTACTGCCGACATTCGTTGCCCCAAGCCTTCAATAGGTAACACAGTAAGGAAGTCCTGGGCGTGAGGCTTTTGTAGGCATTCTAAGACGGCCCTCTGACGGACGGACAGACGGAAATCCTCCTTCAAACTTTGCGCGATTCGGTTATAAAGAGCATTCGCCAGAGTTTTCTGTGGCTTTTTGGGGGCGGTGTCCTTATTAAAGAAACCGCCAGTATCAAAGTCAGGAAGGGATCGTTGTAAAAGGTCAATAGCGCCAGAATAGTCTGTGTCAACGTGAGCAACCCCACTATTACGTAATATGTGGTCTTGCAGCCCCCAGGACTAGGATCTGGAGGCCACAAAAGCATAGGCAGCCACGTCCCGAGCTGAGGAGAGGCCTAACCCACCAAGCCGAAGCGGTAAAGTCGCAACCCGCCACTGGAGGTCCCCAAAAAAAGCCCCCCCACAAACAACAATGTCTTCTATGGCCTCCCGAAGGCCTTTGTCGAAACAGGAAACAGCATTTTCCACAAAGGGAGGCTGACAGGTACGCAAACCGAAGAGCAACTTGGCCACACCCATACATGATCTAAGCAATAGAAGCTCACTTTGGGGATCCCGCAATCTAGGGAGGAGCCCCATGAGGTCAACAGCCCGCATCGCCCTTTTAGCAGATAGATCACTTATGAAACCGGCGTCGCGGCTGACTGCCCCACCAAGTAGTTTGACCCCCCGCTCCGGTCTGCCAATGTCACTAGGAAACAGACCTGGCCGGATCTTCCCCCCATCACACGACGGCCAGAAAACCTCAGTTTTGCTAATATTGAGCTGGAGCCCTAGAGATGGCCCCTCCAGGCTAATAATGTCAAGTGCTTTAGCGACCTGAACAGAATCCCCGATAATCGTCCCGTCATCTAAGTACCAAGCATGGAATGGAAGGTCGCAGTTATCATGTACCTTTAGCACGAGGGGGTGTAAGGCTAGAGCAAAGAGCAAGGGCCCCAAAGGGTCCCCTTGCTGAACCCCCGCGTAGGCCCCAATACGCTCATTCCCCACATACAACCTAGCTGGCTGAGCATATAGGATCTAAACCCACGGGAAAATGGAAGGGCAGTGACAGTGAACTTCCCGTAAAAGTAAACTAATATACTTTTTATATTGTATCTAGATATTGCATTACAAATACAAAGCATTGAAAGTGTCAGGATGGTGTATTTTTAAAGGTTATGTATATATCAAGCATGTGGTTATACTGAACCTGGTGAGTACCAGGTACTTAGACATGGTTCAGTCCATTTAGCACTCACACTCGGTAACTTCTAAATATCTTCCTTTAGAGAATTTGATATCATAAATACCGGAAAAAAAAATCATAACTTGTGTAGATATCTTGCTCAAGGCCAACAATCTTATTCAAATAGGCTCAGTGTGGACAGTGGTTTGACATTGTTTATGCCACCAACATCTGCTACCCTAAACGGTAACTTGATACATTTTTCTTTATTTTCAGATTCCAAGTTTAGATTCAGATGACTTATCGGATATCTTTTGACTCATTATGTGCAGCTTTTCGCAGAGATCTTGTCCAAGTGTCCCAAACATGGAATGCATAACCCAACTTTTGCTTTTACCCAAATTTATCAGGCCCATTTTTATGCTTCTAATCTGTAATTTTTGTACCTTTTTATCTTTCATAGACCAGTCACTTTCAAGTTCAGTTGGTAGTCAATTTGTCAAAGTACCGAATTCTTAAGACCCGTTTTCTGCTATCAATTTGTATTTTATACTTTAAATATGCAGTTTTGTTAAAAAGAATAATAGAATTATATAATTCAATTGACAAAGTATTAAATGGGTCAAGGTAATGTTTTATAGTGTTTTATTATGTCACACTCAATTGGGCCAGTTTACTTGTTTGTTTGGTTAAGATTCATTGCAGATATTATTGGGCTTGACTAATGGGCTACGTGTGACACCCCGCATTTTCAGGTTAAATACTTTTACTGAACTCTAGTAAACTTACATGTTCATACATGGCTAGATACTTAACTAGGGTTAGTTAAGTAGGTTAACATGTGTTAGAAGATGCTAACATATGTTATAAGTAGGAAAATCCTTGTTAACACACACATGAGTCCTGTATCCCAAACGTTGGTGAATTATGTGGCATACATAGCAGTAATACGTACAATTGAATTATGGTGAACATGAAGTACGTGCTTATGTGAATTACATGTTTTTGTGAACATGAAGTACGTGCGCAACATGATTAATATATTATGTAATAATGAAAACAATGGTTTCTATGCAATTTAGGGTGACTAATATTATTGGGTCCGGTATTGGGCTATAACATGATTAAAAGGTCAAGTTAATGGACTAGAAGGGCCCTAAAACCCAATTACTTGGGGAACAAGCAAGGCCCTCTTATAATTAGGAGGCAAGAAAAAGATAAAACCCTACTTCTTCTTCTTGTTTGTGCCGTGCGAAACCCCCACCCCCCTTCTCTCTTGGCTTTCAAGCAATCAAGTAATCTTTCACCTAATCAAGCTAGTTCGGGTTAATCTCAAGGCTCTAGGATGTTCTTGATGATTTGATGATGATTGTTATTAGTAGCCATGATTAGGGTTTTCACATGATAACATATGTGTTTTTGATGAATTATAATACTTGAAAAACCTTAAAAACTCTAAAAATAATATATGTAGAATCGCATGTATGTATGTGTAGGAGTTCTTGGATGTTCTTGATGATTTGATGATGATTGTTATTAGTAGCCATGATTAGGGTTTTCACATGATAACATATGTGTTTTTCTATGATTAATATGGTGTTTAATCAGTACTATAGGTGTTATACATGTATTAGGGATGTTCATGAAAAATTAGGGTTTGTAGATTACTTGGGATGCAAGTTTAAGATTCTGGCAGATTCGGTTGAACGTTTTGTAGGGGCTGTAATGGGTTGTTAAATTGATTGTTTTGATGATTTCTTTGTATGATTGTAATGTACAAGGTCTTATCTTTTCATAATGGGCAAAACCATCAGATTTGGACATCGTTTGAGTCGTTTTTGGAATTTTAATTGATTAGAGGTCATATCAGATTTTCGGATTTGTAAATTGGGTTAACTTTAAATGGTCATAACTTGAGATTTACAAGGAGTTAGGTTATGAAATTTTTACAGAAGGTCAATATTGGAAAAATAGAGCTTTTCCAAGTAGATTCATCCCGTTTGGATAAATACACAAGTTTTGAGAATTTTTCTACTAAACTGACCTGTTGAGGAAATTTTCTGGACATAGCTGTGTTGTACGAATTTTCATAATTTTTGTGTTTGGAATTAAGACAAAACAAAAATAGGTATTGTCAAGTGAATCCCAAATAAAATTCAGTAAACATTTGGGACTCTAATTCATTCGTTAAGTATTTTAAATAAATTATTTTTCACAGCGCACAATCTGTCCTAAAAACGCAGATTGTGTACGGGGTCTTTATGTGACTATTTGGAGTTTTATGTGGTATGTAATTGACATGTACTTGTGTGAAAACTTGTATGAGATGTGATTGATGTATTAAACTGATAAAAATCACTATGATCACCAACGGGATACGTAGGACATACTTGAGCATGTAGAGTCATTAGGTGTCACTACACGGTTTTGAACATTTAAAGGTCTCGGATAAACGAGTTATATGGTGTGTTGGTTATGCACATATACTCACCTAGTGACACTTGTAATAGGGAGTCGGTAGCTCGTTACTGTTTGGGGGATTTGGATCATTCACGTGCAACCTAAGGTGAGTTTCACTACTCTTTTTCTCAAAAGCATGCGTCTCAGGTATGAGACACTTTACTTAACATTTTCTAGTCCGGTTTGGGACTACTTACACATCCCGGGTTGGGATGCCATGGATCCTTATGAGGGTCGGTTACTTTGCTAGTTCGCAATTGTGTCCTTGATAAACTAAACCATTTCTATCATCTGTAAGTCCTCACATACCGAATGAGTTGCCAGGGTTGGCAAGCGGGTTATTAGTTGATAGCGCTATTAGGTCTTACAAACCTCACACCGGCTCGGGAGCGCGGTCGTGAACTATAACTTAACGAAACATTATCATTGTGGATAGACAATGATGTCAGGCATGCGGCACACTTGTGTGGCTACACGTACATAGCAGTTCGGTATATTCGGTTAGTTATCATGAATGGGTTAGCTACCCTTGACATGCGATGAACTAGTGGTTACACGGTGCGGGGCACCAACACAACTTACTTACTTACGTGGTTTTGGAAACTAGCGCATTTGCATATTAAATTACTTTACCTTGTGAACTCACCAGCTTTATGTTGACACACGATTTACATGCTTTTGCAGGTAGTTAGCTTCCGGTGCCAGGATTAGAAAGCACTGTACACTTCACTGCATTTGGGCTCTCGGGCATACACATAAATTATATATTATGCTTTCGTATGGCTTTAATTTGGGCGCATTGTTTTGCGCATAGTTTTTAAAAAGGTTTAAATTGGGTTTACGCTTCCGCAGCTTAACTAAACTTGGTTTTCGAAAACGAACTAAATGGTTTGGGCATTTAGAGTTCGTTCCTGTGACTTATGGCTATGGGATCCTGGTTTGTCATGCGCCTCGCGGTATAACCCCGCAGTGGAAATTTGAGGGTGTGACACTACGTGTATGGGCTGGACTTGGAGAGCTGTGAGCTCGTTGTTATGATCGAACGGCTGATAATTGATTGTGCATTTTAGAAGCTTCAGGAGTCTCATATAAAAGGATTATTATCCCTGAGATTTGTGCCTTTGTATTATTGTTTTATCTTTTGTCTCTCTCGTCTGGTCTTAGGGTGTGTATTTTGTAAGAGTCTTTTCTATTCTTTCTTTTGTATTTTTCAGTATAACATCAACTGATTAACATCAGTTGATGATTAGAGACTTTGTATCTCTTTATGAACTCAACGATTGATTGAGTTCTTTGGGTATTGGTTGGGTGTTTTCTAGGGTGGGTTAAATAAGATTTTTTCCCACCGTTTTGTCGCTATTCTCCGTGTGTTGATTATTGTTCTTGTAGAATAGAGTTTGATTCATGTCTTTCAACATGGTATCAGAGCTATAGCTCATGATATTGTGGTTTTCTTGTTGGTCTTCCACTGTGGTGTATTTGTTTAGATCTGATCTGGTCTTGTAAAGATCTGTAAATACTTGTGATGAGAGGGGCGGGGTGTTACAATACTCGTAACAGATCTTTGTGTTTTTTAGTCCTTGGTGTTTGGTATCGAGATCTTATATGAAATAATAGATATTGGTCTTGATCTTTGTTTTGTTATTGTTTCTGGATATAGATCTAGATAGTATGGTGTTCTGTTGTTTTGGATCTTGGGAATTTTGAGGTTTTATTGCAGGTATTTCTTTGGTTGTTGTTGGATTTAGGAGGTGCTGTTATTGCTTCAATTGCTCTTGTAGTTCTGTACCCTAAGTGAAGGTACATGCTACAAGTTAGGAGAACCCTAACTTGGGTCACCCCCTCGGTGAGATTGTTCTTGGTTTCTGGTATTGATTGTTTTTGTCTAGTTTGTCTTGACCGGGTTAGGGTGGACCGGTATTGATATTGTATTGGTATTGTCTTGTTGTCTTTTGTGTTTATTTGCTAGTATTGTGGTTTGTTGTTTCTATTATAAGTATATAATAGTTATACAAGACTCCTGTGTTAAGATCTGGGTGGGCACCCTTGAGTGATGAACCCACTATCTGAACACTGACACAACTTAGTCTTTTAGGGTTTTTATCTTGGTTTTCTTGATTGGTTATTTGTTTGTCTATGGTTGTTTGATTTCTTGTCTGAGTTGATTGTTTGTTATCATGGGAGATTCTGCACCTCAAGGTGGAGGTGATGTTGTTGTTAATGTTGGAACACTTATTAGTAAACTAGATATAGGTGATCCTTTGTATATTCATCCTAGTGACACTAGTACATTGACCATCATAAATATAAAGTTAAAAGGGACTGAAAATTATAAGGTCTGGTCTAATGCAATGAAGTTAGCCCTTGAAACTAAAAATAAGCATGGTTTTATAGATGGGACTACTACTAGGTCTACTGATGATGAGGTCTTGGGTAAACAATGGTATAGATGTAACTCTGTAGTGTTGTCTTGGTTGTTAAATTCTGTGAGTGAAGAGTTATATCTTTGTCAGGTTTTTTCAAAACATGATAGAGAGGTTTGGTTAGATTGAAGGGAAACATATGACAAGGTTGATGGGTCTGTGGTATTCAATTTGCATCAAAATATTTGTTCTATGAGTCAAAATGGTAGTAGTGTTTCAGAATATTATCACAAATTAAATACAATGTGGAAACAGTTTGATTCAATTGTGCAGTTGCCTGCTTGTACTTGTGAGGCTTCAAAAGAGTTTAACAGTTTTAGTAGTTTAATCAAGTTAATGCAGTTTTTAATGGGACTTGATGAGATTTATCAACCTGTTAGAACAAATCTTTTGTTGCAAGACCCATTGCCTAGTGTCAAACATGCTTTCTCAATTGTGTCTAGAGAAGAATCACATAAAGGGTCTGGTAGTAATGTAAAAGGTACTAATGTGTCTTTTGTTTCCAAAGAATAATAGTTTTGGAAACAATAGAAGGGTTGGGAATAGAGGTCCTAATCCTAATCTAAAATGTACACACTGTAACATGCTTGGACATACTATGGATAGATGTTATGAATTAGTAGGATATCCACCTGATTTTAAAAGAAGACCTGTTACACAAAATGGTAGAAACAATAATAATAATATGTTTAGTAACAAGTCAGGTACTACTAATAATAATGTTTGTGCTTCTACTTCTGTTAGTTCTCCTTTTACAACAGAGCAGATTTCAAAATTAATGAACCTTATAAGTGAGAAGTCATCCAGTGATCCTCAAAGTTCAAATGTAGGAGGTGAGAAAGTGGTTATTAGTGGTTTTTCAAGTATGTCTGTTTTATCAAAATTGTCTAAAATGTTTAAAAAATTTTCTGGTTGTTCAAACTTACTTAAGTTTGCTTTGTTCTTTGGATGGATCATGGATTCTGGTGCCAATCAGCACATGGTTAGTAGTGATAAACAAATGATAAATTGTATAGACGTGTCTAAGTATAATATGGAAGTTAGGCACCCAAATGGGACTAATGCTAAGGTAACTAAAATTGGAGATATAAAACTTGCTAATGGGGTTATCTTACATGATGTCTTATTAATTCCTGACTATTGTGTGAACCTAGTGCCTATTCATAAACTTACAAAAGATAATAAGTTGAAGGTTTTGTTTGATGAGGCTGTCTGTTATGTCTAGGATTCCAATGCAAGGAAAACCCTGGTGACTGGTAGGCAGCAGGATGGTCTTTATTTTGTGGTGTAATGAAAGTTTTAATAACATGTGTTTTAGTAGTATTAGTGAGCACAGTCTATGGCACAGTAGACTAGGTCATCCTTCTAGTCAAGTTTTAGCAATATTAAAAGATAGTTTAAAAATTGGAGAGTCTGAATCTGCTCCTTGTGAGGTCTGCCATACGGCAAAACAAGTTAGAGTTCCTTTTCCATTAAGTGATCACCAGTCTAAACAAGTAGGAGATCTAGTACATCTTGATGTTTGGGGTCCCTACAAGGTTACTAGTAGAGAAGGTTACAAGTATTTTTTAACAGTTGTTGATGATTATTCTAGATCAGTATGGGTGTATTTGTTAAAAAGTAAGATTAAAGTTTTTGAAAACATAGTTTGTTTTTATGAGTTAGTCAAAACACAGTTTTTGAAATGTATTAAGGTCTTCAGGAGTGATAATGGAACGGAATTTGTTAATAAACAAATGAATGTCTTCTTTAACAAAAATGGTATTATTCATCAAACATCTTATGTTTACACTCCACAACAAAATGGTGTTGTGGAGAGAAAACATAGACATATTTTGAATATTGCTAGAGCCTTACTGTTTCAAAGTAGTGTGCCACTTAGGTTCTGGTCTGACTGTGTAATGACTGTTGCTTATTTGATTAACAGGATCCCTTCGTCTGTGTTAGGTGGTAAGACTCCTTATGAAGTAATGTATGGGTTCCCCCCACTCTTAGTCACTTAAAAAATTTTGGTTGTCTTTGTTTTAAAACTATTTTAGATGGTCCTGATAAGTTGTTTAGCAGGGCTGATAAGTGTGTTTTGGTTGGGTATTCCTTTAAAAAAAAAGGATATAAATTGTTGTGTTTAGAAACTAAACAAGTTGAGTTTTCAAGAGATGTTAAATTCTATGAAACAATTTATCCTTTTAAAACAGAGTTTAAAGAAACTGTTTTTGAAAATTTAAATCATATCAATTTTTTTGATTCTTTTGACAATGAAACTAGTTTAAGTGACTTAGAGTCTAGATTTCCCAATGATGAAGGGGGACCAGATAGTTCTCATGACACTTCTCCTGGGGGATTGTTAGGAGACTCTCCCAGGGCTTCCAGTGAGGTAGATTGTAAGAACAATCAGCCACCTGGTAGTACAGTAGGTAGAGGGGTTGACACCTCAGAAGTTGAAATGTCAAATGATGAGACTACAACTCCTGAGGGAAATAAGTCTTATAGTTTCTAGACAGTCTAGTAAAACAATCTGTTTTACCTAAAAAATACAATGACTATGTTTTGGATAATCAGGTAAAGTATGGAATAGATAAGGTAGTTAACTATTCCAACTTATCTTGTGAAAATATGTGTTTTGTGTCCAATGTTAATAAAGTCTTTGAACCTTCATCTTATAATGAAGCTTCTAAAGATCCAAGATGGATAGAAGCAATGAATAATGAGATGGAGGCTCTATATAGAAATAACACTTGGATAGTCATAGGTTTACCCCCAAATAGGAAGGCTATTGGGTGTAAATGGGTATTCAAGGTGAAATATAAGTCTAGTAGTGAGGTAAAAAGGTTTAAGGCTAGATTAGTTGCTAAGGGGTATAACCAAAGAGAAGGAATTGATTTTGGAGAAACTTTTTCTCCGTTGTAAAAATGGTAACTGTAAGATGTGTTATTAGCTTAGGAGTCCAAAATGGTTGGTCTTTGTGTCAACTTCATATCAATAATGCTTTCTTATATGGGTCTTTAAGTGAAGATGTTTACATGACTCTTCCAGATGTTATTCTTCTGGAAATGAGTCAAAGGTTTGTAAATTAGTCAAATCATTGTATGGCCTGAAGCAGGCACCTAGACAATGGAATGAGAAACTGGTTACAGTTTTGAAAAACATAGGTTTTGTGCAGAGTGTGTGTGACTACTCTATGTTTGTCAAAACTGGAAATGGTGTTTTTATTGTGCTATTAGTATATGTAGATGACATTGTTATCACTGGTAACAATGAAACTGAGATTAATCATGTTAAGTCATTATTAAAAGAAAGTTTTCAAATAAAGGATTTAGGAAAGCTTAAATATTTTCTAGGAATTGAAGTACTTTATTCTGATTCTGGAATTTGTTTAAATCAAAGAAAATATTGTTTGGATCTTTTAAGTGAATTTGGATATTTGGGTTGTAAACCAGTTAGTTTCCCTATTGAACAAAACTATGTGTTGTCTATGAAAAGTAGTAAGTCAGAAAAACGACTTGAGGATGTTACTGATTTTCAAAAGCTCATTGGAAAGCTTATTTATTTGTCACTTACAAGGCCTGATATTAGTTACACAGTTCAATTTTTTAAGTCAGTTCATGCATAAACCTAGTGAGGTTGTCTTAATAATTGCATTAAGGTTACTTAGGTACCTTAAAGCATCACCTGGTAAGGGTATTTTGTTCAAAAAGAGTGAAAGTTTTAACTTGTCAACATATTCTGATGCTGACTGGGCAAAATGCCTTATTACCTGGAAATCCGTTACTGGATTTTGTGTATTTTTAGGAGATAATCTTGTTTCATGGAAAAGTAAAAAACAAAATACTATTTCTAGATCTACAGCCGAAACCGAGTATAGGGCAATGGTGTCTACTACTTGTGAGCTTGTTTGGTTGTCGAATGTCTTGTCTGAATTAGGTATTAAACCTAAACTTCCTTTGAATCTTTATTGTGACAGTAAGCGGCTCTTTGTTTACCCTCTTAATGATTCATTAAGAGGCTAGCCTCTTATTCGGACAGAGGCTTGGTTGTTTGGGTTGCAAAAATACAAACCTCTTAACTGAATGTTACAGTCTGAATCATACAGACACACACATATGCTGAAAGAAAATTAGACCAAAAAACCCTTCTCCTCTTTACAAAAAAACCCTACACACCTTTCACCTCTCATCACCCAACCCAACCCAACCCAACCCTCCGCCCCTAACCCTCTGCTCACCACCACCACCCGCCGCCGGCCGGCCCTCCACCTCCGGCCACAGCCCCTCGTCGATCGTCTCCCCACCACCACAACCCATCTCTCGTCTCTCGTCTCCCCTCCTCCTCCTTCTCTGGCCCTCCTCCTCCTCCAGCCTCCCTCCTTCGTCTCCCCACCTTTGTGACGCTGCATCTCTGGTTATTTCAAGTGTGTGTTTTGTGTGGGTGTGTTGTCAAGTGTGTGTGTGTGTGTGTTTGTGTGGTATAAGAAAAAAGAAGGAAAAGAAAAGTAGGAAAGAAGGAGAGACTTGCAGGTTTGTGTGGTATGTGTGGGTGTTAAAGAGATGATAAAAAGAAGATATGATTATGTTTGATGTGGTGGTGTCTTGTATGTGTATGTGTGTACCATTTATTTTTTTATTTATTATTATTATTTTTTGATAAAAAGGATATAAAGTTTATTATTATTTATTATTATTTATTATTGATAGAGGGGTAAAATAGTCATTCTACACAGTCATTCAGAGATACAGCCAAACAGCTCTTAATGGTTCAGCACTTACTGGTTCAGAGCCACTTACCCATTCAGACCTCTTACTGATTCAGCACTTACTGGTCCAGCACTTGCCAAACAGCCCCTAAGTCTGCTATTTCTATAGCAGAAAATCCTGTCTTTCACGATCGTACTAAGCATTTTGAAATAGATCTTCATTTCTTAAGAGAGAAGATCAATGTGGGTTTTATTCAGGCAGTTAAGGTTGATTCTAGTCAGCAAATAGCTGACATTTTTACTAAAGGTTTATATGGTAATCAGCATGAGGTAATGTGTGAAAAGATGGGTTTAGTTGATTGGTTTGGCAATTGAATTAAGGGGGATGTTAAAAAGAATAATAGAATTATATAATTCAATTGACAAAGTATTAAATGGGTCAAGGTAATGTTTTATTGTGTTTTATTATGTCACACTCAATTGGACCAGTTTACTTGTTTGTTTGGTTAAGATTCATTGCAGATATTATTGGGCTTGACTAATGGGCTACGTGTATGGGCTGGACTTGGAGAGTTGTGAGCTGGTTGTTAGAAGCTTCAAGAGTCTCATATAAAAGGATTATTATCCCTGAGATTTGTGCCATTGTATTATTGTTATATCTTTCGTCTCTCTCGTCTGGTCTTAGGGTTTGTATTTTGTAAGAGTCTTCTCTATTCTTTCTTTTCTATTTTTCAGTATAACATCAACTGATTAACATCAGTTGATGATTAGAGACTTTGTATCTCTTTATGAACTCAACGATTGATTGAGTTCTTTGGGTATTGGTTGGGTGTTTTCCAGGGTTGGGTTAAATAAGATTTTTCCCGCTGTTTTGTCACTATTCTCTGTGTGTTGATTATTGTTCTTGTAGAATAGAGTTTGATTCATGTCTTTCAACAAGTTTTACCTTTGTCTCTTTCACAGACCTCTTTAGACTGCAATAGTTATAAGACCGTGTGTAATGAAACCAATTCGGTCGTGGAATGGGCAAAAAAACGCCTCCGCACCACATCCTTGGGCGTTTATTGTCAAAAATGGGTTTGAGCGTGTTTTTTTCCACGACGTGGAATATGCACCTTTTTGACTGACCAATCAAATAAATGAAAAGTGGGGGAGGGGTGTGAGTATCCCGCCTACGTTTGGTCTAAGGATGACAAATTGTGTAGCAATAGAAGCACATCAGACATTGTTTCTAAAGGGAGTTCATGTTCATACTCCCATGTTCATTTCAGTTGCAGTGTCACTTAAGAAAAGAAATGGAAGATAAATTGTCAAAGCCTACACGTTTAGTGTTTATCTTTATTTTTTATATTTTAATATTAACTTTTATATAATGGAGACACATCTCATTAAAATTTAAATTCCTTGTCTGATGTGTAACTGACCTGAATAACAATTAAATTTAATTATTATTATTATTATTAGCCTTATTTAACAGCTGTTATCTTCTCTTTTCTCTTGTGCACATTGATTGATGATTCTGACTAAAAGTAAGTTAGGATTAAGCAAATTATTGAGAGATATGGCTGAGACAGGTGTTACTTTATGCCTATTTTGATATGTAGTATACTTTTCTTGGCCTCTATAAGCTAGCTGATGTTATGTTTAGAAAAAGTTTTTAGTTTTAACAAACTTGTTTTTCATGTTCTTTAGCTTCTACACTTGTAATTTCTTCAATCTTGCTTTGGTCATTTGGATTTGGAATACGAGTAATACATTATTAGAAACAAATGCTTACAAAGGTGGTGTTAAAGGAGCAGACTAGGTAGGGGACTAGATTACATTGCAGTTAAATGTCGAATTTAAACTGATAACCCCGTGAAAGTGGTGAAACTTAAAGGAAAATGGATTTTAATACTCCCAACAATCGCCTATTGACGGATAATATTCTTAACTATCACTTTGGCTAATAACACTTCCAACTTTCAACTTATTTTCTTCCATCACTCCCAAACTAACGGAGGTCTAACCTGGTTAGTCTTTGTGGTCAAAATGTAAAAACCAAAACTTTAGTGTGGCCAAAATGTAAAAAACAAAACTTAAGGGGCATTTTTAAAACTTTTTATTATTATTATTTTTTTAATTCTATAAATCCCAACCCCCCCCCCCAACCAAAACTTCTCTGCACCTGCTGATTTTTATCGAACCCTTCAAATTCAATAACTCTTATCACTTAATCAACACTGAATAATAATAATACTGCAAATTTGGCAGAAAATCGATATCAATTAGCAACAAAACACTTATTAATTCACAATCAAATTGCTAACTCAACACTTAAAACAAAAACCAGATTGATATTACTGCAAATTTAACCACAGATAAAACCGAAAATTATATGATGCGAATAATAAACATAAACAAATACCTAAAAAACGATGTCGTTTCGTAATCCCGTCCCGGTGAGAGTTAAAGTAGCGAATTAACTTAAAAAGTGTAATAGGCGATAGTTGGGAGTATTAAAATTCATTTTTCCAAACTTTAAAACAAACTATAACTAGCAAACCATTAAACTAGCGAATTAACTTAAAACTGTATTTTAAATAGTAGCTTGCGATCATTGATGCTAAACCTTGGAACATAAAACTAACATGTGATTAATAACTTACAAGAATGTGGATCAATTTTGACGGCAAATTCATACAATGAATAGGGAACGAATGGTTAATATCGATGAGCAAATTTGTTCAACCTGATTCTTCAAATCTAAAACGTATGAATGTCAAACATATCAATTTAGTTTAGTTTGGATTATTGTGCAGCTTTAAGGGTTATCTCCACCCTAGCAAACCATTTGGTAAAAAAAACCATGCCAAAAAAAATCAAATCAAATTAGCGTGGGTTGTGCTTGTTATTATTTAATTAAGATATGGAAGGCTGATGGCATGGATAAATCACACCAATATATCATGAGATATGATTAATAAACTAATAAAAACAACTACCGCGTTGTAAATTGTTATCGCCGCCGTAACGCGCGGGTTTCCTACTAGTATATATATATATATGTAGAGGATCCGTAGGAAAATTGTTTTGTGTAGGAAGTGTAGGAAGTATTTTCAACCATTAGATCAAATCTGATTAAATCTTTAGATGAAGGGCATTATAGACTTTTTATCCATCTTTTATTTATTATAAACCCACTAAATTAGCAACTAACATCTAGATATTTATGAAGAATAATCATCCTAAATTAACTAATTATTCATTATTTTTCATAAGAATCATAAGATATTCATATCAAATAAGTTGATCAATACCCAAAAACTTGTTCGATTCTTCAAACATATAACCTATCTCTATCACTTGTTCGATTAATCTAGTCATGGCAGAAGGTTAACATCAGGAGTGTTTTATAATAACGTCAGGAGTGTTTTATAATGAAAGAGAAACTAGTATGCATTAATAAGGAGTGTTTTATAATATCATCGAAAGTGTTTTATAACAGTATAACATCAAGAGTGTTTTATAACTGGAGGTGTTTTATAACAAACAAAACACCGTTAAAATGTTTTAATCCACAACAACTACACCAAATATACATAAACATTTTATAAAACACTTCATATGTTTATCCATATAGAATAATCAACTAACAAAAGCCTTATATAAAACACTTCTGATGTTACGATTTTATAACAAATAAAAACACTGTTACGTGTTTCTTACACATAAGATGAAGATGAATGTTGAAGATGGGTACATAATTGATTTTGTTTTATGAAAATAAATGTTTGAATCTTGAATGATATTAATGAAAATAATAATTAGGAGAGAGAGAGAGGGGAGATACCATAAATGTAGAAAGCATTCAAACAAATTCTAAAAATATAGATATAAAATGACAGTGACACCCTCATTTAAAACACATATTGACGATCATACCCTTATATTCTTTAATATATTAATTAGATTTTAAACACCATCCATCTTTTAATCTCAACCATCCATCTTTAAATCTAATGGTTGAAAACACTTCCTACACTTCCTACACAAAACTATTTTTTTACAGGAACCCTACCCTATATATATATATATATATATATATATATATATACTAGTAGTGTGCCCGCGCGATGCGGCGAGGAACACAATGATATATTTTTTTACTATGGTCTCTGTTATGCTAAAAGAGCCTCAAATTTAAAATTCGTTTTAAGCCCCTAAAATGGTCAAGTCGGCCCTGGTAAATCACATAATACCTCAACTATACTCAAATTAAAGAGAATAAAATTCTTGTTTTTATGATATATATATATATATATATATATATTTTAAATTAACTTATGAAAAAATTATGGCCGTTTAAAAAATCATGGGGGTAGTTTCCTTAAAACAAGGGAAAACATGTAACTATTATTTTTAGTCTAATTCGGTTTGTTTTCGTTCCAGTTATTACTTAAACCTATCATATTATTTTTTTATATAAAAAAACTACACCAATACTATACTCAAATTAAAAAGGAATAAAATACTCGTTTATACAGTGTAATAATATTAAGAAAATATTAACTCACGAAAAAGTTATGGACGTTTAAAAATCATAGGGTAGTTGGTTAAATTAAGGGTGCAAAAGTATAATTACTATTTAAATAAACAAAAGTTAAGTAAAGATGAAGGGGTACATGTGTAAGAATTTTTTAAAAGACATGTTTTCCCTAAAAAAAAGTAGTTAATACCTGCATTGTGTTTTGTACTCTAAGCAATATACTTGTAAAACCTAAATTTTAAGAGATCATTGGAAAATGTATTATAATAAAGTTTAGATGATTTCTGTTCGTTTTCGTTTTTTTCCTTTGTTTTCGTTTCGGTTATTTCTTAACCCTAACATATAATTTTTTAAAAATTAAAAAACTAAAGCAATACTATACTCAACTTAAAGAGCATAAAATGCGCTTTTATACGGTGTAATAATATTAAGAAAATATTATCGTCTGAAAAAGTTATGAATGTTTAAAAATCGTGGGGTAGTTGGTTAAAAAAATGTGCAAAAGTGTAATTACTATTTAAGTAAACAGAAATTGAGTAAAGTTGAATGGGCAAATATTTAAGTATCGTATAAAATTATAATATAGTATAAATAGATAAGGGGGGAAAATGTAACTAATAAGGTGTATATGTGCAAGTTATGTTTGAAAAGACATAAATACCCTTAAAAAGTAGTTACTACATGCATTATGTGTTGGACTTTAAGCATTTATAATTGTATTACTTAAAAATTAAGAGGTCCTACTGAAATGATTTATAAGATAGTATAGATATATATATTCATACTCTTATTTTGGCACTTTGGAAAAGTGATAATTGTTTTTAAAACCATAATCTTTTGCAAATTTGCTTGACTATAAGATTAAAATCATATTTTCCACTGATGCAATTTAATCCATTCTTTTACGATTTACATATTAAAGTTAAATAAATAATGTTTAATATACAGTTAGTCTTATTAATATCAAACTTACAAGATATATAAATGCTATATATTTTTGTTTTACCTCAACTATATATTTTTTTTTCACTGGTTAATCAACCGTTTATAAAGAACATATGCTACTTATGGAATTATGTGACCTATGAAGCCTTTGAGAAATATAAAAAAAGATGTATATAAAGTTTTCATACAGCCATCCACCATGATAACTTGGATGAAACAAATCAGTGATGATACAAAAATTAATAGGGACCGCAATAACATTTGTAGGAATTCACGACACATGATTCAAGCTTTAGGAATTTTATTGGCCTTCGTTATTCCCCGTTGATTCATTACATTTTCATTATTGCAATCAAGGTGAGTTTACATAACCCTTTTTCACTATTTTGGGGTGAAGCATGTTACATTTTCAATTACAATTCAACATAAGTGTATATGTGTTATTCTATGTTGCATTATGTCTTAAATATTACTATGGTAAGCACAATTAGACTAGCATAATCATTAACTCCGTACAAGCCAACGATACACAATGATATATCTATTGGATAGACAACCCCACCCGGATACGTGTACCTCCAGTATGCGTAGCGTGGGTGATTGTTATCGATCAACAAAAACGAGTGAATCATATGTGTATGGGATGGACCACAATATTCTAGTCACAAGGTTTGATTATGCACACGATTTACCGGGTAGTATTATTTTCACATATGGACTAGACTTGCCATGACACTCGAATTGTACAAATTTTATTCAATATTCAAACCTATGTAATTCTCGCCAACTTTTGTTGACCCAAAATATTTTCAAACTTAACATGTTTCAGGTTATAGCTTTGCTTGAAGATTTGAGTTAATGCATGAAGATTTAGATTTAGCATTTTTCATTTGATGTACAAATTCTTTTTAGAACAATTGTATGTAATTCATTTAAATCGATTAATGAAACTTATTATTTACCTTGATCTACTGAACAATCATCAATACGTGACATCCCGATGTTTCCGCCATCGGTTGGGGTGTTACAGGTACCTAGGGAAGAAAATGCTGAAACTGATTCCATAGCAAACTTAGGATCTTCTCTGAATTTACCAGAAGGGTCCAAAATCCCTATCATCCACATCTTGAAGCCAACAACTCTAGAGGTGCATCCTAAGGATAATATTGTGCATCCTGGTTACACTCACTTTCATTATAACTAAGCTTTAAATCTCAAAATTTTACAGTTTAAATCAATCCCATTTCATAATCATATATGGGTTTCATAATCACACTTCATCTTACCATCTTAGCCACTTGTTTGATTATTTTCAACACCCTACCCAAATCATATTATTGCCTTTTTCAACATGTTACATATTTTTAAACTATAACCTCATAACCTGAGTATACCCTAGCACAACACTAAAGATTTCTTAATATTGTCAAATTTTTATCACCTATAAACTATGGAAAATACATATTTTTGTCAAAAGATGTCCTCAAACTTAATTTCTAAATTCAAATGTTTATTCATTAGCGTAACAAAGGATTTTCGATATAATGTCACCTTGATCTATAAAACCTAATGTCGTGTTTAAAATCTCCGACTAACTGAAATATTCTGATCTAAAGCCACTTAGTTTGTACTATTTAACAACTTTTGTTTTATGTACAAAACCAATTTAAAAAAAAAAAAATCTTTCCATCCTCATGAACAAAATTTAATCTCTAATTCCCCATTGACATCTACTTATTTTCAACTTGTTCAAACTTTTACAGTTTTGGTATTTACCACAATCACGTTTTCTCATACGCTTGATTTTAATATTTGATTCAAACCCCACGATTCATACTTCTAAATAATCTCCTTACTACTTGTGCCTCTTTGAAAACCTATAAAATAAACCCTTTATTACTATCTTCACATTCACCATCTTTCATAACCTTGATGTTACTTTAAGTTCATCATCATCCTCTCAAGAACTAATTTCATATCCTTTACCATCTTGAACATGAACTTGACCTCCATGATAACCATACTGTTGAAAATTTGATTGTTTATTGCATAAAACCTTATTCTTAGTGATACATGAGGATTTGATTATCTACTATATTTGAACATTTGATACTTGAAATCATGGAATATGAACTATTTGCTATAATCACAACTAGAGTCATTAACCTTGTCTAGGGAAACTCAGTTACAACTCGCATGCTATACTTAATACTTGATGCATTCATAAACTTACTTGCATGTGTGTATTTTCAATTGACAACTTATATGTTAAACTACAAAAATAATTATAACAATTATCCACTTAACAACTGGTAGAGGATGAAGTACATGCTCAACAGTTGGTAGACCTAATAACCTGCTCAACGATTGGTAGAGGTCATTATGCCTGCTCAACAGTCGGTAGAGGTTCTAATAACCTGCTCAATGACTGGTAGAGGCTATCGCACCTGCTCAACAATCGTAGAGGTTCCTACTCACTGACTGGTAGAGGTCTTTTTCCTGCTCAACAGTTGGGGTCATTTTTGGATACATTGTACACGTGTTTGTTTTACATGTGTGTTTAGAGTCATAGAAGGACACAAAACCCTAATGTAAGGTAAATTGGTGATTGCGGTCCGGAACGTTTTCGTGGTGTGAAATTCTATTAGGGTTTTTGGTAGATGTCCAGTATGTTTTCGTGGCATCAAAGGTGTGGTGGGTTAGCTACTAAATCCTATATATAAACACTAGTTAGAAAATATTTTCACAATTTAATTGTAATCACCCCAAATTATCCCAATCTTTATCATTTGGAAACTTAGTGCTTTGTGTTCACTTGTATCTCGACTGATCGACATTACTTTTGTTTTACCTCAACTATATATTTTTTTTTCACTGGTTAATCAACCGTTTATAAAGAACATATGCTACTTATGGAATTATGTGACCTATGAGGCCTTTGAGAAATATAAAAAAAGATGTATATAAAGTTTTCATACAGCCATCCACCATGATAACTTGGATGAAACAAATCAGTGATGATACAAAAATTAATAGGGACCGCAATAACATTTGTAGGAATTCACGACACATGATTCAAGCTTTAGGAATTTTATTGGCCTTCGTTATTCCCCGTTGATTCATTACATTTTCATTATTGCAATCAAGGTGAGTTTACATAACCCTTTTTCACTATTTTGGGGTGAAGCATGTTACATTTTCAATTACAATTCAACATAAGTGTATATGTGTTATTCTATGTTGCATTATATCTTAAATATTACTATGGTAAGCACAATTAGACTAGCATAATCATTAACTCCGTACAAGCCAACGATACACAATGATATATCTATTGGACAGACAACCCCAC
Source organism: Ambrosia x helenae (assembly GCA_030844895.1). Lineage (NCBI taxonomy): Eukaryota > Viridiplantae > Streptophyta > Magnoliopsida > Asterales > Asteraceae > Ambrosia > Ambrosia x helenae. The sequence goes on along the minus strand of CM061224.1, from coordinate 92,958,098 downwards.
CCGGATACGGGTACCTCCAGTATGGGTAGCGTGGGTGATTGTTATCGATCAACAAAAACGAGTGAATCATATGTGTATGGGATGGACCACAATATTCTTGTCACAAGGTTTGATTATGCACACGATTTACCGGGTAGTATTATTTTCACATATGGACTAGACTTGCCATGACACTCGAATTGTACAAATTTTATTCAATATTCAAACCTATGTAATTCTCGCCAACTTTTGTTGACCCAAAATATTTTCAAACTTAACATGTTTCAGGTTATAGCTTTGCTTGAAGATTTGAGTTAATGCATGAAGATTTAGATTTAGCATTTTTCATTTGATGTACAAATTCTTTTTAGAACAATTGTATGTAATTCATTTAAATCGATTAATGAAACTTATTATTTACCTTGATCTACTGAACAATCATCAATACGTGACATCCCGATGTTTCTGCCATCGGTTGGGGTGTTACAGGTACCTAGGGAAGAAAATGCTGAAACTGATTCCATAGCAAACTTAGGATCTTCTCTGAATTTACCAGAAGGGTCCAAAATCCCTATCATCCACATCTTGAAGCCAACAACTCTAGAGGTGCATCCTAAGGATAATATTGTGCATCCTGGTTACACTCACTTTCATTATAACTAAGCTTTAAATCTCAAAATTTTACAGTTTAAATCAATCCCATTTCATAATCATATATGGGTTTCATAATCACACTTCATCTTACCATCTTAGCCACTTGTTTGATTATTTTCAACACCCTACCCAAATCATATTATTGCCTTTTTCAACATGATGTGTCGTAAAACACATCTATTCTCATATGTATTCTGAGTTATAATTGAGTCTTTTGTATATAGTTTTTAGTAATTTTAGGCGTGTATTCGTTTGTTTGTCTATTTTTGTCATTGTATAGTTTTTTTATTAATTTTTAGTACTTATTTATTTATTTTATATTTTGGTAGGTGTTCGTGTGGACGTTGGAGCGTAAACGATGAACTTTGGTCGAGCCAAGAATAACCGAGCCAGAAACATGGAGTAATAATAATACTAATACTATAATAATAATAATAATAATAAAAAAAAAGGAAAAGGCATTGACTTGGGCTCGTGGCCCAAGCCACAAACAAATTGCCAATTCAAAAGATATAATGTTTTTGACGGCAACATTTAGGAAAAACTGGAGATAATTATCAAACAATTCATTCCTTCGCACAAAGAAACAAAGGGACCGGCCAAGAATCGGTGACGATCGAACGAGCACGGAAGGAGAAAAGGCCACGGGCACGTTAAAGATCAAGAGCCAACGAGCCTTGGGTTAGGTTTAGTTTTTATTTATTTTTTCTATAGACATGGTTAAAGCTATATTTATTTATTTTGTGAACATGTTTTTAATTATTATGAACTAGACTTTTATGGTTGCTTAGGTTTATGAACTAGACACGTTATTTGCGGTATTTAATGATTTTTGGTTTTTAGTTTTGATGTGTAGAATTACATGACTTTAACTTTTATTGTTGGATTTGATATATGTGTGTTGGTGTTAATTTTATTTGAGGTTTGTTTATTGGTTTTGTGGAGCTAGGCATGTAGAGATACCCCCTAGGTCTTGAAATCAATCTAGTTCGTCAACTTAGGTTAGCGTGCTAGTATTTGGAGTTGGAGTACGACACAAGTATAACAAACTAATATAATAAATTAACTAAGACGTGCAGTCCATTCTTGAGGGTGAGAAATCTAACTCGAGATTGCTAGGTGACTAACTAGGCATTGTTCGGTAGTTGGCAAGCGCTAGGGCGGGAATCGCTACTTGTCCGTGTTTAGAGTTTTCCTAGGTTTTCTTCAGTAGAGTTTAAGTCTGCTTCATAGTTTGAGGGTTTTAATCCAGGAGAGATTTTAATCTGATTTCTGTGGGATTTTGGTACGCTAGGGCGATCCAGATCCATCTTAGCATTTCTACACTTGTCCCGCCTTAAGTCTAGTGAGCTATCCTTGACAGGAGGTTTATTAGGTAAGAATAGGGTCTCAAGTTAATTACCAGATTCAGGATCTATTGCTAGTGTCTAGGGATTTTACCTAAGTAACCAACCTTCTTCCTATCCGATTTCTCCAAGTTCCTAGTTCCCATAAGTAGTTGAGGTTATTTTGTTTATATTTAGTTCCTTCTAAGTTTATAATTATTAGTTTAACCCCCCATTTAAGTATATATTTATTTAGGCTAGTATTCGGTAGAGGTTGTGATCTAGAGTGCATTCGCGTCTTTGGGTTCGATACTCGGTCTTATCTGTTTACTGCTTTGCGACCGGTACACTTGCCGTGCGTGTGTAGTTTTTGGGTGAGTCGTTTTAATTAAAGCTTGTGTTATTTTTTTTATATATACATTTACACACATTAAGTTTTTGGCGCCGTTGCCGGGGACGCAATTCGCACTCTTGAGAACTTCCCAAACCGTTTGTCTGGTCTTTTAATTTGTAAATAGTTTTTGTTTTTTTTTCTGTACTTATTATTTTTTATTTTTTATTTGTTTTTATTCTTAATATATAATTTTTTTTTAATCATGTGCGAGATCTGCGGAGGACCCCACTTTACCATAAGATGCCCTCATTCATATTCATCGGGGTATTCCACAGATTATTATTCTAACACGTATTTGCAGCCGCAGCCATATCAGTTATACCAGCCTTCATATCCACAGGCTAACCGGTGGTTTAACCCTGCAATATCTGAGCCACTAGATAGAATAAAAAGTCGGATTGATCGTCTACAAGCTGAGATGTATGAGGATAGGCATGGTGGTAACTCGTCAGAGTATCCACCTAGCCAACATTTGTATCCACATCCCGATTATCGGGATGTCTCGTCTCACACTAGACCCGATTTTGCCGCCTTAGTTGCTAAACAACAGCTCATGCTCGAGGATATCGATTCTTTGCTATCCAAGCACACCGAATCTTTGAGGGAACAAGATGCGGCACTTAAAAGGCTAGAGGCTCAGGTGGATGAACTGAAGACCATAATGGACGTTGAAGTCCCACCTCCAGTTCAGCAGGTTTATTTCACAAATGATGACCCAGACGAGATGGTAACATTTACATTACCTGATTGTATTAGTCCCGTTGCTGAAACTGTTTGTCCTTACTCATCTGATTCTGTGCATGATTTAACTGACCCATATGATTCTTTACACTTGTCTTGTGAGGATGATATTTTGCAGGATTCAGGGTTAGAGCCAGAGACCATAATGGACGCCTTAGTCCCACCTCCGGTTCAACAGGATGAGCAGCCTCGCCAGATCTCTAGTTCAGCAGCATATCCTTGGGAGGCAGATGTCTGGAGTGATGATGAGGAGATAGAAAGGATAGCCTGGGACGCGCATAGGAAAGCCATGATGGAGAAGATAGGGGAGGCTGAGGAAGATATGGATTTTTCAGAATCCACAGGCTGGCTGTTTGAGGAAGAAGTGGTGGAAGAGGAAGACACCACTGACCTGCTTGAAGAAGCAGCTGATGGAGAAGCAGAGTTTGGTGACGAGTTGGTTGATTTGTCAGCCCCAGAAGTGGACAAAAATTTTGAACAAGTGTCACCAAACAAGGAAGATGAGAAAGAAGCAGTGGTGGAAGAAGAAGAACACCACAGCCGGCCCGTGCAGGCATTGGATATTACACTGCTACTAGTGCCACCACCATGGTCACCACCACGGGAGAAGGCGAAGAGGCACCTGGACCGACACAGGGTGAGGGTCAGGAGTTGCAGAGACAACAAGTCCCCTCATTACATGCCAAGAATCAGGTTTGGTCCAGGTAAATTTAAATATTGGTGGCCCGACCCATTTAAATTCGATAAAATATTTTTCAATTCCACTAATTTAATTTTGCTAAATAATATGGACCGGGTGGAATTAAATGGGTTGGATCGGGTCCAGATAAAAGAGAAGCCCCCTGATTAAGTTTAAGTGTGGGGAGGCTCTGTAGAGTTTGTAAATTTATATTTATACCTATTTTTTTTTCTAGCTTTTCATTTTTTTTATTTGTGGTCTGTCAATCGGTAGTGGTTCATAGGTTTTTATTTTTTAATTTTTTGTGTCTTTGAGTCTGTTTGCAAGTTTGCGTGTTTGCTTGGGTAGAGGAAATTTCGTCATGAGCGGATCCCATGTATTTATCTCTCTATATATTTTATGACTGGGAGTTTTGGTAGTGGTTTGGGTAATAAGAGAATTTTTCTATAAAAAAAAAAAAATTAGTTAACTTTCTCTGAAAAAAGACTTTTCACGTAATGTGAGGAGTCTGGGCTGACCTGTTCGCCTCATGCGACCAGCTATTACCCCGGAAAGTTATATATTTTTTTCACTAGCAACGCGTGTTGTGATCACCAGTGTCCTTCACGTTGAGCGAGAACCAGATTTTTTTTTCTTTTCTACCCATTTGATTCTACCACCATTCACCGCCATTTTGCCACGCAGGTACGTTTTCTTGTTTGTTGTTATATTTTGAGTCTAAGTCAGTAGTTTGAGTCTTTTTATTTTTGTGTGGTTCGGTATTATGCTCGGGTTTTGTTTGTTTTGTTTTGCGCAGGTTTGGATTGCACCGTCCGTACTCAATCTCCATTCGGGTGATTCCAGAGCTGTTTATCATTTGTCAAGGCAAGCCCAGAGTTTACCAGTGTGTCAGAGCCGATCGCGACCAAAATGCTATACGATCGAGCTGGATTGGACTAGAGCTTACGAAGAAAAATTAACCAGCTAAGTCCTTTTCAATTTGCCCTCGTTTTTTTTATTTTGTATTCGGAATTTATTTTTTATTTTGAGTCGTTTTCTATTCCTACATTGAGGGCAATGTAGAGTTTAAGTGTGGGGACGGGAAACTGTCGTTTTGTCTGTATATAGAGTCGTCAAAAAAAAAAAAAAAAGTCCCTGATTTTGAAGTTTGCATTATATAAAATATGGAAAATGATAGGTAAAGTTAGGTGTCCGGTTTTCAAATAGTATGTATAATAAGAGATTAAAATTGATTGAAAACGTGTCTGATTTGGGATATGTGGGTAGGCTCGGCCGGTAGAAAGGTTTCCTTTGAAAAGTAATAAATTAATTATGTTAGGCTATTTTGTGGGTTCTCATCTAGGAGAAACGGCGAGACCAAAACCGCCAAAAATAGTATAAGAAGTACCGTTATAAGTAGAAAACCGTTAGAATTTCTAATCACTTAAAAAAAATATAGAAATCAAAGCAAAAATGCTGAAGCTTAAGGTGCCTGGCCACTGGGATAGTGACTTGGATTGGTCACACCCTCTGAGTTAAGTATGCTGAGATGAAAAAAAAAATGCTGAAGCTTAAGGTGCCTGGCCACTGGGATAGCGACTTGGATTGGTCACACCCTCTGAGTTAAGTATGCAAAAAAAAAATAAAAAAAAAATAAAAAATGATATTTTTCTATTCCTTTATCCATTTCTATTACTTAAATGGGGGGTTAAACTAATAATTATAAACTTAGAAGGAACTAAATATAAACAAAATAACCTCAACTACTTATGGGAACTAGGAACTTGGAGAAATCGGATAGGAAGAAGGTTGGTTACTTAGGTAAAATCCCTAGACACTAGCAATAGATCCTGAATCTGGTAATTAACTTGAGACCCTATTCTTACCTAATAAACCTCCTGTCAAGGATAGCTCACTAGACTTAAGGCGGGACAAGTGTAGAAATGCTAAGATGGATCTGGATCGCCCTAGCGTACCAAAATCCCACAGAAATCAGATTAAAATCTCTCCTGGATTAAAACCCTCAAACTATGAAGCAGACTTAAACTCTACTGAAGAAAACCTAGGAAAACTCTAAACACGGACAAGTAGCGACTCCCGCCCTAGCGCTTGCCAACTACCGAACAATGCCTAGTTAGTCACCTAGCAATCTCGAGTTAGATTTCTCACCCTCAAGAATGGACTGCACGTCTTAGTTAATTTATTATATTAGTTTGTTATACTTGTGTCGTACTCCAACTCCAAATACTAGCACGCTAACCTAAGTTGACGAACTAGATTGATTTCAAGACCTAGGGGGTATCTCTACATGCCTAGCTCCACAAAACCAATAAACAAACCTCAAATAAAATTAACACCAACACACATATATCAAATCCAACAATAAAAGTTAAAGTCATGTAATTCTACACATCAAAACTAAAAACCAAAAATCATTAAATACCGCAAATAACGTGTCTAGTTCATAAACCTAAGCAACCATAAAAGTCTAGTTCATAATAATTAAAAACATGCTCACAAAATAAATAAATATAGCTTTAACCATGTCTATAGAAAAAATAAATAAAAACTAAACCTAACCCAAGGCTCGTTGGCTCTTGATCTTTAACGTGCCCGTGGCCTTTTCTCCTTCCGTGCTCGTTCGATCGTCACCGATTCTTGGCCGGTCCCTTTGTTTCTTTGTGCGAAGGAATGAATTGTTTGATAATTATCTCCAGTTTTTCCTAAATGTTGCCGTCAAAAACATTATATCTTTTGAATTGGCAATTTGTTTGTGGCTTGGGCCACGAGCCCAAGTCAATGCCTTTTCCTTTTTTTTTTTTTATTATTATTATTATTATAGTATTAGTATTATTATTACTCCATGTTTCTGGCTCGGTTATTCTTGGCTCGACCAAAGTTCATCGTTTACGCTCCAACGTCCACACGAACACCTACCAAAATATAAAATAAATAAATAAGTACTAAAAATTAATAAAAAAACTATACAATGACAAAAATAGACAAACAAACGAATACACGCCTAAAATTACTAAAAACTATATACAAAAGACTCAATTATAACTCAGAATACATATGAGAATAGATGTGTTTTACGACACATCACAACATGTTACATATTTTTAAACTATAACCTCATAACCTGAGTATACCCTAGCACAACACTAAAGATTTCTTAATATTGTCAAATTTTTATCACCTATAAACTATGGAAAATACATATTTTTGTCAAAAGATGTCCTCAAACTTAATTTCTAAATTCAAATGTTTATTCATTAGCGTAACAAAGGATTTTCGATATAATGTCACCTTGATCTATAAAACCTAATGTCGTGTTTAAAATCTCCGACTAACTGAAATATTCTGATCTAAAGCCACTTAGTTTGTACTATTTAACAACTTTTGTTTTATGTACAAAACCAATTTAAAAAAAAAAAAAAATCTTTCCATCCTCATGAACAAAATTTAATCTCTAATTCCCCATTGACATCTACTTATTTTCAACTTGTTCGAACTTTTACAGTTTTGGTATTTACCACAATCACGTTTTCTCATACGCTTGATTTTAATATTTGATTCAAACCCCACGATTCATACTTCTAAATAATCTCCTTACTACTTGTGCCTCTTTGAAAACCTATAAAATAAACCCTTTATTACTATCTTCACATTCACCATCTTTCATAACCTTGATGTTACTTTAAGTTCATCATCATCCTCTCAAGAACTAATTTCATATCCTTTACCATCTTGAACATGAACTTGACCTCCATGATAACCATACTGTTGAAAATTTGATTGTTTATTGCATAAAACCTTATTCTTAGTGATACATGAGGATTTGATTATCTACTATATTTGAACATTTGATACTTGAAATCATGGAATATGAACTATTTGCTATAATCACAACTAGAGTCATTAACCTTGTCTAGGGAAACTCAGTTACAACTCGCATGCTATACTTAATACTTGATGCATTCATAAACTTACTTGCATGTGTGTATTTTCAATTGACAACTTATATGTTAAACTACAAAAATAATTATAACAATTATCCACTTAACAACTGGTAGAGGATGAAGTACATGCTCAACAGTTGGTAGACCTAATAACCTGCTCAACGATTGGTAGAGGTCATTATGCCTGCTCAACAGTCGGTAGAGGTTCTAATAACCTGCTCAATGACTGGTAGAGGCTATCGCACCTGCTCAACAATCGGTAGAGGTTCCTACTCACTGACTGGTAGAGGTCTTTTTCCTGCTCAACAGTTGGGGTCATTTTTGGATACATTGTACACGTGTTTGTTTTACATGTGTGTTTAGAGTCATAGAAGGACACAAAACCCTAATGTAAGGTAAATTGGTGATTGCGGTCCGGAACGTTTTCGTGGTGTGAAATTCTATTAGGGTTTTTGGTAGATGTCCAGTATGTTTTCGTGGCATCAAAGGTGTGGTGGGTTAGCTACTAAATCCTATATATAAACACTAGTTAGAAAATATTTTCACAATTTAATTGTAATCACCCCAAATTATCCCAATCTTTATCATTTGGAAACTTAGTGCTTTGTGTTCACTTGTATCTCGACTGATCGACATTACTTTTGTACCCCTAGTCCCTTACTTTTTTTTTACACAACCATGTAAACCGTGACTATAATTGTAATTTTCTCATAGATCCCCAATCCAGTTTTAAAACTTTTCTCTAAAAAATTTTCGGGACAAAAATTTCTAAAGTAGTGGAGACTGTAACATTCGCGTCTTTTCTAAGACTTGTATTATAACTTTAGGGAACTAAAGTGACAATAATCTAAAAATTTAAAATCGCATAAGACATTTTTGGTAGAATTGTAATATTCGAAAATCCATAAACATAAGAATAACCAATAATCGATTTACTATGACGTTTCTTGATCGCGTTCAATACAACTTGAAACTGAATAAAAGAATTTTGACAAGTTCCGAACATTTCACCACTAAATATTTTTAGCAAAAATTTGTGCTTTAAAACAAATAAATAAATCAATAATAATAATATTATGTTATACTAGAATTATAATGAAACTTTAAACCAAATACTAACATTTGACATTTTTTTAGTCATTCACTACTAGAAAAAAGCTCTTTCTTGACGCGCATTGCGCGTCATGAAAGGGTGTTTATGACACGCAAAAGAACGTCATTATAGGCATAGTCATAAAAATAATATGACATGCAGGCGCGTGTCATCTTTTAATGACACGCATTCATGACACGCATTCATGACACGCATTCATGACACGCATTTATGACACGCGTTTTTGACACTACCTTATGACATTCAGTTTGCGTGTCATTATTTTTTTTTCCAAAAAAAAAAATTTATTACGTATATTATTAATAATTGATGCTGATTCTTTTATAATAACCTGCTCTAATAAGCTACAAATCAATAAATTTCCCCATAATAATATGCATATATTATATATACCAAAAAACCATTACAATATAAGTATTTGTCGATTTCTACGACAAGTATTAAATGGTTATAAAAATATCGTGTCAATAAATTACGTTGTCTAGACTTAAAAATACGGATCACTTGAAAATAAAGGTTGCTACATAACTTGACCATTCTTCACGAATGGCATCCATATCCGCATCCGTATAAGCTTCTACTCCTCCCCCAACCTGAAACAACAATTAAATTAATAAGATGAAAATGTTAAGGTTCGCGATGGTTTAGTTTCAAGAAAACAAAGGCCGCTAAAATTTGCCTCGATCAACTTACATTATCTAATATTTCAAGTCCGCCCTGAACAATCTCTTTCATGAATTTCATGATATAATAACCGCACTCCGTACTTCCTGGCTGCATTGGACACTGCGCAATAAAAAAATTACAATTGATTATTAACATTCCTAAGGCTACAACAATTGATTTTTAACTATCTAGAATAAGTCTCATGGGTTAACAATTATGTCTAGATTTATATAACAGTAAGTCTCATGGGTTAACAATTATGTCTAAATTCATAAGCTTAGACAAGAAAATAATGCAGCCTAAATTAACATTAAAAAGAAAAATTAAGTGCTCACCTTGGTGTTGACACATTTGAGTCTAACCCTTTTGCCGGTAGCATTTTGTGTAGCATACATGGCCATCGCCCTATTTAAAAATAAGATGTATATTAAACCCTTTTGCCGGTAGCATTTTCAAACCCAACATACACGACATTTACTTACGTATCAAGAATTTTTCGCAACGGCTCAAAGACATTCGCAGGGCCTACAGAATCGAGATAATAACACCTTTCTTCTTTCAGGTCAAGGACTGCCAGCACCCAATGGTTTCTACAAAACCAAAAATGAAACTTCTGTCATAGTACAAGTTCTTATATAGTCCTCATACCAACAAAACATCAAAAAGAAAGAATGTTCATAAACTTATAATCAAGTATCAGAAACTTTCAGTTTCTTACGCCGTTTACGAACAATTATTTAATTGGGAAATCATACCCGGGATTGTAGGGAATTAAGATTTTGTCCTTGCTCTTTCTCTGTAATAAACGATCTACAATCGCTCTACTTGCATGCTCGATATTATGTTGGGATTTGGGTTTGCGGTCAGATGGCGAGATTATAGCCGGGTTCGCAAAACAAATTCCATGATCCGGTTTTTGGCCACTCTTTATTTGCGAATCCAATAACCTGTTAACATACAAAATAACCGAATCGATATTGTGTTTTACGAACAATTATTTAGACTAAACTTAATCACTTACAAAATATAAGAACTGATTACACCACCGCTCAGCTCATTCATTGTAAAAATGGCTTCAAAATCATCCCAAGAAACATACGTGAAACTCTCATGCCCAAATACATCCTCATCAAATGGCATTCTCATAGACTCCTGCTTTTTAAGTTGTCCATCAACTATGTGGGCAGCCATCATCAAAGGCCCACTCATCTCTATTCTAACCCTTTCCTTCCTTTGTGCTCTAGTCATCCTTCTTTTTCCTACATCCTCAACAACTTGCATTTTGCCTTTGATATGTTTCTTGCTTTCTGTTTTTTCACCATGTTCATTTTCATTATCTATTTTGTATTCATAGTTAGCTTCATGAACATTTTCATTTTCTTGTTTGTATTCCTTAGCAACTTCTCTTTCTTTTTTGTTTTCCTCAGCATCTTCCCTGGGCCGTTTCTTTTCTTTCTGTATTTGATTTTTGTCTTTATCAGCCGGTTGTCTCTTTTGTTTCGCCACCGCTTTTTCCTACAAATGAAAATAAATAACTTCTTTAAATTATATACATCGTGAATGTATGCATTAAATATATGTAAATATTATTACCAAGTCACAACAACGAATGACAAGATGACTCGGCCAACTTAAGATGTGCCCAACCGCTTCTTTAACCGTCTCAACAAACTCATCTTCTAGTGGATTAGGTACTTTAGCTTCTTGTTGTAAAGCTATGTCCACCATAACTTCAACAAACTCCTCTTCATATGCATCCTTGATTATGGTTCCGTTGGCGACAATATTTGAGGGAACGCCAATTGCTAGAAAACAAGCATCATCCTACAAATATATATATATATAGATATATATATATATATATAGAAATTATAAAGAAATCTTACTTATAAAATACACATAAACTATTTAAAGAGAACACTTGTAACTCGTACTTACAATCGGCTCTTCAAATGAGTCGTCTTTAAAATCTTCATTGCCCCATATTTGGCAACTTGCGGCTTCAGACACATTATTCGCACCTCTTTTTAGTTTATCTAACTCTTCTTCAAGTTTATTGAACCGTTGATCATACTTTTTCTTCTCTTTCTCCATGTAATGTTTAACGCTCTTGGGTAGGTGAAAATACTGGCGTGGCGTTACAAATCTACCCATTCCGCGCACATGCCCCCGCTGTTCCTTAGTACCTAGGGCCTCAGCAAGCACGTCATGTGTTCTCTCTACAGAACCTTCAGAATTTAGCAGCTTGTCCTAAATGTGAAACAGCGAAATATTTAGTAAGAAAATAGTTTTCAGTACAAAAATTTCAATAATAACTAAAAAAAAAAAAATCGAATAAGATAGAACATTTTGTTAACTGTTTTAGCTTATTACCTTTTTTTTTCAAGTATCCATTTCTTATAAATTTAATGCAATTTTGACTTATCTATTCTATATTTCTAAGTATCCATTTCTTAGAATTACTATCGGGCATCCTTCATTTAATGACAACGGCGTATTTTCTTGACAACCATACGAGTCGCTGCGAGTCGCTTTAATTTGCGCTGAATAGACTCAGAAACTGCGCTGAATAGACTCAGGCGTAGCAGCACTGCTTAAAAGCACGCAGAAAGCGCGCAGAAAGCGCGCAGAAACTGCTGCCAAACAGTGCTTAAAAGCGCGCAGAAACTGCTGCCAAACAGTGCTTAAAAGCGCGCAGAAACTGCTGCCAAACAGTGCTTAAAAGCGCGCAGAAACTGCTGCCAAACAGTGCTTAAAAGCGCGCAGAAAGCGCGCAGAAGCTGCTGCCAAACAGTGCTTAAAAGGGCGCAGAAAGCGCGCAGATGATCAACCGTGCTTAAAAGCGCGCAGAAAGCCCGCAGAAAGCGCGCAGATGTCAGAAAGGCGTAGATGTCAGAAAGGCGTCAATCCGTAATGATCAACCGTATGCTCCGTAATGATCATGAGACAGACATTAAAGAACAAAATGATGCTATAAAACAAGAAACAGAATCTGCGCTTATGAAAAATGTGGATTTGGTTCGAGCTAATGATACTTCAAACGAGATTATGTCGGTTCAAGAAACTAATGAGCAGGTGAAGCTGGCGACGATAGAAGCTAAACAAGAACAAGAAAAGGTATTTGCAGAGAAAAATGTTTGAAAGTTGGCACATAAAGCTGCACACAGACATCTGCGAGTCGCCTTTCTGCGCCTTTCTGTAGCCTTTCTGCGCGCTTTTAAGCAGTGCTGCACACAGACATCCGTTTCTGACCAAAAATCTCGGTACACAGTAGGCAAGAACAGTTAAATGACACTTAACAGGAGTATAAAACACTTACAATTTTATCTACAACTACTTGGACATGTTTGTCGAAACCTCCTAATTTCCTCTCTCTTGCTTTTTTCCATAGCACTGCCCTATCAATCTCTTCTTCCGTCTTCCCAGATTCTTCCATCTATATATTAAGAATAACAAAAGTGAGTTAGCATAAAATTCAACAAGTAAACTATTCAATCAGTTTAATTCATACCAACTCAGCCTTGAGTTTGGCATATCCCTTTCTGCTCAAACGATGATTGTATATATTTTTTGCACGGACTTCTTTAGCTTTTTTACTTTTCTCCTGCATTAGAAACACACCATTAATTTAATTTAATTTCATACAATAACCTGTACAATGAAGGAAAAAGTTTAACGAACCTCCCACGTTTTCGAAGTTCTTTGGGATACAAATACTTTCCAGTCGTCTTTTCCCACTTCTGGACGCTTTTGAGGAGGATTGAGTAAATTCTTCCTGAGCTCGGGGTCATCTTTTTGTACCTCAATATAATCCTTATACAAGGTATATTTGAAATTTCTCCACTTGGTCCCAATTGATTGTAAAGTTTGAATCCGGCTCTTTGGGTCAACTGCATAATTTGCCTGAAACATAGAGCGTAATGAAATAATATATGTTACTATTATGCTACCACTAATTTGAAGTTAAGATTATATGTTGGACTTACCAAAACATATTGCCATATTTCTTCTTTTGTATCCTCACTAACGTCATTCCAACTCGCATAACTTATAGGAATCATACTTCTTGCTATCGCTCCCTCAAAAGTAGACAGCTTGGTTGACACGTCTCCAATGGGGACACCTTGGGCATCGTAAGTAACTACAGGTTTCCCTTTATGACTTGGTTTCTTTTTCATATATGTCGGACCTCTAAGTGATTTGTCATCTTCATCATGATACGAACCATAATTCGGATCCATATCAGGAAAAAAAACCTATTTCAACATGTTCAGAAGGAAAATTAAGTAATAAAAAACAAATTTCATGTACTTTATTCTCTTCATCATGATCCAAAGCATAATTAAATAATAGAAACACATAATTAAACACATAAACAAACACATAGTTCAAACATTTAAGACATAATTATAGACATACAAGAATCTAAAGAAAAACACAAAAACTAAAGTTTAAATTAATATGCCCTCTCCATCATTGCGCCTACACGAAAAATCATCATCAAGTTCTACTAAAGCGGAGTCTTGTGTAACATCACCAGCAACATCAAATTCCAAAATATCATCAGTTTCATCGCTTGCTCCATACTTGTACATCTTATGAGGTGTGAAGCCAACAACACACAAATTATCATCTTGTTGATCTTGAACATAAAAAACTTGTTTGGCTTGACTAGCTAATATGAAGCGTTCAGACTGGTGACCAAGCTTGTTAAAATTTACCACGGTGAATCCAAAATCATCCTTTTTTACTCCACGACTATCAGCCCAATCACACATGAAAACAGGAATGGTAAACATTCGATAATCAAGATCCCATATCTCCTTAATACGACCAAAGTAAGTAACAGTGCCATACACGGGACTGGTGTCTTTTGCACTAGTAATCTGCATAGCATGTGCAACTAAAGATACTCCGCTGCATTGAGTTGTTTTAGATTCATCTCGAGTTGTTGTATGGAACTGATACTCATTTATGGCAAAACCGCTATATTTTTTAACAGTAAAATTAGGCCCTTTGGCCAACCAACGAACATTGTCATAAATATCTTCTCCACCAGCCAAACGCTTTTCAACCTATTGGAAAAAGAATTACTATAATTCACACAAAATTGCTAAAAAAATATCGTAATTGTAAGAAACTTTTTAAAAATAGACCTCCTTCTTAAGCCAACTAATAAATGTTCGACTGTGTTGGTTTTGTAACCATGTAGTATTTCGAGAGGCGCGAGGGTTGAGATCCTTCAATTCCAACATATGTTGCCTGAAGTATAGTAGATGTTAGAAGAAACTTTAAGTATTATATACAGTACAAAGAGTATACAGTTTTATGCGATGCTCACTCTATATACGGCTCCACAACAGCACTGTTTCTTAATACATAAAGATGAGCTTGATCGAGTAACTGAGCATCCACACCATTGATTGTAGCCCGCGATAAAGGCCTACCGGTGCGGATTGTTTCATCAACACGTTCATAAGGATTGCCAATTGATTTCATGTTTTTTAAGTAACCGGAGCAAAATTCTAGGGCTTCCTCTGCCACATAACATTCTGCAATGCAACCCTCGGGTCGATAATGATTTCGTACATACCCTTTGAGTGTTTTCATGTATCTCTCAAATGGGTACATCCACCTAAAATGAACCGGGCCACATAACCTCACTTCTCTAACTAAATGCACCATCAAGTGAATCATGACATCAAAGAACGAAGGAGGAAAATACTTCTCTAACAAACACAAAGTTAATACGATGTCACTTTGCAACTTGCTTAGCTTGCTAACATCAACAACTTTACTACACAACTTATTGAAAAAATTACACAAGCTTATTATTGTTTTCCTCACTTTCTCGTGTAACACCCCCTTGATTGCAAAAGGAAGAAGTTGTTGCATCAGTACATGACATTCATTAGACTTCAAACCATTCATCATGGAAACATCATCGGACACGAGATTCTTAAAATTGGAAGAGTACCCATCAGGCACTTTTATGTTAGACAATGTATTATAAAATAGATGTTTCTCCGCGGTATTCAATGTGTAGCATGCAGCCGGAAGCAAAAGTCGTTTCCCTTTTTGTTGAGGTTGTAGTTCAGGCTTAATGCCCAACTCCTCAAGATCTTGTCGTGCATTTAACCCATCCTTTGTCTTGTGAGGCAAATTCAACAATGTCCCGTAAACACTCTCACACACATTTTTTTCTATGTGCATAACATCTAATTGATGACGAACAAGCAACTTCTTCCAATATTCAAGTTCAAAAAAAATTGATTTTTTATGCCACAATTTAGCTCTCTCATCGATACTTTCTTTTTCCTTCTTTGACGTTTTTTTCTCTGATGTTTCCATCTTTGACTTTTCCATCTTTGACTTTTCCATCTTTGACTTTTCCATCTTTGACTTTCTCATCTTTAACTTTTCCTTCTTTAATTTTTTCTTCTTACCCCATTTATTCTCAAACCCCGCCAGACGGTCGTAAATTTCTTCACCTGATAATGGGTTTTTTATAGCACCAGTCTCTTGTAGATTGTTGAAATCTTTTTTCCTTTTACGGAAAGGATGATTAATCGGCAAAAATCTTCTATGCCCGAGAAAGCATACCTTTTTCGACTTTGGCAACCATTGTGAACATGTATTCTCTAAACATATTGGACAAGCATAATAACCCTTGTTAACACACCCTGAAAGATTACCATATGCGGGAAAGTCATTTATAGTCCAAAGTAATACTGCCCTTAGATTGAAGTATTCCTTCTTGTAGGCATCAAATGTTTCAACGCCAGTTTCCCACAAGAGTTTTAGATCTTCTATCAATGGTGCCAAGTAGACATCAATATTGTTACCAGGTTGGTTTGGCCTTGATATCAATAAGGTCAACATCATGAATTTTCTTGACATGCACAAATGAGAGGGTAAATTGTAGGTTATTAGGATAACCGGCCAACAACTATATTTGGAACTTAATGACTTGTGAGGATTGATACCATCAGCGGATAAGGCTAATCTAAGATTTCGATTCTCTTTTCCGAATTCTTTCCACGTGTTGTCAACAAGCTTCCAAGAAGGAGAATCGTGAGGATGTGTTAGCTTACCATTATTGACCCTACCTTGTGCATGCCACGTTAAGTCATGTGCAATTTCAGGTGAGGAAAACATTCTTCTAAATCTAGGAATTGGGGGAAAAATACCACAAAACTTTTGAAGGCACGTTTTTGTATTCTTCTTCCAACGAGATGTGCCACAAGTTGGACACTGAGAAGCATCCTTAAGATCTTTCCAGAATAGAACACAATCGTTTTCACATGCATGGATCTTTTCATATTGTAGACCTACTACTTTTAGCAACTTTTTGGCCTGATATATCGAGCTAGGAATTGCATTGTTGGATGGTAAGATATCTTTTAGGACACCCAACAAAGCATCAAAACTAGCATCGGACCAACCAAATTGACCCTTTAAATGTTGGAATTTCAATAATCCACTAAGTGCATTATGCTTTGACCCTTCGTAAAGTGGCTTATCACATTCTTCAAGAAGCGATTTCAACGAATCGGGTTCTTCCTCTACATATGTGAAGGCATCATGTAGCATTTCCTTTGTTTCATCAAAGTCATGAGGTCTAGATTTATTAGGGAAGCTAGAATCAAGGTTGGGAAGTGTTTCTCCGTGGAAAGACCAAACCTTATAATTTTCGTGAAAACCACGAGCAAACAAATGATAACGCACATTATCAATTGACTCGTAACAAAAATTGATACAATCTACACAAGGACATGGAATAACATCCGATTTTGGATTATTAGATTTTGCAAATTCTAAAAAAAGCCTTCACTCCTTCTTCATATTCATTTGATAATCTATGAGACGAAATCCATGATTTATCCATGACCTTTTGTTACTAGATCTAGACCAACATAAATAAAACATAAATAAAACATAAATAAAAGATAAATAAAACATAAATAAAATAGGAAAATAGAAACATGCACTTTTATATTGGAAGTCAAACATGCACTTTTAAAATTCTTAAAAAAAACCCTAACTTTTTTATGCATAAGAATAAGATAAAACATTGCTTTTCACTTCTAAAAAAACCTTACAAAATCTAATATGTGGGGGACACAAGGGACCACATAATTAAAAAACAACAAACAAAACCAAGAAGCACATAATATTTATATGATCCAGAATACTCTTAAAAACCTTATTTTTTCTTTTGTATCTTCTATCATATGCATTCAATACAATCATACAAATACAAACATTATTGAAGTGAAGTGAGGAGCTAGCTAACGATTCAACAACTCTAACAATAAACCATAATAATTGAGGAAGAAGTATGAAAAACCCTAACCTTAGAACTGAAGATGCGATGGTTTTTGAAGGGTTTCTGAACAGAAGTATGATAAACGTGTTACCTGATTCACAAAACTTGTTAATGCTGTAATATAAGAACAGATCAATAATATAAGAACAGATGATAAAACCCTAACCTTAGAAGTGATCTGCAGCAGTGTTTTTGAAGGGTTTCATGATTATCGAAGCGTTTTTTTTGAAGGGTTTCGCAGCAGCAGATGATAAACCCTTTGTTGATTAGGTTTTCGTTATTGGCTGACAGATCGATGAAGATGCAGCAGATCGATGCAGCAGCAGCAGCAGTGAAGATGAAGCGTTTTTTTTTTTTTTTGAAGGGTTTCGCAGCAGCAGTGAAGATGGGAGCTAGAGGGAAATTGAGAATTGTGAAGCTAGATCGATATATGCAGGCTTTTTTTTTTTTTTATTATTATTATTATTATTATTATTATTATTATTATTATTATTATTATTATTTTTTGTAAAATTGAACGCGCGGGACAACTTATGGGAGAGGGAAATTGAGAATTGTGAAATCTTGACACTCATAGATGACACGCATCTTTTTATTGTGTCATCGTTTTTAATTCTTGACACGCTAAAAAGCATGTCATTATTTAACTACATTTTTTAAACCATGACACTTTTTTTATGACACACGCTTTTGCGTGTCATTAATAAGCGTGTGTCATAAAACGCGCGTCAAGAAAAGCACTTTTTCTAGTAGTGATTATATTGTCCAATTAATTAATTGTCCTATGATTAATTCAATGATTGCTCAAAAATGAAAGAGTTATATATTTCCATTTTCATGTGTATCATATAGATAAAATAATGTATTATATTATTATGGCTTTGAAGTAAGAAACTCATAGAATGTCGGTAAAAGTCAAAAGAATTAATATAGACAGAGCTAATTATGAAATCAATTAATTGCTTCTATAGCAAGTAGTATATTTTGACTATAAAACATAAACGGAGAAATTTACCAAAACAAATATACGCTCCTAAAGTCTTCATAAAGAACTGATGCTACAACCATTTTCACACACCACACAATCCTCCTCCTCTCGTTTCCTTCATGGTGCAACTCCGACCACTTTCCGGGAACGAAAACCATTGTCACCACTGCCGTCGATCACCGCTGGCAACCTTCTTTCTAATTTGTTCCATCATCATGGTTCAAGGTAATGATTTCCTTCACGCCATGTAGATTAGTATGGTCGGGGTAAAATTTTTCCGTAGAGGCTTGGTTAGGTTTCGATGATAGTGATATCTAAAAAAAATTTGTAATAATAATGCCATCGAATGTTGATATGTTTTTCTTAATAAATCATTAGATGATATGATAAAAAAATGAAGTTGTTCATACTCTTATTCAAATATTAAATATATGTTAAAAAACTGTTTATCTCAACACTTTATGTAATTTGTTTCCTAGTAGACTTGAAATGAATTTTGTAACTATGTATGCATATATATTGTTGTGGGTGAAAATCCTCAAGATGATTTTTCCTCACATCACTAATATGCCATCCCCAGGATGCTGAAGGACTTGTCTAAACTTCAGGATGTGACAGTACCTCAGCATGTGCACATCATGAGAATAAGCTAACGAGTTGATTCTCCTATGTATGATTGCAAGTACAAATAAATTATAACATGGATTTATATGCTTGGTAACATCTATATTATCACCCTCAATTAAAGAAGTCAAGGATAGAGAGACAACTCGTGGTCAAGATAGAAGATACAGTCAAGATGGAGTTAAAACTGTAACCAATATACATTTAATATCAGCGATAAACAAGGAAACAGTTGGATCATTGAATGACTAAGGATAAACTGTTAAACAATGGCTACTTTCTGTTGAAAAACTCCAACGTTCACCTGTAGATGCTATTACACAACATTGAAGACTTTAACCACTTACACTATAGACTACACAGATACACTTAGCTGATCACAAACACTCACACAATCATTGTAATCGTAGCACACTCGTCCACATACTCATCCAAAGTTGTATCTTTTTACCATTTTTAATATTAACAAACAAGGCAGGGGCCTAGACTCCTCCCGAGGTTTTATGCCGGCGATCTACAATTGATCAAGGGCTTTCCTCGTAGATCGTGTGTTGTTCTTCTTGTTATTCGCTTTATTTGTTTATTCCCCACAGTTCCATCCCGAGGATATAACTGTCCATCCCGGAACTTACCTAAGCCATCCCAAGCATAGTTGTCACTAATTTACTCTTTTTTGCATCCTGATTGAACCTTTTCAGAATATAACTGGTTTTAATAGTAAATTCACATTCTTAGCACTCTACCTCACATAAACTAATTTGGAATACAAAGTTATTTTTACTAGATAATTTTTGACCAAAACAATTTAGTGCCCACCGTGGGGCAAGTGGTGCTATTTTAACAAAAAACTTTGTTAAAACTCTCTTTTATTCAATTTTTATTTACAAAATTTGACAACTATGGCTTCTTCACAAAAATCTATTTCAACATCCCTGCCATCTACAACCTCTGCTAGAAACACTGCCTTACCACCTCCACATGCACTTCCAAGAAGTTCCACTTCCTAAATCCCACCTAGACCGTCTGGATCTACTCCTCCTGTTTTTGTATCGAATGATGAATTACTTTCTATGTTTGCATTGATGAAGGATTCGATACATCAACAACAAGACACAAACCGGATGTTGATAAGAGAAATACGAGCTCTTAAATCATCCTCAAGGAGGCCAAGTGAAGACATGGGGACACCATTGCAACCCAGGGCGTTAGATTTTAATTCTAGCATCTCTGGAGGAGTACATCAAGGAGATTTCATCCCGATGAGTTCTGGATTCTCTGCCCCAGTAACGATTACTGCTCCCAGGATGGCAACCACTAGGGATACAGGATATGCACCTGTGCCATCCCAAGGATATAATACCAACGGTAACAATTTAAGTTCTAGTACTTTTACTACTAATGAGGTTGCTTCTTTGCAGGATACAGGAATAAGCCCTCAGTTAGCAAGGGAACTCCAGAAGATCAAGGATATGGTATTGGGTGTTCCAGGGATAGTACAACCCATCCCTGAAGTATCCTGGGCATGCCATAGAGTGTCAAGATTTGCACCTCCCATATGCGATGCAGAGATTCCAAAACGATTTCAAACTCCAAGCATGAAGCTCTATGACGGATCTACAGATCCTAAGGAGCATGTGGCTCAATATAGGGAAAGGATGGAAATAAATCCAATCCCTGCCAATCTGAAAGAAGCATGTTTATGCAAGGGATTTGGTTCAACTCTCACCAGTCCAGCCTTGAAATGGCTCCTAAGTGTTCCACCCTATTCTATTGCTTCTTTTGCACATTTAATTAACATGTTTAATAACCAATTTTCTTGCAGTCGAACGTTCGAGCGTTTGACAAGTGATCTGTACAGGGTAACTCAACCACAGGGGGAATCACCAAGATAATATATTACCAGTTTTGGAAAAGTAGCACTTGACATCCCGAACCTGGATGTCACTACAGCAGTACATGCATTCAAGATGGGGCTACGGAGAGATTCACCATTCTATCAGGAATTGTCAGAATATTGTTTTTCTGTCGATGTAACAGGTTTGATGTATGCTATGAAGGATCCAGAGGACAAAGCAAGATGGCCAAGGAAGGACAACAAGGCAGGATGGAAAGACAAATCCAAATGGTGTGCCTTTCACGAAGATTTTGGCCATATCACTGAAGATTGCATTGCACTAAGTAAGGAGATAACATATCTCTTAAGCAAGGGTCACCTCAAGGATCTCATGGGCAAAAAGAAATCAAGATCTCAGGATGGCGCAAACATCCCGGAACGAGCAGCATCCCCACCTAAGGATGCTGGCATTATCAACTTCATTTCAGGAGGGTCAGATATTTGTGGAACCTCATACTCAGCTTCTAGAAGACATGCGAGGGAAGCGAAATCTGAAAAAGGAGAAAGACCAACGAAGACGACCATCCTGACAACCTCAAAAGTGATAAGTTTTGAGGAAGAAGACAGAGAAAACATCCTTGACCCTCATCATGACGGTTTGGTTATTACTTTATATATTGCTAACCACTTTGTTTGCAGGATTCTTATAGATGGAGGAAGCTCAGTAAACATCATCCACCTTGAGGCCCTCAAGAGGATGAACATCCCAGAATCGGTGATAGTTTCCAGGTCATCAGTTTTGGTGGGCTTCAGGGGGGAAACCAAGAGCACAGTGGGTGACATCAAACTACCAATATATGTAGAAGGGGTGAACTTTATCCAGAGATTTTGTGTGATGGATTCCCTATCCTGCTACAATGTCATCCTGGGGAGACCCTGGATACATGATATGACGGCAGTACCTTCGACATATCACCAATGAAGTGAAGGTCAACAGCGATCAACAAGATGCCAAGGATTGCTACACGACATCAATGAAGGCCTCATCCTGACAAGCATAGCAATTACAGCAGAATGCACAATGCCATTCTCATAATGTAAAAGCACATCCTGATCAAGATGTAAAAGCCATCTGCCTTGATGAAAAAGACGAGGATGTCACTGTGCAAATCGGTAAGAATATCCCACATGATATTAAACAATCACTAATATCTTTTCTTAAATGTAGGATGTCTACTTTTGCTTGGAAACATGAAGATATGACCGGCATATCAAAGGATGTCATCACTCACAAACTTGGGATTGATAAGAGTTTCAAGCCCATTCAGCAAAAAAGAAGGAAGTTTGCTCCAGAAAGAAATGTCATCATCCAAGAAGAAGTAGACAGGCTGCTGACGTCTAAGATGATAAGGGAAGTAAAATTCCCAAGATGGCTAGCGAATGTTGTGGTAGTCCAAAAGAAAAATAGGAAATGGAGAGTGTGTGTGGACTACGCGGACCTGAATAAGGCCTGTCCTAAAGATCCATTCCCACTACCACACATAGATTCAATGGTGGATGCTATAGCAGGCCATGAGATGCTGACATTCATGGATGCATCCTTAGGATTTCAACAGAAACAAATGGAACCAGATGACCGGGAGGATACAACATTCATGACACCGTCAGGTATATATTGTTATATAATCATGCCATTTGGATTAAAAAGTGCAGGTGCCTCTTATTAGAGGCTAGTGAACATGGTGTTCAAAGAAAAGATTGGGGACACGATGGAGGTCTACATTGACGACATGGTAGTAAAATCCAAGAAAGCAGAAGACCATCTTTGGGATCTCAAAGAAGCTTTTGACATCCTGGACGCTTACAACATGAAGTTAAACCCAGCAAAATGCCATTTTGGAGTTGGAGCTGGGAAGTTTCTTGGATATTTAGTAACAAAAAGAGGGATAGAAGCCAACCCTGAACAAATAAGAGCCATTCTTGATCTCAAATCCCCAAGAAATATTAAGGATGTGCAAAGGCTGACTGGCTGGATAGCAGCCCTGAATAGATTCATCTCGAAATCCTCAAAGAAATGTAAAGAATTCTATGACATCCTGAAAAAGAATAACAAGTTCGACTAGGGACAGAGACATGAAGAAGCATTAAAGAAGCTCAAAGATTATCTTGCAGCAGCTCCATTATTAATGAAGCCCGGGGATGGAGAACCTCTCAAGCTATATCTTGCAGTTTCTGGGAATGCAATAAGTGACGTATTGGTAAAGGACTTTGAAGGGCAACAACATCCTGTCTATTATGTTAGTAAAACCCTCCTGGATGCTGAAACCAGGTATTCACATCTCGAAAAACTCATTTTGGCTTCAATAACGGCTTCTACTAAGTTAAGGCATCATTTTGAAACACATAAAATATATGTTCAAACTAACTATCCCATTAAAAATGTATTAAGAAAACCTGAAATGTCTGGAAGAATGGCAAAATGGTTAGTTAAATTAAGTGCCTTTGATTTAGAGTATGAGCCTAGAAATGCAATCAAGTCACAGTCCCTAGCAGACTTTGTGGCTGATTTCAGTAGTGACATCCTGAGTGAAGTAGAGTCTGAAGTCCACCAAGTAAATGAAAATTTAGGAAAATGGACTCTATACACTGATGGTGCTTCGAATGCAAGAGGCACAGGTCTGGGAATACTACTAAAATCGCCACAAGGGGACAATATACCCCATGCCATTAGATGTGCATTTCAAACAACCAATAATGAAGCTGAATATGAAGCTCTCATTGCTGGTTTACAACTTGCTAGAGATTTACATATTGATAAAATTGAAGTCTTTGTTGATTCTTTGTTGATTACTAACCATTTCAATGGATCATATGTAGTAAAAGGACAAAAGTTAGCATTTATCTTGAAATCGTTAAAAATTTAGCTACTTCTTTTGTAGAATTTTCACTAACACAGGTACCTAGGGAAGAAAATGCTGAAGCTAACGCCCTAGCAAATCTGGGATCCTCCTTTAATTTACCAGAAGGATCCAAGATTCCCATCATTCACATCTTGAAACCGGTGATTGAAGAGTGGCATCCTGAGGATGGCCAGGCACATCCTGAGGATAAAACAGACCATTCTGAGGATATCACTGTTTTGGCCACTCAGAAACAAGACGACTCATCATGGATGACTCCCGTAATCAAATATTTACAAGAAGATGTCATTCCTGATGAAGAAAATCCAAAGGCTTTCAGGATAAAGGTATCTAAATTTACAATTATAGACAATATTTTGTATAGAAAGTCTCTTGCAGGTCCATATTTGAGATGTCTTAACAAGGGTGAAGCAAACGAAGTACTCATAGACATCCACGAAGGAGATTGTGGAAATCATACAGGAGGAAGATCTCTCTACTCGAAGACTCTGAGGACGGGATACTATTGGCCTACTATGAAGAAGGATGCCATGCTGTATTCCCAAAAGTGTGATGCATGCCAAAGACATAGCAACATACTTCACCAGCCTGCTGAACCACTACATCCTATTGTTTCACCATGGCCCTTCATGAAATGGGGGATGGACATAGTAGGAAAGCTAACCAAAGCTCCTAGAGGAAAGGTATTCATGCTAGTAATGACAGATTACTTCTCGAAATGGATTGAAGCTGAAGCATTTGTGCAAGTTAGAGATAAAGAGGTGGTCTCATTCATCAAAAGAAACATCCTGACACAATTTGGAGTACCATCTGAAATCATTTGTGACAATGGTTCTCAATTCATTAGCAAAAGAACAACTAACTTTTGTGAGAGTTGGGGAATCAAGATGGTAACTTCAACACCAGTCCATCCTCAAGCTAATGGACAAGCGAAATCCTCAAACAAAATCATCGTCAAAAACTTGAAGAAGAAGCTGGGGGGAAAAGAAAGGAAAATGGGCAGAAGAACTTCCATTTGCAGAATAAGGATGGCAGGATATCAACAAAGGATTGCTAAAGCATACAACAAAAACATCAGGATAAGAAGATTTCAAATACGAGACTTGGTATTAAGAAAAGCCTTCCAAAATACAACAAAACCAAGTGATGGTAAGTTGGCTCCCAAGTGGGAAGGTCCATACTTAATCGATTCTGAAGCAAGAAAAGGAGCATATTGGCTGTCAACAATGGAAGGAGAGACTCTACCAAGAGCTTGGAACGCTATACACTTGAAATACTACAATGCTTAAGGTTGCATATGAGAAACCATGATCCGAATCACGGATGGGATGAAGGTGAAGGCTGATAGAGATGAATCATCTCCATATGTAAGTACTTATCCTTGATTTATTTCGATCGATTATATTTTTACTAAACATAGTCTAGAAATAGTCCATCCTGAGAAATTTTCAGTATCATCCTGAAGATGGAATGCTTAGAAGACTAGGGGGTTGGCCACCCTCTCCTCCGTTAAGGTGTCCGACACCTTCCTAAGGTTTAAAGGTTTTCACCTTTCACATTGGGTTAGCAACCCTCGCCTGGAGCGCACGATGCCCATGTATATTCTCGGGATGGTGGGACCAGTCCATGTAAAAGTGGCTGACAATTTCATTATCTTTGAGGTATACGATGGAGCTCTTAAGGTTTAGACATTTTTCAATGTCTCAAATGGTTAGACATTTTTCGACGTCTCTTCGGGCCTTGGCGCCAGTTATTCCTAAGGGCCTTGTCGCCAGTTATTACTAAAGGCCTTGTCGCCAGTTATTCTCAAGATGTTACATATTGGTCTTGCCACCAGGGTTATTTCAAGAAGGGTTTTGATCCCAATTAAACCAAAGGCCTTGTCGCTAGGATAATAACGAAGTCTTCCTTTGCAGGATATTATCAAAACATAAGTCTTTCTTATGAAAGGTTACGAGATCTATTCTGAAGATATCCCACTGGGGACATCCTCAGAACACGAGATCATCCCAAAAATGAAGAAAAAACTGGGGACATCCTCAGGACAATGAAGACCATCCTGATGATGAGAAGAACTTATATGGAATATGACAAGATCAGGTAATGTTTGCAGAAAATTGGAGAACACATAGCTGATAGCGTCAAAAAGTTGTCATATTATTTATGCATTATAGTCAAATTGGAGAACCAAGATCCCTCCACCCCAAACCTTATAATATCCTAGATTATTACATACCAAAATAAATTGTTCGAAATTGTTCAACCAACCACTACCACAAAAGATCAAATGAAAAGTGTGCTCCAGTCTAGTCAATGCATCCTTCATCGCCCACTGGAAGGTCCTTCACCACCTCGGCTACCTTGGCTTCAGCTGCCTTTACCTCTGCATCCTCAGGATCCTCGGCCACATCTTCGGGATGAGTGACAGGAACAGGCTCATAAACCACTTCTTTTCCGCCTAGGCTCTTAATCTTCTCCTTCTAGGCTTCGACATCCCAGGTGCTTTGATCAAAACCTGGATCCTTGGCCTGGAGAGCCATCTTCACTCTAGCCTGGAATACGACAACATAAGTAGATTTGATATGCCCGTTCCTGTGATCCTCAGCTTCCTTCTGATAAACCACCAAGGCCTCAGCATGCTCAGCTTTCACTTTCTTCAACTCACTCTCAGTCTCTGCCAGTTTGGCCTCAAGAAATTTGCCCTTCTGGTCAGAAATATTCTAAACATCTTCAAGCTTGGTTTGGGCTTCATGAAGTTCTTGAGCAACTGCATCCAGAGACTTTGAAAGATATGCATGGCCCTAACAAGAAAGGAGAAGGTAAGTACTCTTAACCATTTTTCATTAACGTAAATCAGGTTATCCTCAGGAAGGGACCATACATGGAGAGTGAATTCAGAGATCTTGCTGAGAATCTCACTACAATTCAAACCCTCAAAAGGGTTGATATCCTGAGCAACGACAATAGTAGTACTCCCCTTCCTTTTCTTTGAAGCAACAGCAGCCCTGAACTTGGCAGGATTAGTAGGGGGTGTAACCATCTTGGAGCTTGAAGGAGAAGGAGAAGGAGAAGTGACTTTGATTGCTTTGACATCCATGCTATCGATATCATCCAGGTCAAAAGAAGCAGCTTTCTTGGCTGAGGCTAATATAAAAACAGAATTAGTGAATAAAATAATAATCATCCTCGGGATGCAGCATGACATACTCACCAGACATCTTGGAAACTTGGCTGGTGGTATGACTATCTTCAACTCCAAAAGTTCTTTTTGATTCAGGTAACTTGTAAATAACTTCACACCGGAGAGTAGCGTCGTTCACATGAGTAGCAAACTGAGCAAGGGAAGCCCCTATTATTAACATCTTCGGGATGTAACCAGAAAAGAAAAGTTTTTCATAAAAACATTAAGAATAATTTTACCACTCTTTAACCAATAAAGAGGGATATCATCCCCTTGGGGAATAGAACTTCTCTTAACAAAGAAAAACTTAGTCTTCCAGTTTTTCTCTGATTTTATCACATTAAAGATAAAAGGTGGATCCTTCTCTATAACTTGAAGGATATAACGGTGGGAACCGTGTGTCTTCAATTTATAGATATGAGCCTGGTCTCCCACCTCCAGATGGACACCATGATCCTCAACAAGCTTGCTGCAAACCATCAGAATCTTCCAAAGTTCAGTCATAGCTTGGGAATAAGCCATCCCAGTCGTATCAAAGAAATCTTTGATAAACTTGGGGAAAGGATACCTCAACCCCAGGAGGAATGGTAAGTACAGGAAGCAGACCCAACTAGAAGATGCAAAATCTAATCTTGCATGAGGATCGTAAGGACAAAACTCTGCAGAACTTGGAAAGATTTTCGAATCTTTTAGGGCTCGAATCTCTTTGTCATCAAAAGAACAGATCTCCTGTTCGGGATGACTCAAGAGGTTTTGGGGAATGAACTCACTGGAAGTTCCCACATTCCTAGAAGTTCTTAGGGATCTTTTTGTCATCTTTGAAATATTGCTAATTTTTTGCAGATATGAATAGAAAAGTAGAAGACAGAAGATAGAAAATACCTTCTTAAAAAATCAGATGTGATTATAAAGGAAGGGATAAGCTCTAGAT
This sequence comes from Ambrosia x helenae, assembly GCA_030844895.1. Lineage (NCBI taxonomy): Eukaryota > Viridiplantae > Streptophyta > Magnoliopsida > Asterales > Asteraceae > Ambrosia > Ambrosia x helenae. The sequence continues at coordinate 92,929,797 of CM061224.1, read as the reverse complement.
ATAGGGTGAAGAACATGAAGCTTGTAACGGTCATCACGAAATTACCGCCGGAAAAATAGTCGTTGTCATCTTGACAAGACATCCCATCAGTCATCAGAGGAGATATTTAGATCAAAAAATATTTTTACCTGAAGAAGATATTAATGGTAACATATTTTTAGGGACAATTGTTGTGGGTGAAAATCCTCAGGATGATTTTTCCTCACATCCCTAATATGCCATCCCCAGGATGCTGAAGGACTTGACTAAACTTCAGGATGTGACAGTACCTCAGCATGTGCACATCATGAGAATAAGCTAACGAGTTGATTCTCCTATGTATGATTGCAGGTACAAATAAATTATAACATGGATTTATATGCTTGGTAACATCTATATTATCACCCTCAATTAAAGAAGTCAAGGATAGAGAGACAACTCGTGGTCAAGATAGAAGATATAGTCAAGATGGAGTTAAAACTATAACTGATATACATTTAATATCGGCAATAAACAAGGAAACAGTTGGATCATTGAATGACTAAGGAGAAACCGTTACACAACGGCTACTTTCTGTTGAATAACTCCAACGTTCACCTGAAGAAGCTGTTACACAACATTGAAGACTTTAACCACTTAGCATATTTCATGGGATTGTTTTGTTAACTTCATGTACTATATAAAGGGGGTATTGGACGAGTATAGGACACATACATACACACTGCTTACACTATAGACTACACAGATACACTTAGCTGGTCACAAACACTCACACAATCATTGTAATCATAGCACACTCGTCCACATACTCATCCAAAGTTGTATCTCTTTACCATTTTTAATATTAACAAACAAGACAGGGGCCTAGACTCCTCCTGAAGTTTTATGCCGGCGATCTATAATTGATCAAGGGCTTTCCTCGTAGATCGTGTGTTGTTCTTCTTGTTATTCGCTTTATTTGTTTATTCCCCACAGTTCCATCCCGAGGATATAACTGTCCATCCTGAGGATATAAATGTCCATCCCGAAACTTACCTAAGCCATCCCGAGCATAGTTGTCACTAATTTACTCTTTTTTGCATCCTGATTGAACCTTTTCAGAATATAACTGGTTTTAATAGTAAATTCACATTCTTAGCACTCTACCTCACATAAACTAATTTGGAATACAAAGTTATTTTTACTAGATAATTTTTGACCCGGACATATATATATATACATATATATATATATAGGGTTAGGATACTTTGAAAACCCATGTGAGTTGTGAGAACCATAGGAACCCTTTTGGACCTTTGATCTTCATCATCCAATGGTTGAGATTTCATGAAAGATTTATTTTGTCATTTTGTGGATTCAAAAATCTTATTACAATTTCTAATTATAATATTATGCTTTAAGGGTAATTTGGGTATAGAGTGACAATTTATTATCACTCCTTCATGCCGTATGAAACATCAGTCACCATAATCCTTTTTTTAATTTCTTAACTTTTTTTAACATTAATTTATTTTTTTAATTCATTTATTTTTTTTAACCAATTTGTTTTTTAAAACAAATAATCAACTTGTACATCTGTGTATATTGTTTAGAAAACACCCTATATGAAAATTATTTACACTAGTTGTCAAACATGAAGCGGCATGTCTAGAGAACCAACACGTTTTTGTGCCATTTGCTTTTGACACATTTGGAGGTCTAGCCCCTGAGGTAATCGGGTTCTTAAAAAGAGTTCAAAAGGTGGTGCAGAGCAACTCTCCAGCAACGAAGGACCTAAGTTTTATTTTTAATAGAGTAGGTTTTTCTATTCAAAAAGGGGTAGCAGCGCAACTTGTGGCCTGCTTACCTGCCTCCCACTTGTAAAGAGTTATTGGTAAAATTAATTAATATTAATATTATCATCCGTGATGAAAAAAAAGTGTAAAATCCAAAAGATACTTATAAATTTGAAAGTCATTGTAAACAAACAAAACATGTAATATATCCGTTACACCAATGTAAAACAACAAAAATTGCAACAAAACTTGCCATTAAGTCAAACAATTACACTAGTGTAAGACAAAACATCAATGTAATATAGTTACACCAATGAAAAGGAAAACATAACAAAATTACTAATCCGCTAAAAAATATACAGAACCTTCATCTAAACTAACTTTATAAAAATGATGTCCACTAACTCAAACAATTACACAAGTGTAAAATCTTCAACAATTCAACATAGCCATTAAGATGAGCTGCAAAGGGTTAAAAGACAAAGACCAACAAAAGATAATAAAGTTGTATGATTCCATTGGTGTAAATCAAAAACCCACTATACATACCCTAGATCTACATTGGGGTAAAATCAGAAACCCACCATAGCTTGATATCATAAGTTTTCTATTACACGTATGAATGGAATAAAGTTATTCAAAGATGTGTAAACATCTAGACGCTACCCTCGTGTAAAAAGAAGCCAATGTGATATTCTGCCTCACGAAAAGTTTAAAAAACGGAATCGAGCTTGGAGGCGTACAATAAGACCCCGTGAGTCGCCGCCTCAGACTCGTATTTTGCACTTTTTGCCTTGAGGCGCACCTTGAGGCGTGCGCCTCAGTCGTTTTTTAAAAATTACCATCCTTATCCTTTACATTGGTGTAAGTTAAGAACAGCTTGATACTTGAGGTAGGCGTCGTTCAAAGGGGAAGCAAGCTTTGCTAAAGAAGCACCTGTAAAACATGAAAGTTTACAAAATATCAGTAATATCCTCAGGATATGACTATAGAAATTTTTCATAAAACTATAACATCCTATAAAAACCTTTACCACTCTTTAACCAAGACATAGGGATCTCATCCCCAAAGGGAATAGAGTCCCTCTTCACAAAAAAGAATTTTGACTTCCAGGACCATTCAGATTTGACAACGTTAAACAGCAAAGGAGGTTCTTTATGGATAACCTTAAGAACATAACGGCTTGAACCATGTGTTTTCAACTTGTACACATGAGACAGATCCCCTATACGAAGATAGACACCATGGTTCTCAATAATCTTGTTGCAAACCATTAAAATCCTCTAGATTTCCGGCATGGCTTGGGCATAAGCCATCCCGATTGTATCAAAGAAGTCTTGGATGAACGTAGGAAATGGGTATTTTAAGCCCAGCTGGAAGGGAAGGTACAGAAAGCAGACCCATATAAAAGATGCAAAATCAGATATTGCACTTGGGTCGTAAGAACGAAACACAATAGAACCAGGGAAGATCCCTGAATCTTTTAAAGCTCGAATGTCCTTATCATCAAAAGAGCAAACTTCCTGTTCAGGATGGCTTAACAGGTTTTGGGAACGAAGTCAGTTGAGACTCCTACACTCCCAGAAGCTCTCGTCATTTTCTTACCCATCCTCAAAAAATTTTGAAAAATTATGCAAAGATAAAAAATGAAAAGAGAGAAAATATAGAGATTACCTTCTTTGATAATCAGATGAGATTATAAAGAAAGAAGGAAGACCTAGATATAGATGGCAGGAAGTGATCTCATGTAACGGTCACCACTTGATTATAGCCGAGAAAGTAGCCGTTAAAATCCTGACAGATGTCCCATCAGAAGATATCAGATAAGGATCAAGGATTAAAAATATTTTAACCATTAGATATTAACGGCAACATATTTTTGGGGACAATTGTTGGTGGTGAAATCCTCAGGATGGATTTACCTTGAATATTCTATGTGACATCCTCGGGATGATGAAGGATTAAGCAGACTTCAGGATGTAACAGCAATCTGACATATGTGCATCCTGAGGATAGACTAACGAATTATCTTGTCTTAATATTTTTTGCATGTACAATCAATGAATGAGTAAGACTTGTAACACCTCTCCAATGGCTATAAAGTCTTACCAAGTCAATGAATTTAAGGATGCAAGAGGAATACGCGTATAATCTTAAAGAACAAGTCAAAGTGTAACCGCCAAAAATGAAAAATGTGGAAACTGATATCCAACGTCCATTTCAGTTGAAACATCCTCAACAACCACCTGAAACAGTCCACAAGATCATTGAAGACAACGGATATTGTGGATCCTCTATTTATTATCATGTAAACTATATATAGGGGTATGATGAACAAAAATAGGACACTTACACATTATGAAACACCTGATACTAGCTGCTAAACACTTGACACTCTCTCTACACGCACAACACTACACATTTGTAACCATAGTTTGTTCATAATACGTCCAAAGTTGTAACATTTTTTTACCATTTTTATATTAACAAAAGATAGGGGCCTAGACTCCTCCCGAGGTTTTGTGCCGGCGATAATCTAGTGATCAAGGGCTTTCCTCGTCATCGAGCATTGTTCTTTGTTGTTTTGTACTTATATTTGCTTGTCTTATCATTTTGCCAGACAGTTACATCCTCAGGATATAAATCTCCATCCTAAACCTTATCTTTGTCATCCTAAACATAGTTGTCATAATATCGTTTCTTTATAACTATAAAGTATCATCTTGAAAACAACACTAAGCTTTTTCTATATTTTACACACATAGCACTCTACCTCACTTTAACTAATTTGGAAAACAAAATTATTTCCAGTAGGTAATTTTTGACCAAAACAAAAATATAGCCAAGCATCTATCAAGTAGACTTCTTTGAGTTTCAACATGACAACGGACCAAAATGGTTCATACCATCCTATGTTGACTTAGTTACTTGCGTTTTTTTAATCCTTAAACGAGAACATTTTTGAAAAAAAATTCAAATTCTCTCCCCCATCCCCACACTTAGAGTCCCACATTGTCCTCAATGTCTAGTGTTTAAATGGCAGGATTTCAAAATGCTTAAATTTTTCTTTCCTCCCCACACTTAGAGTCTGCATTGTCCTCGATGTGTTGGGAAAGACTAAAAGTGTGCACGGGAATCTGCTAACCAACCAACAAAGATTCACCCCAAAAACAAATATACAATACAATCCACTTATTCCTAAATGAATAGCCCAAATTAAAGACAATCGAAACAGATGCACCTGGTTTGTAGTCGTTTTCCACGTTCCATATCTTCTTAAACATATTAACTATTCATTCCATAATGTCTAACCTACAACTCACAAACGTGTAGAAGTATGTTTTTCACAAAAGAAATTAAGAGTTGTTGGTTTACTAATCGTTGAGAAAATTTACCTCCTAGTAGCCCAGTTATGAGGACGAGTGAGGTCTCGTGAGAGTTATATAGGCAACACACCCACAACGTTGATTTACCTACCACACAAAAATTAATACAAAAACACACCAAAAAGAATAAAAACAAAATCACACGCAAGCACACATAAAAGAAAGAAAATAAAATACAACAACAACAACAAAAACATACCTCACCCTCAACGGTAGTATCGTTTCTTAGGGTCTCGTGGTGAGGATGGTTGGTAAGGCAATCCAAGGAGTTCTCCCCACATGTTCTAAAAAACTGTCAAAGGGAGACGCGGAAGAACCTCCTTCTACAGGCTGTGGTTGTGGGGTCGGAACATAGCTTGAAGATATACCCTGTGGCCACTGCAACCCATCCTGTACCACCCGGGAGTTATCCTAATCGTCGAATAATTAAACCAGGGGCAATTTGTTGATATGGTCGCCCTTCTCGCAAGTCCCGGTGGTGCTTGTTTTGTTCATCCATCATAAACCGAATGGCATACAATTCTTAATTAGCAATTCGTTGAGAAGGCGGACATATAGAATCATTTTTCTGCTATACATCTCTCGAGAGTCCCAAACGTTCATCATATAAATGTGGCAGAATGAATATTTAAGAGCTCCAAACAGTAGGGCATAGATCACCCTCAAATCCCACGTACGACATAATTCCCGATCCCTAAATCTCATTACTAAATTCTCCAAGGATATGTTTTGCAAAATCTTTCCCTCCAAAGTCATCTCATTTCCATTCATCTTATCCCCCTGCTAATCTGGGAGTATTATACCTGTGAATCTTGCGGGGTAAGATTCTAAAAACTAATGGAGACCAGAATGCATCAAAAGTAGGGTAGGTGTATTCACCCACCCCTAGAGAATCAAAATTGGTAATCTTGTTCATTGTTTCAAATGACATGATCATTTTCCGCCCTGCCACCTCATCAACGAGCATCCAAGTGGCAGGTGGACCACGTGCCTCTAATCTCAAAGACACCATCCAATCACAAATAGTTTGGAGATATTTCTTACTCCTATTCCCTTTAGCCCAGTCCAAAGCACTTTCCCATCCTAACCTCTCGAATTTTTGAGTGATGTTGACCAATCGAAAATCGGTCTGTGAACCGCTCGTTCATAAACACACACATGTGGAACCCCTTCACTTAGCCATGCCATTTTCCATCTCCACATTTTTCTTTCTTCAGCCTTGTTTTTTTAATTCGGACAAACTTTTGGATGGTTCACTTTTCCAGTTTTGCCCTATTGGATCCTCTTTTTCTTCCTCCTAATACCAATCCTGAGCTGCATTAGCTATAGCCAACACCTCATCTTCTACCTAATCGGGATCATCCATCTCTATATCCAAGTCTTCTACATTCAAATTTTGATGTCGTCCCTTTCCTCTTCCTGGGCGGGAAGAAGAAGATGTGCCCTCATCTCTAGAGGTTTTGTTCCTCTTATTCCTATATCATTTTCTGTCAAATCACAAGAATTCCCAATTGGAACTTAGAATAATCTCAAGCAAAACCATAAATTTGGGTTAACTAATTTGAACATTAATCTGAATTATGTGTAGTGTGTATAGGAAAAAGAGTTTAAACTTTAAAAAGTACCAACTTCCTTTTGATGTTCAATGTTCTAGTTAACCCAATCATCAAGAAGAAGTGTAAGAGTTTGAATCCCCACACTTGTTTGATGTCAAACCTCACAAATACCATGTTCTGAACTCATAAAAAAGGTAGTAGCCGACGCGAGTGACCCCATTTTAGCCATTTTACTTCATTTTTTTCCTACCGGATCGCTACAGCTTCAATCTAAGGTCTCGTTTAGCTCCTGAAAAACATTTTAAACTTCATTAGACATGCAAATCACAAACCTTATCAAAGTAGTGTATACAAAGCCTTAAAATTGCATAAAAACACAACCTTAACTACTAAAAACCTTAAACTTTCATCCACCTATTAGTAGAAAAGAAAATGTTGTATGAGGATCGAATTGTCAAAAACAATAGGTTTGATCAAACAAGTCTACCAATTCAGGTGCGGAATCCCTGAATCAGTTACGAAATGAAAATAAAATCAACAAAACACACAAATCACCATTAACATTCCTTTTTCATTCATACACATGCTTGATAAACGTTACAAAATCTTGTTTATAATGATAAAGACACAATTCGGACTTAAACAAAACCCTAGGGAGAAAACCAGATCGAAGGAGGGAAACTAACGACCAAAAACTTAACTTCAAGATGAAAAACAAACTATTTATAGACCTGCACATTCGCCCCTTCGTAAGGTCGAATGTGCAGGTTCGCCTCAAAGTTTGGGCGAATCAACACAACTCTCTACAAAACTCTCCCTTCGACCTGTTTCTTCTACTTTCGACCAAAACTAAGTCACCTTCGACCCTTTATATCCACTTTCGACCCTACATAAATGCCAAAACAGATTTGTATGTGCAATCCAATAGCACTAGTCGCAAAACGTGTATCAACAAACTCCCCCTCGACTGTTGCTTGGATTACTTTTGCCTTCGTTCTTCATCCATCTGTTTATTCATCAATTTAATGCGTAATAAGGTCTTCTGCTCTTTCATCATGACTGGTTCAAAAGTTTGTTTTGGTTTCTTCTTTTCTTTCTGAACTTCCACAAACTTCCCCAGTTTCTTGCCGTAATCGCATCCCTCATTAACATCCCAAGTGAAACACTAATATACCACACGTTGGTACTTCGAAGCTTGTTCTCTATCCTTTTCTTCACAGTAGATTGGGTTGTAATATAGCATAATAATGTCTTCATAAGAGCAGTTTATCAACCACATTGGATAAAAAATGTGTATCTTCTTGGAATCATTCTTTGCATCCTTCAATAAGATAATAGCTTCTGCTGTCTTCCAGTCATAATACCACCACATAAAATCTTTTGAAAAATGTTGTGGAATAGGCATCAAAGGTATATGTTTTAACATGGTTGGTGGTTTGTACTTCAATGTAACCTTGTTCATCCCTGTTATCTGATCTTTCTTCTTGTGAACAATCCTCTTCGGATACTGTGGGGTGAACACATCCCATTCTGTTCTGCTCTCTCTCGCCATGCGATCTGCAAAGTAGCCAACTGCATCATTGTTCACAGTTGCACCTAACAAAGTATGTCGGCAGAAATCGCGTACAGCCCAATAAGGTAGTGTTCTAATATCATGGAATCTGTCGAAATACAGAATTACCTTTTTCCCACTTAACTGCAACACACCTTAGTTGTCTTAAGTATTTCCACCTGAGAGCTCTTCCTTTAAACAGTTCATTATGGAACTTATAGAAACCTCCCTGAATCTCAGTCTTCGGTCGGTTGGCTTCTTTCTCTTTTAGCTTCCTTAACAAACTTTTCAGATCGTCAGATTGTTCAACAGTTGGTTTCTCACTTTCTGAATTTTTGAAGACATCATCAACGAACTTCTTACTCTTTTCACGTGCAAGTTTCTCAGCTTGGCTTAACAACTTTTTAAAGTACTCTGGATATTCCTCACTGGTAATATCCTTTATCTCAACATCTTCAAACACTGGAATATCTCTATCATCAGAGTGATTTCCTGCTTCTTTCTCAGGAATATTTGGAATCTGATTCTCACTCATTAACTCTTCAAGAGATTTCCCAACTTGTTTAGCCAATCCTTCAAGTATTTCTTTAGAGATTGCTGCAGAAACTTCACCATCTTCAAGATCAGGATCATTATACTCAAGCTCGAATCTCATATCATCTGATTCAAATATTTCAGGAAACTTTCCTATCATCTCAATCGTCCAGACTTTCTTTGTCAACATCTGGCGATATAACTTTTTGTCCTCATCAGATAAAGATCTGATCTTTTCGTTCCAGAAAATATCATTATCATCAGTGTTACCACCCGGAGCCTTCGAACTAGATTCTCCTGCATCTTTACGTATATCTCTCTTCTCACACTTATACTTATCAGTATCATCATCATCGTCATCATCATCATCATTTGCAGAACTATTATCTCCAGAATCATCACCAGAACCATCTTTATCATCACCATCCTTCTTCTTCTTCTTAGGAGCATCACCGGCATCCTGTTCTATATCCTCATCATCTTCCTCATCTTTCTCTGACTCGGATGGTTCAAAATCAACAAGCTCTTCTTCACGCTCTTCATCTTCCTCTCCTTCTTTCAACTGAGGAGCACTCTCATAAAGATCGTCAATAAATTTCCTAAGCCCCTTATTATCTTTCTTCACTTGCTTGTTTTCAAGTTTCAAAACAATGAATCTTCTAGTATTTCTCTATTCATGCTTTAACAACTTCTGATTCTCATTCTGGAGTAGTTTAATCTTTGCTTCTAACTCATCCTGACTCTCCTGTGAAGATTCAACAATATCCAACATCTTTCTATCATTCTTTCTCAACTGATCAATATCTTCTTGTTGCTGGTTAATAATTTTCATCATCTCTGTCAGCTTCTGGTTGACTGCATTCATCACATCACTCGATACAGTAACCTGTGGAGTAGAAGCCTCAGCAACTGGAGTCTTTTTCTTTAACTTGTTTAAGACTCTTTCCATAGCTTCATTGAAATCATCAGTTGGAACAACAGTTTTCTCAGCAGCAGATGTCTTCTGTTTCTTTGCTGCTGGGGATGTTACGGGAGTAGCATATTTAGAGCTAGACATCTCAGGAACTTTCTTTCCTGCAATTAGAATTTCTACTTCTTTCGCTCTCCTCTTCATTGGCTTTTCAATCTCATCAGCCTTTGCTTATTTCTTGTACATAGGATTCTTTTGCTTTTCACCAGTCATCGGTGATCCACCAAAATCTTATGTACCCATTTCAAGACTCATATCTATATCGTCCATCACAATCGGACTCTTCAAACTCTGCTCTTCTAAAGTCTTGTTGAGACTTTCAGATTCCCCAGCCATAGTGGCCTTGGGCTTGGTTTTCTTCACAGTCTCATCAGCAGAATCCCACCTCTCGTCTTCCTGAGTCTCTTCTGAATCAATCGACTCTTCATCAACCAACAATGTCTTGGCTTTACCAGACTTTTTCTTCCTAGCCATAGTTTTATGTCTCTTCGATGCAGATGGTGTTGTTTCTTCAACAACTTTAGCTTTTCCCTTCCCAGACTTAGCACCCACATTCACCACTTGTCGCTTTCTTTTGCTTCAGGATTCACATGGAATAAAGGATCATCATTGTCAGATTCACTATTCGCATTCCTAGCCTTATCAATACCTGGATCTTGATAATCGGGATTAATCAAGTGCCCAAACAGATTCTTGAAAGGTGGTCTTTCATTTTCAGGAACACCTTTATAACCTTTCATCATGACCAATGTACTCAAACTCATATGATCTTGAACAACAATCTGTGTTGGATCTCTCTTCAACTTTCTATACTTCTGATCAAAAATCATCTGGAGAAATCTGGGATAAAGTAGAAACTTCTTGTTCTTCAGACCTTTTAATGGTTCCAGCATGTGATCCAATATCATCCCGGATACGTTGAACGTATCACACCCTCAAATTTCCACTGCGGGGTTTATACCGCGAGGCGCATGACATACCAAGATCCCATAGCCATAAGTCATATGAACGAACTCTAAATGCCCAAACCATTTAGTTCGTTTTCAGAAATCAAGTTTAGTTAACCTGCGGAAGCGTAAACCAAATTTAAACCTTTTTAAAACCATGCACAAAACAACGCGCCCAAGATAAAACCATATGGAAGAAAACATAAAAGCATAATATGTAATTTAGGTGTATGCCCAAGACCCCAAATGCAGTGAAGTGTGTAGTGCTTTCTAATCATGGCACCAGAAGCTAACTACCTGCAAACGCATGTATATTGTGGGTCAACAAACAATGTTGGTGTGTTCACTAAGTAACGAAAGTGAGTAAGTAAGTGCGCTGGTTTCCAAAACCACGTAACCAAATAAAAGCGTTGGTCTCCCAGACCCAAATTTTCAAGTGTTATCAGTTTAAGCGTGTCAGGGGTAGCTAACCCACTCATTGCAACTAAACAGAATTATTGGGACACCTTCAGTAACATAATAATTTGCCTCAATAACTAGTGTCTATCAACACTAGTTCTCAAATGTGGTCAGAAGTTCATGCCCGTGCCTCAAGCACCTCAGGCATGAGGTTGCTGCACAACCTAATAGTGCTATCAACTAATACCCCGCTCGCCTCCAGCGATTAACCCAATAATATGCAAGGACTTTCCAAATGATAGTGTGTTTAGTTCACAAAGGACCAATAAGTTTTAAACTGATCAAAAACCGATCCACACAAGGAATCGTAAACCCGACCCACACAAGGAGTCAAAACCCGACCCACACAAGGAGCCAAAACCTGACCCACACAAGGAGTCAAAACCCGAGTAGTACCAAACTGGACTAGAAAACGTTTACCAAAGTTGTCTCAAACCCGAGACGCATGCTTTTGAGAAAAAGTAGTGAAATTCACCTTAGTATGCAAGCAAATACATTCAAACTCCAAAGTAGGGTGTGCTACCGACTCCCTAGTACATGTGTCACTAAGTAAGTATATGTGTAATACCATTACACCATATAACCCGTTTGTCCAAGACGTTTAAATGTTCAAAAACGTGTAAGTGACACCTAGTGATTCTACATGCATAAGTAAACCCTACGGACCCGTTGGTGAATATGTTGGTTACCATTAGTTTTACACTTCATATGCATCTCATATAAGTGCCCATTCAAGTACATATCAAACACATACCACATAGGACTCCAATTAGTCACACAAACACAAAATACACAATCTGCGTTTTTAGGACAGATTGTGCGTCACCAAAACTAATTTATTTAAAATACTAAATCAGTGAGTTAAACCCCCAAAAATTTACTGAATATTCTTTAGGATTCATTTAACAACCCATACTTTTGTTTTGTCTCAAAACAAAACACAAAAATTATTAAAATTCGTTCAACACAGCTATGTTCAGAAAACTTTCACAACAGGTCAGTTTAGTAGAAAAATTCCCAAAAATTGTGTATTCATCCAACCGGGATGAGTCCACTTGAAAAACCCAAATTATTCCAATTTTAATCTTCTGTAAATATTTCATAACTTAATTCTTTATGAAACTCGAGTTATGACGGTTTAAAGTCGACTCAGTTTGTTAACCCGAAATTCTGATATGACCTATTTTCAAAGAAAATTCCAAAGACGACTCAAACGACGTCCAAATCACTCGATTTTACCCATTATGAAAAGCTAAGAACAGGTATGATATAACCATGTGAAGAAAACATCAAAACCATCATGTTAAAGCCACGTAATAGACCCTACAAGTTAACCTAAACATTCTGTCCAGATTTTAATCATGCATAGACCTTTATTTAAACGACTCCCGTGTACGTATAATCGATCAACAATCATTACAAAACATTCCTAAGACCTATTAAGATCAGAATCTATCGTAATAGATGCAAAAATCATAACCCTAACGATCAAAACATCAACAACTTGTGCAACAAGTAATCTATTATATCACTAATCGCCTATCATCATGTTTAACCCGTTAAATCTTCAAAAGCTTCAAGTTTTAGTATTTATAAAAAGGTCTCAGACCTGGACAAACTTAGTTATAGGGTTTTCATAACATATTTTAATATGATTAAAGCATAATAGATTAAGGATTATACCACAAGCTCTTCGAAACAACCAACCGAATGCTCTTGAAGCTTCCCGATCGATGTTCTTTTCGCCTTAGCGGGTGATTTGGGGTTAATATTTCGTAGGTAGGGCAGTAGGGGCGATTAGGGTTTGAGTTTAGGCGATACAAGAGGCTCAGGGTTGCTTAAAAAGGTGTTTAAGTCGGTTTGGTGGCGTCAGGCACCCGCGAGCGGGCCGCTCGGTCCTTGTGAGCGGCCGCTCACAGGGCCTTGGCCCGCGTGGGTGGCCCGTTTCGTCACCCGACGTGTTTTCCTTTGACGTTTTCGCTATTTCGGACCGTAATAAGTGTAACCCCATGTGTTAAAAACCCAATCATCCTAATGTTCCACCTTTAACGATTTTTATTAACGTATTCGGTTTAAGTTCTAATAATCACATATGGTTTGCACATAGTTTCACCGAGTATCACAGAAGCACGTAATTGCAATCAATCCAAACCAATTATCTCACAATTATTAAACTTCATTGTTCACCAACGTCCGAGGTTCACTAATCATGTATACAATCTGGTAATTCCTTGAATTACCACTTTATGCAGTTATTAACTTATAACTGTGTAACGTGTGTCCTATCTAGCTAACCCTAGTTAAGTATAATACAAGGAATGTAACTAGAGTTTACTTAAAGTGAGAACCTGAAATTGCGGGGTATCACATCATCCCCAAGTTGAAAAGAATTCCGTCCCGAAATTCAGCAAGTAAACAATAAAGTCAGCGTAAAAACGTGCGCTTGGTTCCCGGATGTCACATCATCCTCAAGTTGAAAGGAATTTCGCTCCGAAATTCACTTTGAGAGAGCTGCTTTACGTTTAGTGTTTGGTTTATGCATAGTTCTAGGTTCAGTAAAGAGATGTGAGTATTTAAGCCGCATTTGATCATTGCGTTCCCACGCGTATTCCGGTCCTAGACGGGAATTCCATCATACCATAACAATGGGTATAGTGTTCTGTTTAAGTTTCTTGATGCCCCGCTCAAGAATCTCCACTGGTTCTTCCACGAACCGTAGCTGGTCGTCCACCTGAATCTCCTCTAGAGGCACTACCAGTGTCGTATCCGACAGACATTTCTTTAGATTCGATACGTGGTGTACATCGTGTACCCCATTAAGTTCATTAGGCAGGTTCATCCTGTAAGTTGCTGGACCAACCCTTTCGACAATCTCGAATGGTCCAACGTATCACGGGTTCAACTTTCCCCATTCACCAAAGCATATCACCCCCTTCTAAGGTGACACCTTCAATAGAATCTTGTCCCCAACCTGTAACTCCAAAGGTTTCCTACGCTTATCAGCGTAACTTTTATGTCGATCACGAGCAGCAGCCATCCGGTTTTTGATTTGCACTATCTTTCAGAAGTTTCATGCACGAGTTCGGGACCTATTAGCTGGCTATCCCCAACCTCAGTCCAACAGATGGTAGAATTCAATCAAAGGCAAGTGCTTATCTTTCAGAAGTGCCTCAAAAGGCGCACACTGTATCGAAGTGTGGTAGCTGTTGTTATAAGAGAATTCAATCAAAGGCAAGTGCTTATCCCAACTGTTGCCAAAATCCACCACCAACGCTCGTAGCAGATCTTCCAATGTTTGGATGGTACGTTCACTTTGCCCATCCGTCTGTGGGTGATAGGCTGTGCTCATATCTAGGCGAGTTCCCAAAGAGTTTTGGAGAGTAGTCCAGAAGTGAGAAGTGAATCGCGCATCGCGATCAGATATAATAGAAGTAGGCACCCCATGCCCAGAGACTACCTCCTTGATGTAGACATTTGCTAGTTTCTCCAGCGAGTACGTTTCCTTTATTGGCAGAAAGTGTGCCGATTTGGTTAAACGATCCATGATAACCCAAATCATATTATGGCCCGTTGGCGTTCTAGGAAGCTTTGTAATAAAATCCATAGAAATCCCGTCCCATTTCCACATAGGGATTTCTGGTTGCTGGAGTAGGCCTGAAGGTTTCTGATATTCAATCTTAACCTTCGCACAAGTCAAACACTTACTAACATAAGTGGCTATTTCAGCTTTCATGTTGGAATATCAGTGTTTTGAGGTTCTGCCATTTAAGAATCTGCAAAAACAAGACATGAAAATTCATTAAAAACGGACAAAATACTTAAAATTGAAATTTTGATTTTTGGATGTCCACCTTTGACCAAACGTGGGTTCGAATGTGGAAAATCCAGGGTTCGAATGTGGAAAACAAGGTTTGAATGTGGAAAAGTTGATTAAAAATGTTCATTCGACCTTCATTCCTCCTTCGACCTTATGAACTAGTCTCCTTCGACCGAAAAAGCCACTTTCGAACCTTTTTGAACGGTCGAACTAGACTGTTCATATACCAAATTTTCAAATTACAATTTTGGCCATTAAAAAATGTCATTTTTATTTGTTTGCCTTCTAACATGACCGATTAAGCTTTTACAAACATCAATTGTTATAATTATTCAGTTATTGTTTGTTTTCCCCCAAAATCTAGGGTTTATACTTTTAAACAAATCAATTTGACATTTCAATGTGTTTTAGACCCTGATTTTGGTATTCTCTCCCCCTAAAACACACAATGACTAAATCCTAAAAAAAAATTACAACTATAACAGTCTCTAAAACATCAAACGATTCAGTTATAGGTTTCAGACACAAAAACCATGATTCTGCCTTAAATCTTTGTCCATTACCTGTAATTTTTATATGGAAATTATCAGAAAGATGTAAGGATCAAAGTTATAGGGTCTGGAAAAATCGAGCAACAAGGTATGCTTATCTCAGAAATTTGAAAAACTTTTTGAATTAGGGTTCGAAAGTGCAGAAGTGTATATATAGGCTCCACATTCGATCGTTGTACTTGGGCGAATGTGAAACTATTTCCACATTCGACCCTAATTAAAAGCTCGAAAGTAGAAACAGGGTTCGAATGTGCAAAATACACATGAACACTCACATTCGACCGTTTTAAAAAGCTCGAATGTAAAGGAAAATTCCACATTCGACCCATCGAAGGGGCGAATGGAGATTGGAATTTTTGAACATTTTACCAAATCTCAAAATCGAATCCCGTTCAATCTTTTTCTCATCTTTTAAGCATCCAACATTCATCATTTCTCATTTAAAGATCACAAAACTCAAATGGTTCATCAAGTTTCAGAAAACGACCATCAATCACCATCCGTTATCAAAAATAATACAGAAATGTAAAATCTTTTTGGTTTTTCTAAAATTTATGCTAAAACACACCTAAAATCTTTTTGAGTTTTTGTAAATTTTTGAACAAATGTAAAATGCATGAATCTAAACATAAAGCAGTAAATATTTTGTAATTTCCGGTAAGAGGATCATATCAGTTTTTGAGAAATCTGATCACACCGTTGATCTTTAGTGTTTATTATCATTAAAGTCAATGTGTGATCCAGCAATTGCTGATATTGTTATCCACATAAGCTCTCATATAGACTATTATGCAGTGTTTGATACGATTATCTATAGTATAAACAAAAATTGTCCGTGGTTCCCACACACACGACATACTCCCGTATCAAGAAATAATTTGCACAAAGACTCATTGTAACACGTGATTATGCTTTCGTTATCTGTAAAATTACAAGGTATTGAGGCACAGAGGTGTACAGGTCGGCAAATCAACCTGCAGAGTAACATATGCACTCTACCAGGTTGAGGGCTAATATCAATCATCATTTGCATCAATGATTGGATACGATGCAGTAGATAATCTTTGATTATTGTCATACATGGGAAGTTCCTCAATTCGGTAACTTTAGATTTTGGAAATAAAGCTCTTTTAGCAAGATACCATGTCTGATCTAGGTCCGTAAAACCTTACGACAAAAGATCAGAAAGGCTATCCCCAGATAACTAGTAACATAACGACCTGAAACCTCTAAGTTTTGTACAAATACCCTATCAAACGAAATTATGGTACTAAGACCATATGCCAATGAGGAGTTCATCCACATTCAATTCGTTTGATAAGTATGTATCTAACACGCAGTAATAGGTCTACGAAGCCTACCAGCACATCGCATAGACTAAACACACGGCTTATATAACATTTCAAGTCTTTAGCATGTGTTAGATCCCCACTCATGTACTATCATTTCCTCTTTTTCTCCTGAAAATCATTTTGGGTTTTTCAAATTTTTATGGCTTTTTCAATGTTTTTGGATTTTTCTGAAAATCTAAAACTCCCCCTAAAATATAAAACATATTTTTGGGTTTTTGAATTTTTGAAAAACAATAAAACTAAAAACTAAAAATGATAAACAGAGGTGATGATCAGTCTTGTTTTTCTTTTATACCGTTAGCTTTTAACAAAAACTCGAATCGAGATCTATCGAAATCTTTGGTAAAAAGATCTGCACGTTGGTAATCAGTGTGGATTTTGACCATGTCAATCAACAGTTTGGCATAATAATCTCGGATAAAGTGATACTTAATCCGGATATGTTTAGCTTTTGAGTGATTGACCGTGTCTTTAGTTAATGCAATTGCGACTTCATTGTCACAGTGAATAGGGGTTTTAAGAAATTGCAAACTATAATCGACCATCTGTTGTTGAATCCACAGAATCTGTGAGTAGCAACCTGAAGCTGACACATATTCTGCTTCACATGTGGATAGTGTGTAACACCCCGGACCTAGAGCCTAAAATTTTTCACGTCTTGAAGTATTATAATAACTAAATTAACAATAAAATAATAATATACAATGAATACGAAGCTAAACTGGTGAGTTACATAATTATTTTGATGAGGAGAATAATATTATACCCGTTACGCGACCGGACCGACACCCGATAACAAACCCGTCTAACCCGATGTATCATAACCCGGGGACACATGTCACCCCAATTAGAGGGACACATGTCCCCCACCATCTAGTGCCAACACACTTTGATGGTTTTCTTAAAAACCATCCAAGTCCCACGCCTATATAAATAGAACACCACCCACCCAACCTTAGTATTCTCCTGGAAACAACACACACATACACATGAAATTAGAGAGAGAAAGGGAGGCAGGCGGAGCTCCGATGGAGCAGGGGCGGAGACGGGGCGGAGGCGCGGCGGAGCTCCGGTAGAACGACTGCCAAACAACACAAAACCACCCATCTTGTACCCTTTATCCAACCCTATTATAGAGAGAGACAATAGAGAGACCCGTAGGAGGGCCTATGGCCACCGCCTACGGTGGAACTCCGGCGAGTCCCCACCGGCACACCCGACACCAACCACCCCCCGCCTCTTAACCATCTCACACTCACTTCACCCTTTTTATTCTAGAGAGAGAGGAACTGATCTAGAGAGAGAAAGACTTAGAGGGAAAGAGACGAAGGAAAGGCGTCGGCCCTGGTCTTTGACCGGCCGACGCGTCTGGTCTGGTGGCTTCCGGTGACTGCACACGACGGTGGTTCAGGAGGTCACGGTGGTGGTGTTATTGTTATAAGGTGACGATGACGGCGACGGTTGGGATCCATGGTTCCGATGGCGGTTTAGTCTCGGTAAAACCTATTGCTTTTAGTTCCATTAGTAATAATCGTCAACTAAGCTTATGATTTGGAATAAGGTCAGATGAAATAATGATAGGTAATGTTGACAGGGATAGACAATGACGGTGTTAGAATGTTGTTTTGATGAGGATAGTGGTGGTTAGAGTATTAATTGTAGACAAAGGCTGATGAAGGTTCTGTGGTGACTATTGTGATGGACACGAAGGGAATAGAGCCGAGTCATCCAGTTGACTCGGTCAACAGCTGGTCAACGACCAGTTAACCCTGTCAACGGCAGTAAGCATCGAGGTATAAGACTTGGAACCTTAGGACCTATTATTAGGATATAAACAACAATGTATGATTTGGTTATAGATGAGATTGAACTCGAACTTGGACATTAAACGATTAATAGAATTATTATTATAACAAGAGATGATGGACTTGGATAGACTAGTTTCATAAATAACTTAATAGCAATATGACAATGGATGATTAAACACCAATACTTGAGACATATCATTCGGACACAAGAGATAAAATATAACTTGTCCATTATGTTAGATTAGGACCTTGTTTATTAATGATAATATATATTTTACCGATATAAATATGACGAGGATTCGGACATAAGAATATATAACAAAGTATAGGACATTGGGAACTTAGACAACCGTATATATTTTCGTTAATGACCCACCACATGAAACTTTGTAAGGATACATAAACGCCATGACGTGAATCTCGATTACTTGGTTAACAATAATAAATTGGTTACGCTACTAGGACACGAGACCCTAATTACGACAAGTAACTTATGTTAATAAGTAAAGGTCCTAGCCGCCCACACGTGTAACTGCGATATTGGTTACACGCGCTAATGTTTATGAACATTGAATAGGATCTTGCCAAATGATCGATAGATGGAAACCTGACGTGGGATATTATGTGACCATGAGAAACGCTGTCAAGGTGAGTTCCGTGTACCATCCCCCTTTTTCTGTTTTACTGTTTTGGGGTGAACATATGCTTGTGTGTCTAAACTTTTATGATGTGACAAGATACTAGCTGCCGGATAATACTGACACTCATTAACTCATATGTGAGCCGCCTTATATATAGGTAGTACTACTTGGGGAATCCCCCACGCACAGTGGACTCGGGACGTTGGGCCCGGGAAACCCTCCACTGAGGCCTGCGGACCGTTGCGGCATATATTATGCCTTGTAGATCTATAATGGCAGTAGATAGATCTAGTGTTAGGGTTGAGGGGTCGCTTGTACATCACGTGTGTTGAACTTTGTGTTAAACTGTGTAAACTTGGAAACTTGTTTTCGAAATGATAAACTTGTTTTGGATCCACTTGATTACTTACACGGACTCACCAGCGTAATTGCTGACCCAAACTCTTTTAAGCATGTGTTCAGGTACTGCGTTTGGATGATCGAGAAGAAGAGGTATATGCTTGCTTGTGCGGATTAGAGATTATCATATTAGAAGGTTCGAGCTTTAAGCGTTGCGGTTTAGAGCATCTAGAGATATGTACGGATAGAGATCAGATCGACTAGTGGATTACACTCCTCAACTGCTTCGACGACCACCGCGTCTCGTCCCTGCATTAGACTTTAGTTATATTTTATATTATACTTGTATTATTTTTGCGACCAAAGATTGTATGAATATTAAATATTAGTTAACGTTGCTTCTGTTGTGCAAGTCTGTTACCAAACTGTCGTAACGTCCAGCCCCTCCTGGTCGGGTTGTTTCATAGTGTGACTGACGTCTGCTTCTTGCACTGCCAGGTTACGAGCCTGCTCCCCAAAAATTGACATCCAACCGTTGTGGATTTGCTGTCTTTGTCACAACCGCCCTAATCTGCGTCACTAAAAGCAATTAGGTCAAAATTATCATCATTAGGGTACCATAATCCTCTCGACGGACAAACCTTCAGATA
This sequence comes from Ambrosia x helenae, assembly GCA_030844895.1. Classification (NCBI taxonomy): domain Eukaryota; kingdom Viridiplantae; phylum Streptophyta; class Magnoliopsida; order Asterales; family Asteraceae; genus Ambrosia; species Ambrosia x helenae. Next base: position 92,909,481 of record CM061224.1, on the reverse strand, counting down.
TCGTAGGATCCGTTTGACAGCTGCAAGATGACTCTGTTTCCGCTTCGACTGATATCGTGCGCAGAGACATGTGGCAAACATTATATCTGGTCTGGATGCGGTGAGATACATCAGAGATCCGACGATTGCTCTGTATATAAAAGGATCAGTCAGCCACCCTAGCGTCCACTCCAATCCCGTGATTAGGTTGGATCGGGTATCCATCGGCTTCGAATCTTCCATCTGGAATCGGCTCAAGACTTCAGAAATGTATTTTGTCTGGTGAATAAAGATCCCCGTTGGTCTTTGTTCCACCTGCAGGCCAAGGAAAAACTGCATCTCCCCCATGGCACTCATTTCGAACTTTTCCTGCATCACTTTTTTGAATTCTCTGCACAAAAGTTCATTAGTAGATCCAAAAATAATGTCATCAACATAAATCTGGACTAGAAGCAAATCATCCCCTGTTCATTTGGTGAATAGAGTGTAGTCTACCAAACCGCGTTTGAATCCTTTGGATAGAAGGTACGTGCTGAGCTCCTCGTACCATTGGCGTGGAGCTTGGTGCAACCCGTATAACGCTTTGTTCAGAATGTAGACCTTATCCCGGTGGATAGGATCTTCAAAGCCTGGTGGTTGACCTACGTAAACTTCTTCCTTGACCACACCGTAAAGAAACGCACTCTTAACGTCCATTTAATACACCTTGAATTTCTTGTATGAAGCAAATGCCAGAAACATGTGAATTCCTTCTAAACGTGCCACAGGTGCATAAATCTCGTTGTAGTCGATTCCTTCCACTTGATGAAAACCTTGAACTACCAGTCGAGCTTTGTTTCTCACGATTACGCCTCTGTCATCCTTTTTGCACTTGAAAACCCATTTGGTTCCAATCTTTTTCCTTCCTGGAGGTAAATCTGTTAGTGTCCACACTCCCAGTTTCTGAAACTTCAACAACTCATCTTGCATTGCCTCTACCCAAGCATCATCCAAAAGAGCATCCTTGTATGTCCGTGGCTCAACCTGCGAAACATAACAAGCAAAAGACCAGTCATTCTGACAACCTGATTTCTGAATTTTAGCATATAAAGCTAGAGCGCCAAGATTTTCTGGTGAGTTTGCATTCCGAAGTTGTCCTCCAGTCATTACAATGCTACTAGGATCACTAATAACTTGCTCGAGCGGGTGAATTCGATGAATCCGAGATTCCGGATAATCGGGTACTTGCACTCCCGTTTGAGTAGTCAAATTCTCTGTAGAAACCAGATCATTACCCAAGTTAGATGATGAAGCACCATTTGGATTTGGGTTCACTGGAGGTGTCTCTGTAGCAAAATCTAGAATAGCTTCACTTGTGACATCATCATCATCTTCCGATTGTGATGAATTAAGAGTTGTGGAACCTTCTTGGAACACTTCTTCTTCTACTGAAGGAACGTTGGCATCATTAGAAGCTGTTGGAGGAGTTACGGTGATCGGACGCACCAACGGTGATGTCACTGCGTTTTCACACTCTTCATAATATAATCTTAATACAGCATCTTCAACCAAGTCATCTAGATTAAATGATTCAAAGAAATCTTTGTAATCAAACATCCAATCTGGACCGCTACCCTGTACATTCTGAGTATATCGTTGAACTTCAACGTTAGCCCACTCCTCTACCTGACGAGTTCATTTGTTGAATACCCGTTTGAGCGGGGTTGCATATCCAACAAAGAATCCCTCTTCAGCTTTTGGTGCAAACTTCTCAGATGGATTAAGCATAGTACATGGTGCTCCAAATGGTTCTAGATACTCCAAGTTCGGCTTTGGTCTGTTCAACAGTTCATAAGAAGTGTTGCCAAACTTCTTCACTGTTAACACACGATTCAGTGTATAACATGTTGTGTATAGGGCTTCATTCCAGAACATTACTGGAAGATTAGAATCCGCAAGCATTGTTCCCGCCGCTTCAATAAGAGTCCTGTTTTTCTTTTCTGCGACACCGTTCTGTTGAGGGGTATACAGAGCACTATATTCATGATGAATTCCTTTATCTTCACAAAGAGCATCCTTCTGTGCATTTTTGAACTTCGCCCCATTATCACTCCGAATTCTTTTGATCGTCAAACCATAAACATTCTCTAATCGAGTGAACAGAACCTTCAGATTGTTAAAAGTGTCGCTCTTATGATGCAAGCACATTACGCACGAGAATCTGGAATAATCGTCAGTAACCACAAGACAGTACAACTCTCCAGCATGACTTTTACGCTTGACCGGTCCGAATAGGTCCATGTGCAAACGCTCAAGTGGCAATTCCACAGAGTTTACTTTCTTTGGTTTGTGAGATTGTTTGTGCTGCTTTCCCTTCTTGCAACTCACACACTTGTCATTTAGATGGAAATATTTGACATTAACGCTTCGACAAGTCCATTCTTCACCAGATGGTTCATTTTTCTGAGGTGAATGTATCCCATTCTCCTATGCCACATAATAGATTCTTTTTCTATAGCCTTGGAGAGGAAACACGTTACTTGTCCTTGAGTTTTCATCGCCTTTGACATGTCAAGAATGTAAAGATTATTCACTCTTGGTGCTTTCAGCATCTTCCACTCTTTTGGAAGTACAAAACCGGGTTTGAGTATGTAGCAAGATTTGTCATCAAAGAATACATAAAACTGTTTATCGCAGATTTGACTGACACTAAGCAGATTATAATCGATCTGTTTCACATAAGAGATCTTCTCAAAACTCACAATACCATTACTCACCCTTCCTTCAATAGTAATGTAACCTTCTTTGTTCCTAGAAAATGCTACATACCCGCCATTGATGTTTCTAATGTCGAACAGCAGTGACAAATCCCCTGTCATGTGACCAGAATCTCCACTGTCAACAATCCAGAGACTGCTAACAGGGCCAGCTGAAGCTCCCTGCACATATCAAGTAAAAAGCATAGTTCTTTAGGGGGACCCAAGCCTGCTTGGTCTTAGGTCTTTGAACATTTTTTTTCAAAGATTCTTTTCACTTTCAATTGAATTTGAATTGACCTTTTTCTGATCAATCAAATTCTTTTCACTTTCAGATTTTTCATTTGCTTTTGAAATTGAAGCACCTTGAGAACCCATCGGTGACCAGAATTGTTCCGAACGTTTCAAGATCCGGATCTGAGATTTTGGGGTCTCAGTCGGTTTCTTTACTTCATTCTTAAAGGAAACTTTCTTAGTTACCTTCTCTGATTTAACAGAGACAGGTCCAACCGTTGATTTAACAACATGTATTAGTGGAACCTTCTGTTTATCTACAGTTGTGTTCACCACTGGTTTCTTTAAAGGTTTTCCATGTCTATCTGGTTACGACGATCATATGGCATCTGACGATTATCCCTCTTTTGAAAATATCGGCTTTGATTATAAAACGGTGTTGGTTGAGGAACAAAACGTCATTATGGATAACAGTGATTGTCGATTGGACTTTGATATTTCTGCTTCACTTCAAGCTTGTGCCTCTTATGCCTTACGTACGGGTAGTGAGCAAGTAAATGCCCTCCCTCCCCGCACTTAAAGCATGCACGGTATTCTTCAAACACGTTCTTGGCATTCGACTTTGCATAAGTAGTGATAGGATACTGGTCATCGACACACCTTCGTCTTAAACTCTCAGGAGCTGGGTCCTTTGAGTAAGTCGGCTCAAGAAAACTGTTCGCCTTTTCCTTTGGCTTGATAAACTCGGTGACATGAACCTTAGGTTCTTTAGGAACATCCAAATAAATTTTCTTTAAGATCTCTGGAGGTATATCACTGGTTCTTTCGTGTTTTGGGAACCAAATAGTACTCTCCTGCCAGATTTTCTCAATCTTGGAGTAATTGGCAAACTTAATTGGATATTCCTTGTCAGAAATAATCTTATCGGATCCTTCCATCTGATAAAATACTTTGACGGGTTTGTCACTCGGTTCATTTTTTTCAACTTGCTTAACTGATTGATTCACTCGATGAGCGTTAGCCATTGGATGAAGAATCTGAGAAGGTGATACCGGTTCATTGGTGATAATGTGATTTTCAATGCGAATATCACTCAGTTTCTCCGTTATCTCATCATCCGAATCAGAAACATCAGTTATAGCAGTTACCCCCTCATCGTTCAATCCCAAAATCGGTCTAACATTGGAATTTGGATCCCTAACACTAGAAGTGTTAGATTCATCATCCGATGTAGAATCAGATTTGATTGAACTCTCCGGTGTTATTGAATGTAAAGTGTGATTTTCAAGTAACACGGGAGATGGAACCGCCTTGTAGTTTGCACTACTCGGTTGTGAGGGTTCTTCAATAATATGATCAACAACGTAAGCAATATGTTTGTAACTTTCTAGCTTCTTGTTGACCTTTTCAGCAAACCACTTGATGGTTGCCATTTCAAGTTTAATTTCTTCCAATTCATTGATATAACTGTTAATGGGCAATTGTTTTAAAGAAAGTGTTTTCTTCAAATCAGAAATATCCTTTTTGTAACCATCAAGCACTTTATTGAATTCATGTGCTTCTTTGCGATAAGATTGACAGTTAAGTGTAGCACTCTCAAGTTGTACCCTGAGTTGCATGTTCTCTTCTGTCAATCTATCACATGTTCCACAATATTTGTCACTATTCATGTCTATGGTGGAATCAGAACTTACCTGTTTTAGAGGCTCTATCATCGCCATCAAATCAAAGTGTGCTTCCTTTCTAGCAAAGAATTTGGAATAATCAATTCTGGTGAAAGCATCATCCACTATGCATGACTTGCGAGTCATAAGAAAATCATCTTCGGCTAGAATTTGATCAATGACATCATATAGTTAGTTAACACTAGGTTCAGAATCAGGCTCGCTCTCCGAATTAGAATAAACTGAATCACGCTCTTCAGGAATATCAGTGACTGAATCAAGAATCAATCCTAGAGTCTTCTCAATAGGAATATCAGCTTCTTCCACCATTTCCTCAATCTTCACTTCAGATCTTTTCTCAACATCCAAAACTTCTTCAACTACAACCGGCTCCTCCAAATCAATCTTATGTTCAACACACGCCACATTACCAGCTGTAATCTCTTCAACACCTAGTTGCATTCCAGTCCAGTCAAATCCTTCATCCTTTTGAATTACCAAAGCCTGGTTTTGGTTCTCTGTTTGTGTTTGGCTATTTGGTGTGGAAATTGGAATGATAGTTCTGGTTGGATTATGTGGTGTTTGATTTTGGTCCTGGTTTGATGTAGTGGTTTGTCTAACAGAATTGTTTGGTGAGGTGTTCTGTCGGTTTTGGTAATTATTTTGTGGTTGATAGTTGTTATTATTTTGACGGTTCTGGTAATTGGTGTTGAATGGATTCCTGTTTCCATGTTGAGCTGGCTGTGTGCAATCTCTCTTGAAATGACCTTTCCCACCACAGTTAAAACATGTGACTTTGGCTTTGTTGAAGCCATATGTGGTGTTGGGAGATGTAGAAAGATCAGTTCTACCGGTCTTCTCTATAAACTCGGTCGCTCGTCTCATGACACTAACAAATGCCCACTGTATGTCAATGAGCTCCATCTCCTCCTTATCGATTTGAGCATAGTCTTCACTGGTTAGATTGTTGTTACCAATTTGACTAGCTACAAACCATTATAAGAAGCTACCATAGCAGATACCAAAGCGACATGTTGTTGAGCAACTTCAACAGTGACATTGTTCAAGTTAGATGTCTCCAACACTATTGGGCTTGGATTTGGTTGACTTTGGTTCATTTGAGGAATATATGGTTGTTGTTGTTGTTGAGGTTGATTCATGCTAGCTGAATAGCATGCAACTTGTTGCATTGGTGAAAAGGGTGGAATGTAAGTGTTAGGATATGATGGTGGTGTATAAGATGATGTTTGAGCTAGATAGTTTATCGGGGTTTTGGTTGGTTCAATAACGCTTGAAACACAAGCAATGTGTGGAGCGACAGAACTACTAGAACCTGAACTAGTTAGAGTAGAAGATGTACCACCATGATATAACTCCGGATTTTGAGGAACTTGTGCCCTTTTTGCTTTCCTCTTCTCCTCCATCTCTTTGTTCTCCAACTTCTGAATGAATTCATTGATGGTTCAATATTGATAGGTATCTTTCTCCTTTAGGACCTCAATGTGTTGATTTTAGTATAGTGGTAATGCATCAGCAAACTTATCCACCAATTCAGACATAGGTATCTTAATCTCATAGCTTGACAATTCAGTCAACAAATGGCAATACCTAGGAATCAACTTCTTCAAAGTATCATTTCCCATGTAACTAAAATTCTCAAACTCTTTTCTTAACTCTTCCATCCTCAACTTCCAAGTTTTCTCGTTCCCATCATGACGATTCTTCAACATATCCCAGAGCTGCTTCATAGTTGTGCAAGACCCAAACTGATGTAGAAGATCAGTGTTGATAGCCTGAGATAGTTGTGAGAATGCCTTCTTTTCCATCGTAAACTTTTTCTTCTCATCCTCAGCTAAGCTTTCCAATGGAATTGGTTCACCTGTGTTCTCCAAAACCGGTGCTACATAACCCTTAGCTATCATTTGCCATGCCTCAGTGCCTTCCATTCCCATTCCCTCCAAATGAATCTTGAACTTGGTCTTCCATTGATTGTAATCCACCATCTCCATCAGCTTTGGTGGACGAATCCCGCTACCTGAAGATAAATCATGAATTAGAGTAAATATAGCATTGGTAGTTTGAGAGTGTACCGCGGCTGCTGCAACTCCCCAATAATCATTCATGGGTTGTTGTGGTGGTTGAGCAACTGTTTGTGGCATCGAACTAGTCATTGCTAAGTAGTTGATCGGCTGAGATGGTTGACTAGTCGTCTTCTGTGCTGCTACAGTCCAAGGATCCATCGTCACTTGCTGTTGTTGTGTAGTATTAGGCCTCGGTGTTGTTGGAAAGTTCCACATATTGTCTACGAAGTCTGAAACACGAAACAATTAGAAAAAATTTTGATCAGATTCTACGTTCGACCTCACGTAAGGTCGAATGTACACAATCTGGTCGAATGTACAACAACACACTCAAAACTTCTAGGTTCGACCTTAAAAATGACCACGTTCGACCTAAAGTTCTCAGATTCAACCTAAAACTCACACTTTCGACCATTCTCCCCTAGGTTCAACCCTGTCATTTTGAAAAACGGTTATTCATTGAAAATCAGTTAATTTGACCTCAATTTTTCAAAAATTGATGAATTTTGATGATGTTTTGCAGGTTTTGCTTCGGAATTGATTTGGAACAAGTTTAATGAAGAGAATACTAGATTTTATCCATGAAAACTAGTTCGAATCAATCAATGTTCATCAAAAACCATTGTTCTTTGAAAACAGAAAAATTTTGATCAAAAATAGCTCCAAATTAGCTCAAATATTATCAATTCGTAGTTGTTTGATCCTTATGGCTCTGATACCACTTTGTATGAGGATCGAATTGTCAAAAACAATAGGTTTGATCAAACATGTCTACCAATTGAGGTGCGGAATCCCTGAATCAGTTACGAAATGATAGTAAAATCAACAAAACACACAAATCACCATTAACATTCCTTTTTCATTCATACACATGTTTGATAAACGTTACAAAATCTTGTTTATAATGATAAAGACACAATTCATACTTAAACAAAACCCTAGGGAGAAAACCAGATCGAAGGAGGGAAACTAATGACCAAAAACTTAACTTAAAGATGAAAAACAAACTATTTATAGACCTGCACATTCGCCCCTTTGTAAGGTCGAATGTGCAGGTTCGCCCCAAAGTTTAGGCGAATCAACACAACTCTCTACAAAACTCTCCCTTCGACCTGTTTCTTCTACCTTCGACCAAAACTAGTCACAAAACGTGTATCACCAAATGTCTTGTTAGAATTTCGCCATCCCGGATATAATATATTCTCACCATTCCAACCAAGTTGCTCATTTAGGTAAACTTGACTAATACAAACCTAATGACGAAGATTAGGGTTACCCTGATTAACTTCGAAACACCCGACATATTCAAACCCTACCTTTAGGAACCCCTTTTCCCCTTAACAACACGACGACGGTCTAGCACGAACCCCAAAACAAAGGTAAGGGAAATACAAACACACACCCCAACCCTTGCAGTGACACACCACTGTCGCCTCACCCCCTACCAGGCTCGACGAGCAATGAACAACCCTATCACCTTAAGATTTTCACACTAACAACTTTCTATTGAAACCAGTGAAATATCTAGTCCATCTGTTTCCTTTATAACCCTTGGTGATCCATATTAGAAAAACCTGGGGCTGCTAGAACATCCTGACGTCATTCCTTCTTTGCAATTAGTCACCAAAGAAAATCTATGGGGAGATTTTGTTCAAGTCACTTTAAACATCGATGCTCTTAGCGTCGTTCCTTCTGAAACTGATGTCCTGACAAGTACCTATTTTATGCACTAGTCTAACATGAAACAACCTAAGAAAGGGCATTCTTTCCTTTCCCATATTGTGACACCCAAAAAATTTAGGTTATTTTTTTCTACAAACAATAGCTATTTACCTAAGTCAAACATTTACACATTAGACTAAATTGGGTTAATTAAGTGCATCAAACATAAACAAACAGTCATGTAATGATAATTTAGTGAATTATCAGAGCACACACATGAGTCCTGTACCCCGAACATTGGTGAAACAATCAAACAAGTAAGTGTAGTATAATTGGTGTTATATTATTTGCAATTATGTACATATGTGGATTTATGTGAAATTACTTAAAATTGCATGATTATAGAGTTATGTGTTACCGTGTTCGGAATCGACAACAAAATATTTGGGCTAACTAGTTAGATTGCATGCTAGAGTTTTATATGGTTTTTATAAAACAAAACAAACAAAACTAGCTAAAACCAACAAAACCAGCCCAAAGCTCGGTCCGAACCAAGCCCACTCGACACAAAGTGTCGTCGCGTACCACAACATGTCGAGGAGAAATCCATTACGGTATGCGGGCACACATCTAATGGGCCTAAGTGTTTCAACAATCCTAATCATGAATTTTAACCCCATAACACACTTTTTACAACCCTAATCGCCCAAAACACTCCCGTTATGAAATTCCACAACCATTAGCCCCTGCCTTCATCAACATTAACCATCATAGGAGCTTAAGAAGGTTCAGGATCAAGTTTTGAAGAGCTTGTGGTGACCAATCACTACCATCACTCTTAATCTTCGTTTAATTACTTTTGATTATGTTTTGTCCAACAAACCCTAGTATCCAGATCTGACCAAAGATGTTGTATCATATAAAATCGATTCATTGATGTTTATTACGTGTTTGTATATGGTTTTGGTGATTGATAAATCTAGGATGCATGTTTAGATCATAACTTGCTTAAAGTAGAAACTTTGGTAAATCAGGTTCTAGATTTTTGGTTCATAAGCTTGCATTATGATGTTTTGGACTGAGATTATGTTAGTCCAGATTAATTAACATATTTTGGATGCTTAGTTTAATTGACAAACCTACCATTAAAGGAAACATTTTTTATTTAAGAGTTTTAATTTTGATATCTAGATATGTTATGGAACTTGTAATTTTAGAACCTGCTTAGGAATGATTAACTAAGCATGTTAGAAACATGCTACAAACACAAATACTTTTAGATCACAACTTAATTTTATATCACATGTTTACCTTAGTGCAAACACATCACAAGAGTCCTTATAATATGAACCGTTAGTATGTGGGTATTCATAGTGAGGAAATGTGGATAGATCGATTTGGTTTGACAAGCCCCACCCGGCTTGACTGGAGGTCAGAGGGTGCATAATTGTCCCAAACACTTGCCTCCAATGTGACAAACGGGGGCATAAGACAAACAAGCTACCAACAGTCAGCTCGGTTTCATATTGCTTAGGAACTTGTATAAATTTTCTAGTTAACAATCGATAAAGATAGTAAATATATGCGAGTCTAGCAAACAAACAATTTTACATTATGAAAACCTGTGAACTTACCAACTTAATTGTTGACACATTTTATCTTGCTTTACTCAGGTCGCTAAGGTACAGCTGGTTAGAATGCACGTTTAGTCGCACTTGCATAATCAAACATTTATTTTATTTCTATTTCATTTTCAAACATTTGGTACTTACTTTTAGTTGGTTTTGGGATTCTCGCTTGTTTTGCGAAACATTTACTTCTGGTTAACATTTTGCTTCCACTAAACTATTTACAAACTTATCATAATTTATCTCATATTAAATGATATGCATATTTTTCAAGCAAATAGAGACATTTCGACACGACCATTGACTGGATCATGGTATGTCACACACCTCGCGGTAAAACCCCGCAGGTGAAAATTTGAGGGTGTGACACACATCCACAATAGCTTGGGCCCCTTGTTTAACCTTATTTTGTAGCTTCTGTATATTTGCATGCTTTCATAAAGTTAGGTGGCATACCGGACTAATTTTTGGCAAGATTTTTATAAATTTGAGAGCATATTATAATCTAAAAGCTTACATGGATCTTGAACGGTTTTCTAAGCAAGCCAAGCTTAGGCCACACAACTAATTACCTTAGGCTAGCTCTAATATTCACCTTTTCTCCTCATGGTAGATCCTTCGATTGAATCCCCAAAATACCAAGCTCAAGTTCTACCACCATGCTCCCCTCCCATCAAAGACTAGGTGTTCGTTTCAGAACCTATAATCCATGTAGGCCTGGATCTGGGATAGCATCAAAAATTCTACATGTGTGAATTTAGTGTGTGTAAAGTGCGGAATCTAGTACACACATTATCAAGCAATCAAAACACTCAGGTCTAGTTGATAAATATGAATAAACATGATCAAATAACACAAACTAAACAAGGATTTATATTAACTTTGACAATGAAAGTACACAGAGAAATCGTAGACCTATAAAGAGAGAGAGGGGGAGGGGGGTGAATAACATAATAAGAGGATTTGTATACATGGCTAGGGATTATGCCCTTATTATATACTTTTGGCTTAATCCCAAAGCCCATATTTCAAACATCTCAAGTACAAAAATACTTACATAACTAAGATCAATTAACTAACACAATCCCAATTACATTGGTTAGACCAAAAACCAACAACTAATTAACAAAAAAGTCCCGACTATAGAATTTTTTTCTCTACAGACTCTCGTTGGATATATTCAGAGTTTTGTGTCATCTCTTCCAGGTTGTCATCTAATTGTTTCGCGTGTTGATCTTGATAGAAAAAGAAATATTGATCACACATTGAAATTTAAATGCCTTATAAATTTCTTTAGCTTCAAAAAAAAAAAAATTGGCAAACTGCATACATTCTCAATATCAGTTTACCAGCCGCATCGAATAAAAAATTGCATTGTTCTATTACCATCCGCCAACACAATTATTGCTTCACTAGTCTTTTCATCATAGTATCACCATCTCATTGACCCAAAAAATATTATTCCATCTTCGTGAATACCTTTTTCTTCATTTCAAGCGATGGTTTAAGCTTGTAAGTAACAGTGGTCATTTACATTTATGATCAATCTTGTCTTTTGATTCGATCCTCTTTGGACATTGTGGCTTGAAGTCATTGAACTTATTCAACACTCATATTTGAGCTATTGTTCATACTAATTTTCCATACCATGGTTATCTCTACAAATGAGATTCAGTTTTATGAGTGAACAAACATCCCATGTAGGCAGGCTCTTGATTTAATGAGCATATCTAAAGTATTATATTCCATGGTGTCACACCCTCAAATTTTCACTACGGAGTTTATACCGCGAGGCGCATGACATAACAGGATCCCATAGCCATAAGTCATATGAACGAACACTAAATGCCCAAACCATTTACTTCGTTATTGAAAATCAATTTTAGCGTTTACCAAAAAGTTTAGTTAAGTTGCGGAAGCGTAAATCAAACATAATCATTTAAGTTCTGCGCAAAACAACGCGCTTAAAATAAAACCATTGAATATAAAGCAAAGTATCAGTTAAGTAATGTTCACAACCCATGACACAATGATGCATGTCCTATCGTGCTCCGAACCTAGAGACCTGCAAAAGCATGCTAGCGTGTGTCAACATAAAGTCGGTGAGTTCACAAAGTAAGGTAAGTAAAAGTGTAGGTTTCTCAAACCAAGAACGAGAGTTAGGTGTCCTAAACCCAAAATTAGTATTCAACAACCAAAACCAAGAACCACTAGTTCAGCGTATGCCAGGGGTAGCTAACCCATTCATGATAACTAAACAATGATATAACGAATTCCTATTGGAACGATGCACTTGCCCCGCGAGCTGGTTTTTGTCTCCCATCATTGCCTATCAACAATGATAAAGTCTAAGGTCATAGTTCACACCTGGCTCCCAGCATGGTGTGAGGTTTGTCAAACCTAATAGCGCTACCAACTAGTAACCCGCTTGCCACCCGGCAACTTATTCGGTAAATACTGAAGGACTTCTGTGATAGAGTGCAGTTTAGTTCATCAAGGACACAGAGTGTGAAACTAGTAAAACCCGACCCACATAAGGAGTCATAGTATCCCAGCGATGTGTAGTAGTCCCAAACCGGACTAGAAAAAGTTAAGTTAGTTGTCTCGAACCCGACACGCATGCTTTTGAGAAAAGAGTAGTGAAACTCACCTTAGTATGTAGCAATTAATCCAAACTTCCAAAGTAGGGTGTGCTACCGACTCCCTATTACATGTGTCACTAAGTGAGTATATGTGTAATATCATTACACCATATAACCCGTTTGGTTAAGACGTTTAAAAGTTCAAAACCATGTAAGTGACACCTAATGATTCTACATGTATAAGTAAAGCCTACGGACCCATTGGTGAATATGTTGATTATCATCCGTTTTACACTTCATATACATCTCATATAAGTGTCCATTCAAGTTCATGTCAAATACATACCATATAAGACTACAAATAGTTACATAAACGTACATTGCAAAATCTGCGTTTTTAGGACAAATTATGCGCCGTGAAAACTAATTTATTAAATACACTTATCCAGTGAATTAGACTGCTAGAATTTTACTAAATATTCCAGGGGGTCTACTGGACAAGTACATATTTTTAGTTTGTGATAAAACCTTGCACAAAAAATATGAAAAATCACACAACACAGCTATGTCCAGAAAATACACACAACAAATCAGATTAGTAGAAAAATTTTCCAAAAATCGTGTATCCAAACGGGTTAAATCCACTTGGAAAAGCCAAGTTATTCCAATGTTGACACACTGTCCAAATTTCATAACTTAATTCTTTGTACAGCTCGAGTAGTGATTGTTTAAAGTTGACCCAGTTTATAAATCCGAAAATCTGATATGACCTTTAATCAAAGAAAATTCCAAAAACTTATCAAACGACGTCCAAATCAGATGACTTTGCTAATTATGAAAAGCTAAGACCATGTATAATACAACCATGCAAAGAAATCATCAAAACTAACATGTTTAAGTCATGTAACAGACCCTACAAGTCGACCCAAACATTCTGTCCAAATTTTAATCATGCATAAACTCTTATTAAGACTACTCACGTATGCTTATAGTCAATCAACGATATTCAAAAACCATCATAAAACCTTAATAGGACCTAACATGATCAGAACCTTTCATAATACATGCAAAACCATAAACCCTAAAGGTCTAAAACATCATAAACATGCATATCATGCTACCTATCAAATACTAATCACATAAGATTATGTTTAACCCATTCAATCTTTATAAACATCAAGTTTTAATCTTTAAGAAAACGTTTTAGACCTGGACAAACTTAGTTATGATGTTTTAATAACATATTAAAGAAGATTAAAACACAAGGGATTGAATATTATACCGCAAGCACTTCAAAACCGATTGCTCTCCAAGCGTCCCGATCGATGTTCTTGCGCCTTAGCAGGTGTTTGGGCTTAATATTTTCGTAACTAGGTAGTAGGGGGCGATTAGGGTTGAGTTTAGGGGATACAAGAGGCTTAAAATTTCTTAAATAGTGATTTAAGTCGGTTTCATTGCGTCAGAGCCCTGCGCGCTGCCGCTCGGAGAGAGTGAGCGGCCGCTCACTCCTCCCCAGCCCGCTCCGGGTGGCCTGCTTCGTTGTACCGCGTGTTTTCTTCGATGTTTTCACTATTTTGGACCATAACTAGTGTAACCCCATGTGTTAAGACCCCAACCATCCTAATGGTCCACCCATTACGATTTTTATTAACGTTTTCGGTTTAAGTTCACGTAATCACATATAGTTTGCCCATAGTTTCACAGAGTTTCATAGAAGCACGTAATTGCAAAAAATCTTAATCAATTAATTCACAATTATCTAATTTCATCGTTCACCAACGTTCGAGGTTTACTACTCATGTATATAGTCTGGTAATTCCCCAAATTACCACTTCATGCAGTTAGTTATTAACCTATAACTGTGCAACGTGTGACCTATCTAGCTAACCCTAGTTAAGTAGAATGCAAAGAATGTAACTAGAGTTTAGTTAAAGTGAGAACCTGAAATTGCGGGGTATCACATCATCCCCAAGTTGATAAGAATTTCGTCCCGAAATTCAGTAAGTACCTAGTTAGTTGGCGTTAAGTGAGTGTCAAGTGAGAGAAAATTCCGAAAAATTTTCTGGGTGTCACATCATCCCCAAGTTTAAAAGAATTTCGTCCTAAAATTCAGTTCGAGTTTTCGATTACGGGCTCTGAGTTCTCCTAAAAGAGAGGTGCCAACGCTGGCGTTGTTTCGATGTCGATGGCCAGATAAGATTTCCCCCACCAGAACGAGGGACTCCAATAACTATCTCGTGCCAAGGATTTAAGTTCATGGCTGGACAACCCGTCCACGCCCATGATGATATCAGAGCTACGAAGGATAGTTGGGATGATGAGATTGATACCTAATGGTTAGCTAAACCGTACGGGTTTCTACTTGTAATAGAGCTAGGTAACTTTGATAAGCTTACCATCAGCTAGTTCTATGATGTGTTTGAATTAAAAAAGATTTGGGTCTAACCCTAGAGTTGCACTAAAGTCCAAAGGCACATGCTCAATCAGCATCAGAATCAAATAGGACATTAGTAAATTACTTATTCATAAAGAACGTACCCGATACGCGTTGTTGTTATCATTGTTCCCATTGTTGTTGTCGCCGTTGAGCTGGGGACAGTCCCTTTTGAAATGGGTTTCACTCCCACACTAGAAACACCCTTTTCCAGTATTTCGGCGACTCTGTTGCCCCTGCTGTTGCTGCTGATTCTTTGGGAATTGAGCATGACAGTCCTTAGCTGCATGACCAGCCTTTCCGCATCGTTCACACTTTCCATCCTCACATGGACCAGAATGATGATAGTTGCACTGTTCACACTTCAGGTGCCTCCCCTTGTAAGTACCCTGGTTATTGTCAGAAGGGGTCTGGTTGTTGTTGTCGTTTGCACCTGACCTTTTCCGCTGCTGCTGACTGCCGTCACCACTTGCGACCTTGCCCGAGCCATCTTCCCATTTCCGCTTGTTATCTTTAGTGGTAGACGATGAGGTACCCCGTGGGGGCAAGATTCCTTCTTCCACATTCTGATCTGTTAAATGGTGGGCTAAACGAATGACTTGCTGAATGTTATTCAGGTTAACAGCAATGACCATTCCTTTGATCTGAGGCACCAAGCCCTTGATGTACAGCTCAATTCGTTTGTAGAGCAGAGTAGAGTAATTAGGGCACATGGTCTCCAGCTCATGCGACCTAGTAGTATAAGTCTCAATCTCCGAGCCCACCATTTTCAGGTTAAGGTATTCAGTCTCCAACTTCTGAATCTCATCTCGAGGACAGTACTCCTCCTTCATCAGTTCCTTGAAATCCGCCCGAGGTGTAGCATTGCTCACATCTACCCCTAGCATATGCACTTGCGCGTTCCACCAGGATAATCCCGCATTCTCAAGGGTAGCAGTGGCATATTTAACCCTGTCAGCTGGTGGACAGTTACACATAGCGAAGCATGATTCCAACTTTTCGAACCACCTCAGTAGCCCGACTGCCCCTTCAGATCCTCCAAAATTCCGAGGCTTGCAGTCCATGAATGACTTGTAGGTACAAACAGGCGGGTGATGAGCAGGTTGACCAGCTTGAAAGGCTGCAAGGGCTGCAACTACCCTTTCGTTAATCATTGCATTCAGTTCCGCCTGTGTCATGTTGATGTTTCCCCGTCCATGTCCACGTCCAGCCATAGTGATCCTACATTCACCATAAGCTCATGAGTCATAAAAATATGCGGGCCATACGATGGTTCACACGTAGTGTAGGCGAACTGGAATAAAGAACAAACTTCAGGAGAACAACTTAGTCTCGACTGGGTCTAGAGTAAAAGAAAGAAAGATCAAGCGAATGAAGATAGGAATCAATCGTCTCCGTGCTCAGTTAAAAAAATAGAATCCTCATATTCAATCTCTTCGGGTTTGATGGGTTCGAGTTCCTTCTCTAATTCCTCTTCCTCCTCCTCTAGCGGTGTAAGTGTTATCTAGAGTTATTCGCGTGTAGTACTAACGTCCTACTTGTTCCTCCTAGTAGCCTTCCTGTCTCACCTGTAATGTTGCACCGTGTTCAATGGTTGGTTCTCGCACCGGTACTCGATGGCTAACTCCCCATCAGTGAAGCTGGTTGGAATTTTAGTCCCAATTGATGCGCCACATGGCCTAGTTTTCGTCCTTCACCAAGGATGTGCTCAATATCGGATTTAGTGTTAAAGGATTATGTATCTCCTATAACCTGTTAAGCAAGTATACATAGCCCAAAAGCTAGTTGTGCACTTAAGCTGTGAGTGTACTAATGCAATGCTTATGCTATGACAGTTATAGACTAGACTTACCATGCAGTCCTAGTTCACTAAAACCAATGGCTCTGATACCAATCTGTCACACCCTCAAATTTCCACTGCGGGGTTTATACCGCGAGGCACATGACATACCAGGATCCCATAGCCATAATTCATATGAACGAACTCTAAATGCCCAAACCATTTAGTTCGTTATTGAAAATCAAGTTAAGCGTTTGCCAAAATGTTTAGTTAAGTTGCTGAAGCGTAAATCAAGCATAATCCTTTAAGTTCATGCGCAAAACAACGCGCCCAAAATAAAACCATTGAATGTAAAGCAAAGTATCAGTTAAGTAATGTTCACAACCCATGACACAATGATGCATGTCCTATCGTGCTCTGAACCTAGAGACCTACAAAAGCATCCTAGCGTGTGTCAACATATGTAAGGCCCCAAACCCGGGCACCATACTGTCGGGTCTCATTACAGTGTACCGTTTAAAAATCAACATTTTTTTTTAAAATCACGCAGCGGAAAAATAATTAAAACTGTACACATTGTTTTAAAAAAAAATAGTTTGTTAATAACTCTCAAAACTACGAATGCCATCCATGCTATCACGAGTAATCCAATCCGCTAACCAAGATGCATCACCAACTCGAACAACCTACAAAACAATCTAACATACATGCAAAAGTCAGCTACGCTGAGTGAGTTCTAATAGTTTATGTTTATAAAATTAAAACACCTCATAAACACTTTATTTTTAAATCCCAACTTCATCGTATTAAAGTCATCATTAATTATTTAAACACTTTATCATCAACAACCCACCCAAAACCACTCAATCGATAACTGCCTCATCACCCATCTCGACCCACAACTATGACTCTGTAACTTCTTTTACGCGTTCAACTATTCCCTCTGCAACACAACGTCGCTACACACGACTAGATCATTTATACTCTTTTTAATTGTATCGGGCACCCCCAAGTACAATTCATCACAAGAAACTCCATATTATCATCTTTAACAATAGAGACAACACATCCCCACTGATTTATCTATATGAATGCAAATAAATCACATAAGTTGGGAACCTACCACACAATATAGTCAAGTCACAAAGATATGACCGAGCCTTATGACAACCCGTCGCCACCCCGAAGGTAACAACCCGTTGCCACCCCAGCTCAACAACCCGTCACCACCCCGAAGGTAACGATCGTATAGACACGTCGACACCACCACTTAGATCGACAAACTCAACATTGGTAACCCGTCGCCACCCCGAAGGTAACGAACCATTACCAATAACCCGCATCAGCACCTCAAGGGTGCTTCTTCACACAAAACATATAGACACCTACACGCATTCACTATGTCTAGGGTCTCATCATACTATAACATGGATTAACCACTCACCTCTAATAATCAACATCACCGCGTTCATTTAATTCTAAGACTTTAACTAATCATTTTCTCATACTGAACCCATAATCGTATTGCCTCGACTATACATCCCATTTTATACCATCATAAGATAAACACCCAACCTGACCATACCTCGACAAGAGACTAAACGGCTCGAACCGACACATACACTGCGAAGGGTGCCTCTAAACCTATAGCCACATTAAGCCGTCGTAGAACCGTCTCATTGGAAAACATTCATAAAAAAACATTTATGTCGTAAAGCTCTTTAATTTAATCGACATCTTAACTTTTGCCGAAAACCATTTAAGCATGTATGATAGCCCCAAAAATATATTTAAATAAAAATAGGGGGATTAGAACTCACCGGTTGCAAGCTTCCAAATCCGCAAGCTACGCGTCTCAAACTGCGTCGTCAAACCAAAACCTTGGGTGCGTGTCATCCTTGGCGCATTTGTTCTACTCTGAATGCTTGTAGCAAAATGCGAATGAAATATTGTTTTGCTTATAACTTGATCATACGATATTCGTTTCGCGCGATCCACATATCCACGAAATCGTCTCGACATGCCCGACATCTAAAAATTACCTGCGTTGACCGTCGATGCTGCTACTGCTGCCAGTACGCACTTCTGTGCGTCAGCTCATCCGGTTCTGCGCACCTGATTTTGCGAAGCCAGAAACCTTATCTTCCGAACTCCGTTTTCTTCAAATAATATACCCACGCGACCGCGAGACAATGATCTCTCTTCCAGTTGAATTCTCGTCGCTGACCGGCGCCGTCGCATCTATGGGTGGCCACAACAGTCTGCTGCCAGTTCCTGATCCTTTGTCGGAAATATTGTTTATGCACCACTCATCACCCAAACCAGATCCGAACCAAGACCCCATGCTCCTACACCCCAACATCCATGCAAAATATATATATATATCATTTACTCTTATCCATGCAACCACCACTAATAATAACCACCATCATACCATTCATCATCATAATATCTCAATTAAAATCCACTACTTTCATTAGAAACATCTAACACCATCTTCTGTTCAGGTCACCATGAATTATCATCTTGAATTCATAAAACTCTATACAAACATATGCATAACCACTCTAAATAGTTCCATACCCATGAAGTCACGTACACACATTGAAATAAACTCACACCATGCATAATATCTACCAATACCCCATGCGACATACCACCTTCCTCATCCACTCTCTGCTTCAATATTAAGATCTCACACACACCTTACGTAAATGAATCCATGCGCATGCAAAATCTTACAAACAATCCTCTCACTTTTACTTGAGTTCATGCTAACATTTATGTGTACTACCATCATAACTAATCACCACCTTCACCACCGGTAGCCACCACCGGTGATCCATCTCAACCAGAACTGGCTCCACTCACCGTGTCCGATTCACCACGGCGATCAACCAGAACACCTCGCTAAAACCCTACACTAATGACACATCAAAGTGTTGCCTTCGGAATCAAATAATACCCAGACAACAATCGAACTAGGCTCAACATATACAAAAGAACCATAACCGAATCACAGACTAGGAGTTGGACAGTTAACTTGAATCGATACTAGATCATCGGGTGCACCGCAAATCCCCCAACAGACCCGAACTTGACCACCATCGATGCATCGCTTCGGGATACCGAACACACCCGAACCATCGCGAAACACCAAGCACCACCATCGATGCATCGCTTCGGGATACCGAACACACCCGAACCATCCCGAAACACCAAGCACCACCACCGTGTTCGTCGCCTAATCACCGTCCGATTTGCTCTTGCTCTTGGATAACTGACGGCAGCCTCATGACTTTTTAGTTTAGGGTTTAAATTATAACATGCTTATATATAATTGCTAAGGTTACACTTTGCCTCCCATCATTACCTATCAACAATGATAAAGTCTAAGGTCGTAGTTCACGCCCGACTCCTAGCATAGTGTAAGGTTTGTCAAACATAATAGCGCTATCAACTAGTAACCCGCTTGCCACCCAGCAACTCATTCGGTAAATAGTGAAGGACTTCCGTGATAGAGTGCAGTTTAGTTTATCAAGGACACAGAGTGGGAAACTAGCAAAACCCGACCCACACAAGGAGTCATAGTATCCCAGCGATGTGTAGTAGTCCCAAACCGGACTAGAAAAATTTAAGTAAGTTGTCTCGAATCGGAGACGCATGCTTTTGAGAAAAGAGTAGTGAAACTCACCTTAGTATGCTGCAATTAATCCAAACTTCCAAATTAGGGTGTGCTACCGACTCCCTATTGCATGTGTTACTAAGTGCGTATATGTGTAATATCATTACACCATATAACCCGTTTGTCCAAGACGTTTAAAAGTTCAAAACCGTGTAAGTGACACATAATGATTCTACATGTATAAGTAAACCCTACGGACCCGTTGGTGAATATGTTGATTATCATCAGTTTTACACTTCATATACATCTCATATAAGTGTCCATTCAAGTTCATGTCAAATACGTACCATATAAGACTACAAATAGTCACATAAACGTACATTGCACAATCTGCGTTTTTAGGAAAGATTATATGCCGCGAAAAATAATTTATTAAAAATACTTATCCAGTGAATTAAACTCCCAATATTTTACTAAATAATCCAGGGGGTCTACCGGACAAGTCCATATTTTTAGTTTGTGATAAAACCTTACACAAAAATTATGAAAAATCACACAACACATCTACGTCCAGAAAATACACGCAACAGATCAGATTAGTAGAAAAATTCTCAAAAATCGTGTATCCAAACGGGATGAATCCACTTGGAAAAGCAAAGTTATTCCAATGTTGACCTACTGTCCAAATTTCATAACTTAATACTTTGTACAGCTCGAGTTATGATTGTTTAAAGTTGACCCAGTTTATAAATCCGAAAATCTGATATGACCTTTAATCAAAGAAAATTCCAAAAACTTATCAAACGACATCTAAATCAGATGACTTTGCCCATTATGAAAAGCTAAGACCATGTATAATACAACCATGGAAAGAAATCATCAAAACTAACATGTTTAAGTCACGTAACAGACCCTACAAGTTGACCTAAACATTTTGTCCAGATTTTAATCATGCATAAACTCTTATTAAGACTACTCACGTATGCATATAGTCAATCAACGATACTCAAAAACCATCATAAAACCTTAATAGGACCTAACATGATCAGAACCTTTCATAATACATGCAAAACCATAAACCCTAAAGGTCTAAAACATCATAAACATGCATATCATGCAACCTATCAAATACTAATCACATAAGATTATGTTTAACCCATTCAATCTTTATAAACATCAAGTTTTAATCTTTAACAAACCGTTTCAGACCTGGACAAACTTAGTTATGATGTTTTAATAACATATTAAAGAAGATTAAAACACAAGGGATCGAATATTATACCGCAAGCATTTCAAAACTATCAACAGATTGCTCTCCAAGCTTCCCGATGGATGTTCTTGAGCCTTAGCAGGTGTTTGGGCTTAATATTTTCATAACTAGGTAGTAGGGGTGATTAGGGTTGAGTTTAGGGGATACAAGAGGCTTAAGATTGCTTAAATAGTGATTTAAGTCGGTTTCATTGCGTTAGGGCCCTGTCCGCGGCCACTCGGAGAGAGTGAGCGGCCAGCCCGATCCGGGTGGCCTACTTCGTTGTACCGCGTGTTTTCTTCGATGTTTTCGCTATTTTGGACCATAACAAGTGTAACCCCATGTGTTAAGACCCCAACCATCCTAATGGTCCACCCATTACGATTTTTATTAACGTTTTCGGTGTAAGTTCACGTAATCACATATAGTTTGCACATAGTTTCACAGAGTTTCATAGAAGCACGTAATTGCAAACAATATCAATCAATTAATTCACAATTATCTAATTTCATCATTCACCAATGTCCGGGGTTTACTACTTATGTATATAGTCTGGTAATTCCCCAAATTACCACTTCATGCAGTTAGTTATTAACCTATAATTGTGCAACGTGTGACCTATCTAGCTAACCCTAGTTAAGTATAATGCAAAGAATGTAACTAGAGTTTAGTTAAAGTGAGAACCAAAAATTGTGGGGTATCACACATGGACTCTTTTTACGCCATAGCATCTCAATATTTGAAACTAAGTCCAGTTAATAATATCACCAACATGATACTTCTTTGATTTTTCTTTGTAAGAAGCTTTATGGACTGGCGACTTGACTCATGGCTTTAAACTTTTTCTGATGTTTTCTGGTCATTCTCTTTTACGTTGAGAAGGATCAACTAGTTCTATGGAATTAACGGATTGTAACACCCTAAGCGAAAAGGGAAACATGGGGTGTCACGTAGTGACGATTGTTCAATAATTCATTGTACTAAAATGTAACTATTTGTGTATTAAATAGAATGTTGATTGACAAGATGTATTAAATAGAAACATGGGGTGTCACGTAGTGACGATTGTTCAATAATTCATCACATTAATTATTTTACAAGATGTAAAAAATTACAAAAACAAAATTTAGAATGTTGATTGGTTTAATCTAGGTCCAAAGTCCTATGTGAAGCATCAAGCAAGCTTTCCACAAAACATGCACAAAAATATGTTTTTTGTCAACAAAACATGTTGGTGAGTATTACCTAGGTTTGTACATAGGCTTGTGTTAAATATACCAAGTAATAGGATTAATATACCAATTTAGTCAAATTTTAATGATAGGTATGCATTTAATGATAGGTAGGCATTTAATGATAGATAGACATTTACATTATTATACTATTATTTATTATTTATATTACTATCTCCTATCTTTTTTTTATTTACAGTTTTATATTTTGTTATACTATTATTAATAATATTAATACCAATATTAATAAAAAATAAATTAATCTTTCATAAAAAAATATAACTAAATACGAAAGTGCAAAAGTTCATTATAAATAAACAACGATACGAGTCTCTAATAAAAAAAAGTAAACATGCAAACATTAAAATACTTAGTCAACTAGATCGACAAAACCACTTTCACGGTGACAAAGTTGAGTATACAGTTCTAGACGCGACCTATACATGGTTTCCCATCTAGTTGTAGACTGATTAATGTTGCGAAAATTCCAATAAGGCGTGATAGTAGGCATTGGGTACCCTCCTTGTAATTCCACCATGACATAATGGTTCTCATCATTAACTAGGGCAATTGTAAGAGCTCTATGATGTTGAATCTCTTCTGGACCACTCCAAAACGGGAAAATAGTTGTACTGCCTGACATGCTTAAAGAATGGACGATTACACCAAACTTATTGGCAATCAAAACACATGCCTCAGGCATTTTCATCCAGTGTACTTCTGGACAAGGTGACCCAAAGAAGCATAAGTCTTGATACAATGAATTTACATCCCTAACAAAAATGTTCGCGTAGATATCATATCGACTTTGTAACTCTTCTCTCATCATTTGTTGAATGTACTCATAATATCTATCTTCATCAAGTCTAAGGCAAACAGCTAGTGCTCGATATCCACAATTTCCATCGCCTTTAACATTTTGTATATTTGTTATGTATGGATGTAAAAAAGGAGTCGGAACCTCAAGTTGAGAGCTTCTTTTGAAACATAACCACGCAATAGTGTGAAACATCATAGATTATGTTGATGAATGCAGACAATTCTGCTACTTTCCAAGCTTTCTTTAATTGATGTTTGTTGCGACTTCACGATTTGATCAATACAACTCACAAATCTATCCAAACTAGAATTTGATCCCTCCAAATATTTTTTTAGCTTTGCATGCTGACTCTCTACTCTATTGGTTGTGTTATTTCCAAAGTTGAGATGCTGATCAATCCAGACAGACACAAATCTTTCCTTGTATTCGTTCAACCAATTTTTATTTACATATTCTAAAACACCTGAAAATCAAAATAAACTGGTAAGAACTGTGTATATAGAAGACATACATGGATATTTTATCAACATTGACTCCAGTTGCTTGTAATTTTCTGTGTAAGATTCCAACGTTGTAGAATTTTCTAGTAACTTCCATAACGAAAGAAAATTTTCCCAAGCCTTTAATGACCTAAAAGATTGCCTGCATTTCTTAAAGAGGTTCTGCTCAATGTGCCACCTACAAAGCAAACGAGCAGCATCCGGAAAAACTTCTTTGCATGCATTCACTAGTGCTAGCTCTCTATCTGTGGCTATAACACGTGGGTACATGCACTTGTCTAGTGTCAACTTTAAACAGTTTAAGACCCATGCATAGTTAATTGTCTTTTCATTATGCATAAAGGCAAAAGCTATGTTATTTCTTTTTACGAAGTTGAAATATCAAGTTGAAATATATTATTTTTAGTTATTTTTTTCTTTTGACGAAGTTATATTTTTTTTCTTATAATTTGGGTATGAGGAGATGATTGGGACTTCACTGTGAGCGTTCTTAAAGTTTTGGTTTGACGCCATAATTTTTTCTTGAAATGAAAGAAAAAAGATGAAGAGAAAAACAAGATAACACAACACCTCATAAAACTTTGTGAATGCAAAATAAAAGTTGAAATACCTCCTACATGAACATGAAACAATAAAATAGAAGTTGGTACCTGATTAGTGACAAATTCGGGTGTCCTCATAAAAGAATCACCTCCTACGATTGAGTTGTTTTCGCTAGAAATCGACATCTACAAGAAATTATAATAAAAGTTTGTGGTGGTAGCCATAGTCATTGTACAAGTTGCTATTTATAAGAAGATTACTTATGTGCTTTTCAAAAAAAAAAAAATAATAATAACTCTAATCCAACTAACTTATTTAATAAATTATGTGTTTTCAAAAAAAAAAATAAAAAATTGATTGAAGAAGTGTGCATTAAAAAGCCAATAGCATTTAATGTAAGTAAAAGATTTGACTAATTTGGTATATTTAACAATACCCTTGTACATATAGTATAAGTTTTAAAGAGCTACAATTCATGTGTCTAGCATTACCAAGGCATTATGTAGACACGTAAGTAACAAACAACGAAAAAAAATCACATGTAAAGCTAACAAATGTAAAGTTGAAATTGAGCACCCTAACATGTGTTAAGTTTAAATGTATAGAGAACTATAACATAAGTTACGTCTAGTATAGCACCGTAACATAAGTTACGTCTAAATGTATAGAGTGCCATAACATAAGTTACGTCTAAATGTATAGAGTACCATAACATAAGTTATGTCTAAATGTACAATTTTGCTTAAAGTATGTAAGCTACTTTCATGTTCAAACATAAAGCACAAAGATAAACAAGACACGTATATGAATTGTAAATGAAGACAAGTTATGCATAAGTGAATGTGCAAGTTTTGTATACTTGTGCATGAATCACCCCAATACTCATTGTTAGTGTAGTTACATGGAATCTACCGAATGGTGGGAGTTGTGTGAGAATAATCCCAAAGGATTAACCTAAATGGAATAAACAATTGTAAAGAAAAGAATTTAGGGTCTAAGTTATATGGGATTAGGCACTTAAGTTTCTCGGCTAGATTTAGGGATTATACGGTTTTTGAATTGAACTATGATTGAGTTAAAATATTAATTTTTTTTTGAAGAAAATGTATAAACTCACTTATCTTATAATAATTATTAAAAATTATTAATATATGTAAAATAATTAAGTGCATAAATAATTAAACGAGTTGAGTTGAAATAATTGATTTTATGTAATTAAATATGAAATAAAAGTAGAAATTAATTGAATAAGTAGACAATTTGAAATTTTTTAAGTCATTTAAATTCAAATATGATAAAATATTTTCCAGAATTTTATAAATTCGGTGTTTTTATACTTTGAATTGATTTAAAAGTATTTAAAATGCAATAAACATGGATTAAATAAAAAAAATGCAAAAAATTGGTTTGTGTAATAAAAAGAATCTAATACTTTATACAAGTGGAAAATAAATATATAAATTATCTTCTACTTTGTTTTTAACCAAAAAAGAATTTTTATTTATTTTTAATAGTTAATTAAACGGATTAAATAATAAAAATAGAAAAATATAAATTTCACAAAAAATAAAAATGTCACAATGTTTATATGGATAGAAATAATTATATAAAAATGTTGGTATCAAAATGATATATATTGAATTTGTTATGAATTAACTATTATTTAATCTTTAAAAAATATATTAAAAATAATAAACAAATATTTTTTCTAAAAAAAAATTATGAATGTAAATTTTTGGGTTTTAAGGATCTAAGATGTAAATGCATTTTGTGCGACTAATGCTTTGGATTACTATTAACATATGTTTTTGTATTCTGTCGAATGGGCGAAGGAAGTATTATATGGGCGAATGAGAGTTTCAGAAGGTGCGAAGGAGAGCTAATGGTTCGAAGGAGAGAAGGAGGTCGAAGGTAGAATTAGAAGTTAATGTATAGCTTGGTTCGACCATGATGAATTGGCGAACCTGCACATTCGACCAAGCAAAGTGGGCGAATGTGCAGGCCTATAAATAGGTCAAGTTCATTTTGAATGTAAGTTTTGGTCATTTTTGTTTCCCTCCTGATAAAACTGAATTGGTGATAATTTGACTGATTAGAGCTTGTTTTCATGGATAAAATGCAAAATTCTCTTTGATAAACTTGTTCCAAATCAAATCCGAAGCAAAACCTGATTAGAATCATTAAATTCTTTCAACTTTTGAAAATTTTTATCAAAATTAACTGATTTCCAAAAAATAACCGTTTTTGAAAGTGCAGGGTCGAACCTAGGGAGAATGGTCGAACGTGTGTGTTAATTTGGTCGAACCAAAGGATTTTTGGTCGAAGGTGGTGTTTTAACTGGTCTAACCTAGAGTTTGTTAGAGTATTGTTGTTCATTCGACCAGAGTTGTCTCCTTCGACCATTCGGACGGTCGAAGGTGAAATCAAACGGTCGAAAGAGAGTGTAAAGGGTCGAAAGTGATTTGTGTTTGTTATATTTCTCATTCGTATCTTTTCAAATGGTCGAAGGAGAATAGTTTGGCTCATTCGACCACTCGACATATACGAAGGTAGAGTCTGTTTATAAACTTTTCTAATCTTTTCGTGTTTAATCATTTTTAGATCAAGATGTGGAACTTTCGTACTACACCACGACCTAACACGACACCACAACAGCAGACAACCATGGATCCTTGGTCGGTTGCTGCCCAAAAGTCTAGTCAACCATCACAACCTATCAATTACATGGCGATGACTAGTACTATTCCTTAACACATTGCGCAACCACAACTGCAACCGATTGGTGACTATTGGGGAGTAGCAGCAGCAGCGGTTCACTCATAGACGACTAATGCCAGATGCAAATTAACCAAAGTCAAACTAACCAAAGCCCGATTGTGTTGGAGACATCAAATCTAAACAATGTTACTGTTGAAATTGCCCAACAACATGTAGCATTAGTTTCAGCAATGGTAGCATCATACAATGGATTGGTTGCTAGTCAAATTGGGAACAATAACTTGACCAATGAGGACTACGCACAGATTGACAAGGAAGAAATGGAACTCATGGACATTCAGTGGGCCTTTGCAAGTATCATGAGAAGAGCCACTGATTTTATTCAAAAGATTGGGAGAACTGATCTTTCTACTTCTCCTAACACCACTTATGGCTTCAACAAAGCCAAAGTCACTTGTTTCAACTGTGGTGAGAAAGGTCATTTTAAAAGAGAGTGCACACAGCCAGCACAACAAGGTAATAGAAATCCATTCAATTCTAACTACCAAAACCGACAAACCCAAAATCAAAATCAGGTATCATACCAAAGTCCCAACATTTCAAGTTTTCAACCTCAAAACAACTATCAAAACCGTCAAAAATACCCAACAAAATAACAATGCTAGACAATCCACAACACAAAACCAAACACAACAGAATTCAAACCGAACAATCATTCCCATTTCTACACCAAACACACAAACCCAAACCGAGAATCCAAATCAAGCTTTGGTGATACAAAAGGATGAGGGTTTTGATTGGACCGGTATGCAGTTAGGAGTTGAAGAAATTACAACTGCAAATGTGGCTGGTGTGGCACAGCAAATGAACTTGGATGAGCCGGTGGAGGTTGAAGAAGAAATTGTGACTGAGAAGATGACTGAGTTGAAGATTGAGGAGTTAAATGAAAAGATGAATGTTGATTATGAAGAAAAGAAGTCTGGAATGATTCTTGATTCAGTTGCTGATATTCCAGAGCAGTTTGATTCTACTTATTCTGATGATGAGAGTGAGTCTGATTTTGAATCTAGTGTTAACTCACTGGATGATGACATTGACCAGTTGCTTGCTGAAGCTGACTTCTTGATGACCCGGAAATCATGCATAGTGGATGATGCTTGCACCAGAATTGATTATTCCAAGTTTTTCGCTGGGAAGGAAGCACACTTTGCACTGATGGCCATGACAGAACCTTCAAAACAGGTAAGTACCGAATCTGCTGTTAATTCAAATTCAACTTGTGTTAAACATTGCAAAGCTTGTGATAAATTGACAGATGAGAATAAGCAACTCAAGGTTCAACTTGAGAGTGCAAAAATCAACTGTCAATCATATAAAAAAGAATCAAAAGAGTTTAACAGAGTACTTGATGGCTATAAGAAAGACATTCCAGAATTGAAAAAGACTTTGTCTTTAAAACAAATGGCCTTAAATAACTATATCAATGATTTAGAAAACACAAAATTGGAAATGGCCACCATCAAGTGCTTTGCAGAGAAAGTAAACAAAAAGCTTGAGAGTTATAAGCATATTGCTTATGTTGTTGATCACATAGTAGAAGAGCCTTCACAGTCTAGTAGTGCAAACTACAAAGCTGTCCCAGCTCCGGTGTTGTTTGAAAACCATAATTTGCACTCAATAGCACCGGAGAGCTCAGTTAAATCTGACTCTACATCGGATGATGAGTCAAACACATCTAGTGTGGGAGACCCTTATTCTGATGTTAGACCTGTTCTGGGAAATAATGAGGGTGTAGTTGCTGCTGATGATTCTGATGAAAAGGATGAACAGTCTGAGACGGTTTCTGAAAAGGTGAGTGATATTCCTGATGAAAATCACATCATCACTACTGAACCTGTTTCACCATCTCAGATTGTCCATCCCATGGCTAACGCTCATAGAAAGAATCAATCAGTGAAGACTGTTGAAAAGAAAGTTGAAAAGAAAGTTGAAAAGAAAATTGAAAAGAAAAATGAAAAGAAAATTGAAAAGAAAAATGAAAAGAAAATTGAAAATACAGATGAAAAGGAAAATGAATCATGTGATAAACCTGTTAAAGTTTTCTATCGGATGCAAGGATCCGATAAGATCATTTCTGATGAAGAATATCCAATCCAATTTGCAAATTATTCAAAAATTGAAAAGATCTGGCAGGAAAGTACCATTTGGTTCCCGAAACATGAGCGAACAAATGATATACCTCCACCAATCTTAAAGAAAATTCATTCGGATATTCCTAAAGAACCAAAGGTCCATGTCACACAATTTATTAAACCAATAGAGAAGTCAAATGGTTTTCTTGAGCCGACTTACTCAAAGGACCCCGCTCCTGAGAGTTTGAGAAGAAGGTGTATGGATGATCAATATCCCATCACTAGTTATTCAAGGTCGAATGCCAAGAATCATTTTGAAGAGTACCGTGCGTGTTTTAAGTGCGGCGAGAGGGGGCATTTACTTGTCGACTGCCCGTATGTAAGACACAAGAGGCACGAGGTGGAGATGAAGCAAAAGTATGAATGTCCGGTCGATAATCATTGTTATCCACAGAGACGATTTGTCCCTCAACCAGCACCTTTTTATAACCAAAGCAATTATTTTAAAAGGAGGGAAAATCGTAAGATGACATATGATCGCCGCAACCGGATAGCCACTGAGAAACCGTTGAAGAAACCAATGGTGAACGCAACTGTTGACAACAAAAAGGTTCCTGTTAAACCTAATGACAAACCAACAGTTGGACCTATCTCTGTTAAATCAGAGAAGGTAACCAAGAAAGTCTCGTTCGAGGATGAAGTAAAGAAACCGGCTGAGACCCCAAAATCTCATATCTGGATCTTGAAAAGATCTGAACAATCTTGGTCACCAAAGGGTTCTGAGGGTGCTTCAACTTCACAACAAAATGTGAAACAAGAGAATGAAAAAGGTTTGTGTGATCAGAAAAAGGTTGATAAAAATCAAGATGCTTGTGAGAAATCTGAATCTTTGAAACAAACTGTTCAAAGACCCAAGACCAAACAGGCTTGGGTCCCCCGAAAAATCTAACTTCTTTACTTGATATGTGCAGGGAGCTTCAACTGGCCCTGTGAGCAATCTTTGGATTGTTGACAGTGGAGCTTCTGGTCACATGACAAGGGATCTTTCGCTACTATTCGATATTAGAAACATCAATGGAGGTTATGTAGCGTTTGCAGGAAACAAGGGAGGTTATATTACCATGGAGGGTAGTGTGAGCAATGGTATTGTGAGTTTTGAGAGAATTTCTTATGTGAAGCAAATAGATTACAATCTGCTCAGTGTCAGTCAGATATGCGACAAACAATTTTCTGTGTACTTTGACGACAAATCTTGCTATATACTCAAGCCGGGTTTTGAGTTACCGAAAGAGTGGGTGATGTTAAAGGCGCCGAGAGTGAACAATTTGTACATTCTCGATATGTCAAAAGCAATGACCACCCAAGGCCAAGTCACGTGTTTTCTCTCCAAGGCTACAGAAAAAGAATCAATCATGTGGCATAGGAGAATGGGACACATTCACCTAAGAAAGATGAATCAATTGGTGAAGAATGAACTTGTCACAGGCGTGAACGTCAAACATTTTCACTTAAATGACAAGTGTGTGAGTTGTAAGAAGTGTAAGCAGCACAAACAATCCCATAGGCCAAAGAAAGTCAATTCCGTTGAACTGCCACTTGAATGTTTGCACATGGATCTATTCGGACCGGTCAAGCGTAAGAGTCATGCTGGGGAATTGTACTGTCTTGTAGTGACTGATGATTTTTCAAGATTTTCATGGGTTATGTGCTTACACCGAAAGAGCGACATGTTTGATAATTTGAAAGTTCTGTTCACTCGTCTGGAAAATATCTATGGTCTCAAGATCAAGAGGATTAGGAGTGATAATGGGACGGAGTTTAAAAATGCATTGATGGACGATCTTTGTGAAAACAAAGGTATTCATCATGAATACAGTGCTCCGTATACCCCACAACAGAGCGGTGTCGCGGAACGCAAAAACAGGACTCTAATTGAAACGGCGAGAACAATGCTTGCGGACTCAAATCTTCTAGTAATGTTCTGGAACGAAGCAATTTACGCCGCTTGTTATACTCTTAATCGTGTTTTAACGGTGAAGAAGTTTGGAAAAACTTCTTATGAGCTGTTGAATCGTCGAAAGCCGAATTTAGAGTATCTAGAACCGTTTGGAGCTCCTTGTACTATGCTTAATCCATCTGAGAAGTTCGCACCGAAGGCTGAGGAAGGATACTTTGTTGGATATGCAACCCCGCTCAAACGGGTATTCAACAAAAGGACTTGTCAAGTCGAGGCGTGGGCTAACGTTGAAGTGCAACGGTATACTCAGAATTTACAAGGGAAGCGGTCTAGACTGGATGTTTGATTACAAAGATTTCTTTGAATCATTCAATCTAGATAGCTTGGTTGAAGAGGCTGTATTACGTTTATATTACGAGGTCGAAAATGCAGTGACATCACCGTTGGTGCGTCCGATCACCGTGAATCCTCATGCAGCTTCTAATGATACCAATGTTCCTGTCGTTGAAGAAGAGGTATTTCAAGAAGCTTCCACAATGTTGAATTCATCAGAATCAGAAGATGACAACGATGAGGTTACAAGTGAAGCTATCTTAGATCATGCTACAGTGACATCACCAGTGAACCCAACTACAAATGGTGCTTTATCATCGAATGTGGGTAATGATCAGGTTTCTGCAGAGAATTTAACTACTCAGACGGGAGTCCAAGTACCAGATTATCCGGAATCTTGGATACATCGAATTCACCCGATCGAGCAGGTTATTGGTGATCCTGGTAGCAGTGTAATGATGAGAGGTCAATTGAGGAATGCTAACTCACCGGAAAACCTTGGCAATCTTGCTTTATATGCCAAAATACAAAAATCAGGTTTTCGGAATGACTGGTCTTTTGCTTGTTATGTTTCGCGGGTTGAGCCGCGAACTTACAAGGATGCTCTTTTGGACGACGCTTGGGTGGAAGCAATGCAAGAGGAGTTGTTGCAGTTTCAGAAACTTGGCATTTGGACACTGACATATTTGCCCCCGGGAAGAAAGAAGATTGGAACGAAATGGGTATTCAAATGCAAAAAGGATGATAGAGGAGTGATCGTAAGGAACAAAGCTCGTTTGGTTGTACAAGGATTTCATCAAGTTGAGGGAATCGATTACAACGAGATCTATGCACCAGTTGCATGCTTAGAAGCAATACGAATGTTTCTGGCGTTTGCATCATACAAGAAAGTTAACGTGTATCAAATGGATGTCAAGAGCGCGTTTCTCTACGGTGTGGTCAAGGAGGAAGTATACGTAGGTCAACCACCAGGCTTTGAAGATCCTATTCACCGGGATAAGGTCTACGTTTTAAACAAAGCTCTCTACGGGTTGCACCAGGCTCCAAGGCAATGGTATGAGGAGCTGAGCACGTATCTTCTTTCAAAAGGATTCAAGCGAGGTTTGGTAGATTGCACACTGTTCACTAAACGAACAGGCGATGACTTGCTTCTAGTCCAGAATTATGTTTACGATATTATATTTGGGTCTACTAACGAACTTCTGTGTAGAGAATTTGAACGTGTTATGCAGGAAAAGTTCGAGATGAGTGCAATGGGAGAGATGCAGTTTTTCCTAGGCTTGCAGGTGGAACAAAGATCAACGGGGATCTTTATTCACGAGACGAAATACGTTTCTGACGTCTTGAGCCGATTCCAGATGGATGATTCGAAGCCGATGGATACCCCAATACAACCTAATCACGGGATTGGAGTTGACGCTAAGGGGGAGCTAACTGATCCATTTACATACAGAGCAATCGTCGGATCTCTGATGTATCTCACCGCCTCCAGACCAGATATAATGTTTGCCACATGTCTCTGTGCACGTTATCAATCGAAGCCGAAACAGAGTCATCTTGCAGCTGTCAAACGTATCCTTAGATATCTGAAGGGTTGTCCGTCGAGAGGACTATGGTACCCTAATGATGATAATTTTGACCTAATCGCTTTTAGTGATGCAGATTGGGGCGGCTGTGACAAAGACAGCAAATCCACAACGGCTGGATGCCAGTTTATGGGGAGCAGGCTCGTGACCTGGCAGTGCAAGAAACAGACCGCAGTTGCATTATCCACATGTGAAGCAGAATACGTTTCAGCATCGAGTTGCTGCTCACAGGTTCTTTGGATACAACAACAGATGGTGGACTACGGTTTGCAATTTCTTAAAACCCCTATTTACTGTGATAATGAAGCCGCAATCGCATTAACAAAAGACTTAGTAAATTACTGAAAGGCTAAACATATCCGGATTAAGTATCATTTTATCCGTGATTGTTATGCTAAAGAGTTGATCGATATGGTCAAAATCTACACTGACTATCAACGTGCAGACCTTTTTACCAAAGCTTTTGATAAATCGAGATTTGAATATCTTTTGAAAGCTAACGGTATTAAAGAAAAACAAGACTGATCACTACCTCAATTTATCGATTTTTATTTTAGCTTTATTGTTTTTCAGAAAAATTCGAAAATCCAAAATCATTGAAAAATTCGAAAATCCAAAAACATTGAAAAATTTCAAAATCCATAAAAATATGAAAATGTTTGCTGACTGCTATATCTTCTTCCCTTAGATTAATGTTGTCAGATTTCTGTGAACAAACGATATCTGGGCAGTCACATATTTGAAATGCTCCAGCTTATCCTTGGGAACAGTAAACTCAAAAATTTATAAAAAGAAAATCAGAAAAACCAAAAATGATTTCCTGGAGAAAAAGGGGAAATGATAGTATATCAGTGGGGATCTGACACATTCTAAAGAAATGTAATGCAATATAGGGCGTGTGTCTGAGTCTGTGTGATGTGCTGATAGGCTTCATAGACCTATTACTGCGTGCCTGATACTTACATATCAAACGAATTTTTGTGTGGATGAACTCCTCATGGGCATATGGTCTTAGTACCGTAATTTCGTTTGATAGGGTATTTGTACAAAACTCAGAGGTTTTGGGTCGTTATGTTATTAGTTGTCTGGGATAACCTCTCTGATCTTCTGCTGTAAGTCATTACGGACCTAGATCAGATAGCGTGTCTTTATAAAAGAGCTTTAGGCCAAATCCTAAAGTTACCGAATTGAGGAACTTTTCATGTTTTATGATAATCAAAGATTATCTATTACATCGTATTAATCACTGATGCAAATCATGATGGATATCAGTCCTCAACCTGGTAGAGTGCACATGTTACTTTGCTGCATTAATTTGCTGACCTGTATACCTCTGTGCCTCATACCTTGTAAATTACAGACGACGAAAGCATAATCACGCTTTACAATGAGTCTTTGTGCACTTACTTCTTGATACGGGAGTATGTCGTGTGCGTGGGAACCACAGACAATAACGTTTATACTATACATAATCGTATCAGTTTAAAGCACTGCACAAAAGTTTGCATGTGAGTTTATGTGGATCACAATATCAGCAGTTGCCAGATCACACATTGTCTTTAATGATAATAAATCAAAAAGATCAACGGTGTGATCAGATTTCTCAATAACTGATATGATCCCTTTACCGGAAATCCCAAAACATTTACTGCTTTATCTTTACATTTCTGCATTTTATATTTCTCATCAAAAAAAAAATTGCAAAACTCAAAAAGAATTTAGGTGTGTTTTAACATAAACTTTAGAAAATCCAAAAAGATTTTACATTTCTATCTTATTTTTGATAGCTGATGGTGGTTGATGACGATTTTCTAAAACATGATGGACCATTTGAGCTTTGTAATCTTTAAATGAGAAAATATGGTTGTCGGATGCTTATAAGTTGGAAAATATTTTGAACGGGACTCGATTTTGAGATTTGGTAAAATTTTCAAAAATTCCAGTTCACTTTCGCCCCTTCGTTGGGTCGAAGGAGGAATTTTTTGTTCATTCGTACGTTTAGATTTGGGCGAATGTGAGAGTTCTTGAGACAAGTTCACTTTCGAACCCTTATGTCTCATTCGAACCTTTAATTAGGGTCGAAGGAGACAAAAGCTTCACATTCGACCGGTATGAACGGGCGAAGGAGCAGCCTATATAAAGCCTTATCTCTTCATTCGACCCATTCGAAATTTTTTTCAAAATTTCTGTTGCTAAGTCCACTTGTTGCTCGTGACATTTAGATTGTATCATTGTGTTCGTCTGCATATACTGATCATTTTGCACCATTGTTTACAGGTTTTCATCATGATTTGACTGTTTAATCCTTGATTTTCAGTCCAAGCCCTAACTGACCTCAAACATGGATTAAATGATGATAATTGAACTTATTTTTGTTTAGGATTTATTGATTAAGTGTTTTAGGGGGAGATTATCCAAAAACATAGGGTTAAACATCAACAGTTAGCATAATCGATTGTTTAAAACCAATGAACCCTAGTTTTTGATTAAAAACACTTAATCAGTGTATGTTTGTTAAAAGTGATTGATAGGAAAGGTTAATCGGAGGTTGTAGTTGCTTAATGAATCAAAATGACAGTTTGAAACATCCTGGATTTCAAAATTGAAATTTGAACTTATGAACTGACACCTTCGCCCATTGATGAACGGTCGAACGTGCAAATTTGGGCGAAGGAGAAAGTTTATTTGGGCAAATGAAGTTAAACGGTCGAATGAAACATTTTTCAAAACTTTTCACATTCGAACCTTTGAAACTTCACATTCGCACCCAAAATCTCTCATTCGAACCTTCAAATGGTCGAATGTAGAATTCAAAATATCAAATTTTCAATTTTTTGTTTATTTTGTTTGTTTCTAACGCGTTTACTTGATTTGTTTTGCAATATTAACCATGTCTGAACAGGAAGATATGAATGTTCCTACTAGATCATCCTCGCAGGCTGTCGAGACAGCGAAGACTGATATTTTACCGTTTGAGAATGCACACAACTGCTGTGCATATCTTGGAGATGTGAAGAAGCACACAGAGTTTACTGGGATAATAGAGTTTCTGAAGAGGAGCCGGGTAATTGATGTGATTGCTACACCCGCTATCATTTACAGAGACTTGTTACAGGAGTTCTGGACAAACGCTAAAATGGACTTCTGGGATGGTGAATCTTCTCTGGTTAGCAAGATTCAAGGAGAGTTGATTATTGTGTCAGAGAATGATATTAGGGAAGCGTTGAAACTTGAAGATGTCAAGACAGATCCCAGAGAATGATATTAGGAAATTTTTGTTATATCCTAGATTCCTTCAGATGATTTTCGATTTAAAGTATAAGAAATTGAAGAGAGATCCAAAGCAGATTATTGTTCAGGAGCATATGAACATTAATACTCTTGCCAGAATGAAGGCGTATAAAGGTTTGTCTGTGAATGAAAGACCACCAGTGAGACGTCTATTTGGTCACCTGATCAAGATTGATTATGTGGATCTTGCTAAAGATAATGTGAGGCATGCTGACAGTGCATCTGAAGAAGACAATCTGTTACATCCAGTTGACCCTGAGGCAAAAAGAAAGCGTCAGGTGGTGAATATAGGAGCAAAGAGTGGTAAAGGTAAAGAGAAATAGATTAGGATTGAAGTTCAGACTGAAGCTGAACCAGCAAAGAAGAAAAGTGTGTCAAGAAGGCATAAAATTATGGCGAAGAAAGGATTACATCTTGTGGATGAAGCATCGGTTGATTCAGAAGAGACGCAAGAAGATGAAAGATGGGATTCTGATGCAGAGACTGTAAAGAGCACCACGCCCAAGGCCACTGTGGCTGGTGAATCTGCTAGTCTGAATAGATCTTTGGAAGAACAGAGAAACAAGAGCCCTATTTGTTTAGATGAAGCTGATGAGGGTCTTAGTTTGGGAGCTGAAGATTTTCATGGATCACCAGAATAGGGGAGAAACAGAAAAAGCCCCAGTTTAAAAAGAAAGAGAAGGTATTGAAGCCCATGGAAAAGAGAGCTAGAGAGATTGAATCACTGATTGCTGGAAAGAAACTTCCACCAGCATCTAGCTCGAAATCACCGGTTGCAAGTCCAGTTGCTAAGAAGCAGAAAACATCATCAGGAACTGAGAAAGAGACTGGTCTACCTGTTGATAAATTCAATGATGCACTGGATAGAGTGCTAAAGAAGATTAAGAAAGGTAAGTTGCCTGCTGTTGCTAAAGCTTCTACTCCAAAGGTCACAGTTGATAGCGATGTGATGAACGCTGTGAACCGGAAGTTAGCTGACATGATGAAGATAATAAATCAGCAGCAAGCAGAGATTGAGAAATTGAAAAACAACGATTAGAAGATGCTAGACGTTGTTGAGACATCTCATGACAATCAAGAAGCACTTGAAGCTGAAATTAAACGACTTCGCAAAGAAAATAAGAAGTTGTTGAAACACGAATAGAGGAACACCAGACGATACATAGCTTTGAAAGAAGACAACAAGAAGCTAAAAGAGAGTAACAAGAACATGGACAATCTGATAAAAGATTTGTACTCTCGAGCTCCTCAGCTAAAAGAAGGTGAAGAGGACAAAGAACAAGATGAGGAGCAGGTTGATTTTGAACCGTCAGACAATGAAGAGGAGGATGATGAGGATCTTGATGAAGATGCAGGAAATGCTCCTCAAAAGAAGAAGAAGAAGAAGGATGATGGAGATGATGATGGTTCGAATGGTGAATCTGGTGATGGAGACAGCTCTGCATTTGATAGTGATGATGATGATGATAATACTGATAAGTATAAATGTGAGAAACGTGGATCTGGAAAAGGAGGTGAATCCAGTTCTAAAGCTCCTAGAGGATCTGTTGATGATGACACGATCTTTTGGAATGAGAAGCTGAAGTCTTTGTCTGAAGATGATAAATTGATGTATCGCCAGATGCTAACTGATCGAGTCTGGACGATAGACATTACCAGTAGATTTTCTGAGATCTTTGAATCAAGTGACAGGTTGCTTGAATTGGAATACAATGATCCAGATCTGGAGGATGGTGAAGTTTCTGCGGCTATGACGAAGGAGATTTTAGAAGGTTTGGCGAAGCAGGTTGGGAAGACGTTGGAAGAACTATTGGCTGATAATCAGATTCCCAATCTGCCTGAAAACGAAGCTGGTAATCATTCTGATGATCGTGATGTACCTGCATTTGAGGAGATTGAAATTGAAGATATAACCAGTGAAGAGTATCCAGAATATTTCAAGAAAGATAAAGATTCTGGATTTGCTGCGTTCACTGAAGAGTTACTAAAAGAAGTCGAGAAACTTGCTAGAGAAAAGAGTGAGAAGTTTGTTGAAGAAGTGTTCAAGGGGCATGATAAACCGAACATTGAACAATCTGACAGTTTGAAAGAGTTACTGAGAAAATTGAAAGAGAAAGAAGCCAATCGTCCGAAAGCAGAGATCCAGAGAAGTTTTTATAAGCTACACAACGAAATGTTTAAAGGAAGAGCGTTGGGATGGAAGTTTATAAAACAGTTGAAGTGTGTTGCCGTTAAGTGGGAGAAGGGGATACTTTACTTTGACAGATTTCATGATCTGAAGACTCTCCCGTACTGGGCTATTCGTGATATTTGTCGACATAGGTTGACTGGATCCTCGAACGATCACATTGCTTATTTTGCTGATCGAATGGCGAGGGAAAGCAGGACGAGATGGAACTTATTTGAACCTCAGTATCCAAAGCAAATTGTTCACAAGAAAGATATTGATACTATTATCGGTTTTCCCAAGGTGACTTTGAAATACAAACCACCGAAAGTTTTGAAACATATTCCGCTATTGCAGATTCCACAACACTTTGCGAAAGATTTTATCTGGTGGTATTATGATTGGAAGATTGCAGAGGCTGTGATTGTTTTGAAGGATGGAGAAAAGAATTTCAATAAGATACACATATTTGATCCTATGTGGTTGGTTAATTGTTCACATGAGGATATCATTATGTTGTATTACAATCCGATATACAGTGAGGTGAAGGATGCTGAACAAGCAAGTAAATACCAGCGTGTGATATTTTTGTGCTTTGCTCATGATATTAATGCTGGATGCGATTTTGATAAGCATCTTGGAAAGTTCATGAAGATTCAAGATGTTCCTGATGTCAAGAAGAAAAAGCCAAAACAAGTGTTTAAACCGGTGATGAATTTAGAACAGAAGAAACAACTGCACATAAAGCTTATGAACAATAGGATGGACTAAGAGCGTAAACAATCCAAGCAATAGTCAAGGGGGAGTTTGTAGATGCATTTTGTGCGACTAATGCTTTGGATTACTATTAACATATGTTTTTGTATTCTGTCGAATGGGCGGAGGAAGTATTATATGGGCGAATGAGAGTTTCAGAAGGTGCGAAGGAGAGCTAATGGTTCGAAGGAGAGAAGGAGGTCGAAGGTAGAATTAGAAGTTAATGTATAGCTTTGTTCGACCACGATGAATGGGCAAACCTGCACATTCGACCAAGCAAAGTGAATTGATGAAACTGAATTGATGATAATTTGATTGATTAGAGCTTGTTTTCATGGATAAAATGCATAATTCTCTTTGATAAACTTGTTCCAAATCAAATCCGAAGCAAAACCTGATTAGAATCATCAAATTCTTTCAACTTTTGAAAAATTTGATCAAAATTAACTGATTTTCAAAGAATAACCGTTTTTGAAAGTGCAGGGTCGAACCTAGGGAGAATGGTCGAACGTGTGTGTTAATTTGGTCGAACCAAAGGATTTTTGGTCGAAGGTGGTGTTTTAACTGGTCGAACCTAGAGTTTGTTAGAGTATTGTTGTTCATTCGACCAGAGTTGTCTCATTCGACCACTCGGACGGTCGAAGGTGAAATCAAACGGTCGAAAGAGGGTGTAAAGGGTCGAAAGTGATTTGTTTTTGTCACATTTCTCATTCGTATCTTTTCAAACGGTCGAAGGAGAACATTTTATCTCATTCGACCACTCGCTACATACGAAGGAGGAATCTGTTTTAAACTTTTCTAATCTTTTCGTGTTTAATCATTTTCGAAATCAAGATGTGGAACTTTCCTACTACACCACGACCTAACACGACACCACAACAGCAGACAACCATGGATCCTTGGTCGGTTGCTGCCCAAAAGTCTAGTCAACCATCACAACCTATCAATTACATGGCGATGACTAGTACTATTCCTCAACATGTTGCACAATCACAACCGCAACCGATTGGTGACTATTGGGGAGTAGCAGCAGCAGCGGTTCACTCACAGACGACTAATGCCATATCAACTCTTATCCAAGACTTGTCCTCGGGGAGTGGAAACCGTCCACCTAAGCTTATGGAAATGGTCGACTACAACACGTGGAAGACTAAATTCAAGATCCATTTGGAGGGTATGGGTTTAGAGGGAACTGAGGCGTGGCAGATGATTGCGAAAGGCTATGTTGCTCCGATCTTGGAGAACACGGGAGAGCCTATTCCATTGGAAAATCTTGCAGATGATGAAAAGAAGAAATTTGCAATTGAGAAGAAGGCGTTTTCTCAATTATCCCAGGCCATCAATACTGACTTGCTTCATCAGTTTGGGTCTTGTACAACTTCTAAACAGTTGTGGGATATGTTAAGGAACAGGCATGATGGAAATGAGAAGACTAGGAAGCTAAGGATGGAAGAGCTTCGGAAAGAGTTTGAGAATTTTAGTTACATGGGTAACGAGACGTTGAAAGAGTTGGTCCCAAGGTATTGCCACTTACTCACAGAGCTTTCAAGCTATGAGATAAGCATACCTATGTCCGAATTGGTGGACAAGTTTTCCGATGCATTGCCACCATATTGGAACCAACATATTGAGGTGTTAAAAGAAAAGGATGCGTACCAGTATTGGACTATCAACGAGTTCATTCAGAAACTGGAAAACAAGGAGATGGAGGAAAAGAGAAAAGCTAAAAGGGCTCAAATTCCTCAGAATCCGGAATTGTATCTTGGTGGTACATCTACTTCCCATTCTACTTCCAGTTCTACTTCTAATGTTGCTCCACACATCGTGTGCGTATCTAACATTGTTGAACCACCCAAAACACCAATCAATTACCTTGCTCAAACATCTTCATATACCTCACAATCATATCCAACAACCACTTACATTCCACCATTTTCACCCATGCAACAAGCAGCATGTTACTCTGCTAGCCAACCTCAACAACAACCATACAATTCTCAAATGAACCAGATGCAAATTAACCAAAGTCAAAATAACCAAAGCCCGATTGTGTTGGAGACATCAAATCTAAACAATGTTACTATTGAGATTGCCCAACAACATGTAGCATTAGTTTCAGCAATGGTAGCATCATACAATGGATTGGTTGCTAGTCAAATTGGGAACAACAACTTGACCAATGAGGACTATGCACAGATTGACAAGGAAGAAATGGAACTCATGGACATTCAGTGGGCCTTTGCAAGTATCATGAGAAGAGCCACTGATTTTCTTCAAAAGACCGGGAGAACTGATCTTTCTACTTCTCCTAACACCCCTTATGGCTTCAACAAAGCCAAAGTCACTTGTTTCAACTGTGGTGAGAAAGGTCATTTTAAAAGATAGTGCACACAGCCAGCACAACAAGGTAATAGAAATCCATTCAACTCTAACTACCAAAACCGTCAAACCCAAAATCAAGTGTCATACCGAAGTCCCAATATTTCAAGCTTTCAACCTCAAAACAACTATCAAAACTGTCAAAATACCCAACAAAATAACAATGCTAGAAAATCCATAACACAAAACCAAACACAACAGAATTCAAACCGAACAATCATTCCCATCTCTACACCAAACACACAAACCCAAACCGAGAACCCAAATCAAGCTTTGGTGATACAAAAGGATGAGGGTTTTGATTGGACCGGTATGCAGTTAGGTGTTAAAGAAATCACAACAGGTAATGTGGCTTGTGTGGCACAGCAAATGAATTTGGATGAACCGGTGGAGGTTGAAGAAGAGATTGTGACTGAGAAGATGACTGAGTTGAAGATTGAGGAGTTGAATGAAGAGATGAATGATGATTGTGAAGAGAAGAAATCTGGAATGATTCTTGATTTAGTTGCGGATATTCCAGAGCAGTTTGATTCTACTTATTCTGATGAGGGGAGTGAGTCTGATTCTGAAACTAGTGTTAACTCACTGGATGATGACATTGATCAGCTGCTTGCTGAAGCTGACTTTTTGATGACCCGGAAATCATGCATAGTGGATGATGCTTGCACCAGGATTGATTATTCCAAGTTTTTTGCTGGGAAGGAAGCACACTTTGCACTGATGGCCATGACAGAACCTCCAAAACAGGTAAGTACCGAATCTGCTGTTAATTCAAATTCAACTTGTGTTAAACATTGCAAAGCTTGTGATAAATTGACAGATGAGAATAAGCAACTCAAGGTTCAACTTGAGAGTGCAAAAATCAACTGTCAATCATATCAAAAAGAATCAAAAGAGTTTAACAGAGTACTTGATGGCTATAAGAAAGACGTTTTAGAATTGAAAAAGACTTTGTCTTTAAAACAAATGGCCATAAATAACTATATCAATGATTTAGAAAACACAAAATTGGAAATGGCCACCATCAAGTGCTTTGCAGAGAAAGTAAACAAAAAGCTTGAGAGTTATAAGCATATTGCTTATGTTGTTGATCACATAATAGAAGAGCCTTCACAGTCTAGTAGTGCAAACTATAATTTGCACTCAATAGCACCGGAGAGCTCAGTTAAATCTGACTCTACATCGGATGACGAGTCAAACACATCTAGTGTGGGAGACCCTTATTCTGATGTTAGACCTGTTCTGGGAAATAATGAGGGTGTTGTTGCTACTGATGATTCTGATGAAGAGGATGAACAGTCTGAGACGGTTTCTGAAAAGGTGAGTGATATTCCTGATGAAAATCACATCATCACTACTGAACCTATTTCACCATCTCAGATTGTTCATCCCATGGCTAACGCTCATAGAAAGAATCAATCAGTGAAGCTTGTTGAAAAGAAAGTTGAAAAGATAATTGAGAAGAAAATTGAAAAGAAAATTGAAAAGTCAAATGAAGAGCAAAATGAATCGTTTGATAAACCTGTTAAAGTTTTCTATCGGATGCAAGGATCCGATAAGATCATTTCTGATGAAGAATATCCAATCCAATTTGCAAATTATTCAAAAATTGAAAAGATCTGGCAGGAAAGTACCATTTGGTTCCC
Organism: Ambrosia x helenae; assembly: GCA_030844895.1. Lineage (NCBI taxonomy): Eukaryota > Viridiplantae > Streptophyta > Magnoliopsida > Asterales > Asteraceae > Ambrosia > Ambrosia x helenae. The sequence goes on along the minus strand of CM061224.1, from coordinate 92,865,768 downwards.
GAAACATGAGCGAACAAATGATATTCCTCCAGCAATCTTAAAGAAAATTCATTCGGATATTCCTAAAGAACCAAAGATCCATGTCACACAATTTATTAAACTGATAGAGAAGTCAAATGGTTTTCTTGAGCCGACTTACTCAAAGGACCCCGCTCCTGAGAGTTTGAGAAGAAGTTGTATGGATGATCAATATCCTATCACTAGTTATTCAAAGTCGAATGCCAAGAATCATTTTGAAGAGTACCGTGCTTGTTTTAAGTGCGGGGAGAGGGGGAATTTACTTGCCGACTACCCGTATGTAAGACACAAGAGGCACGAGGTGGAGATGAAGCAAAAGTATGAATCTCCGGTAGATAATCATTGTTATCCACAGAGACGATTTGTCCCTCAACCGGCACCTTTTTACAATCAAAGCAATTATTTCAAAAGGAGGGAAAATCGTCAGATGACATATGATCGCCACAACTGGATAGCCACTGAGAAACCGTTGAAGAAACCAATGGTGAACGCAACTGTTGACAACAAAAAGGTTCCTGTTAAACCTAATGTCAAACCAACAGTTGGACCTGTCTCTGTTAAATCAGAGAAGGTAACGAAGAAAGTCTCGTTCGAGAATGAAGTAAAGAAACCGGCTGAGACCCCAAAATCTCAGATCCGGATCTTGAAAAGATATGAACAATCTTGGTCACCAAAGGGTTCTGAAGGTGCTTCTACTTCACAACAAAATGTGAAATCTGAGAATGAGAAAGATTTGTGTGATAAGAAAAAGGTTGATAAAAATCAAGATGTTTGTGAGAAATCTGAATCTTTGAAACAAACTGTTCAGAGACCCAAGACCAAATAGGCTTGGGTCCCCCGAAAAATCTAACTTCTTTACTTGATATGTGCAGGGAGCTTCAGCTAGCCATGTGAGCAGTCTTTGGATTGTTGACAGTGGAGCTTCTGGTCACATGACAGGGGATCTTTCGCTACTATTCGAAATTAGAAACATCAATGGAGGTTATGTAGCGTTTGCAGGAAACAAGGGAGGTTATATTATCATGGAGGGTAGTGTAAGCAATGGTATTGTGAGTTTTGAGAGAATTTCTTATGTGAAGCAAATAGATTACAATCTGCTCAGTGTCAGTCAGATATGCGACAAACAATTTTCTGTGTACTTTGACGACAAATCTTGCTATATACTCAAGCCGGGTTTTGAGTTACCGAAAGAGTGGGTGATGTTAAAGGCGCCGAGAGTGAACAATTTGTACATTCTCGATATGTCAAAAGCAATGACCACCCAAGGCCAAGTCACGTGTTTTCTCTCCAAGGCTACAGAAAAAGAATCAATCATGTGGCATAGGAGAATGGGACACATTCACCTAAGAAAGATGAAACAATTGGTGAAGAATGAACTTGTCACAGGCGTGAACGTCAAACATTTTCACTTAAATGACAAGTGTGTGAGTTGTAAGAAGGGTAAGCAGCACAAACAATCCCATAGGCCAAAGAAAGTCAATTCCATTGAACTGCCACTTGAACGTTTGCACATGGATCTGTTTGGACCGGTCAAGCGTAAGAGTCATGCTGGGGAATTGTACTGTCTTGTGGTGACTGATGATTTTTCAAGATTTTCATGGGTTATGTGCTTACACCGAAAGAGCGACACGTTTGATAATTTGAAAGTTCTGTTCACTCGTCTGGAAAATATCTATGGTCTCAAGATCAAAAGGATTAGGAGTGATAATGGGACGGAGTTTAAAAATGCACAGATGGACTACCTTTGTGAAAACAAAGGTATTCATCATGAATACAGTGCTCTGTATACCCCACAACAGAATGGTGTCGCGGAACGAAAAAACAGGACTCTAATTGAAACGGCGAGAACAATCCTTGCGGACTCTAATCTTCCAGTAATGTTCTGGAATGAAGCAATTTACGCAGCTTGTTATACTCTTAATCGTGTTTTAACGGTGAAGAAGTGTGGCAAAACTTCTTATGAGCTATTGAATTGTCGAAAGCCGAATTTAGAGTATCTAGAACCGTTTGGAGCTCCTTGTACTATGCTTAATCCATCTGAGAAGTTCGCACCGAAGGCTAAGGAAGGATACTTTGTTGGATATGCAACCCCGCTCAAACGGGTATTCAACAAAAGAACTCGTCAGGTCGAGGAGTGGGCTAACGTTGAAATGCAACGGTATACTCAGAATTTACAGGGAAGCGGTCCAGACTGGATGTTTGATTACAAAGATTTCTTTGAATCATTCAACCTAGATAGCTTGGTTGAAAAGGTTGTATTACGTTTATATTACGAGGTCGAAAACGCAGTGACATCACCGTTGGTGCGTCCGATCACCGTGAATCCTCAAACAACTTCTAATGATACCAATGTTCCTGTCGTTGAAGAAGAGGTATTCCAAGAAGCTTCCACAACGTTGAATTCATCAGAATCAGAAGATGATGATGATGAGGTTACAAGTGAGGCTATCTTAGATCATGCTACAGTGACACCACCAGTGAACCCTAATACAAATGGTGCTTCATCATCGAATGTGGGTAATGATCTGGTTTCTGCAGAGAATTTAACCACTCAGACGGGAGTCCAAGTACCAGATTATCCGGAATCTCGGATACATCGAATTCACCCGATCGAGCAGGTTATTGGTGATCCTGGTAGCAGTGTGATGACGAGAGGTCAATTGAGGAATGCTAACTCATCGGAAAACCTTGGCAATCTTGCTTTATATGCCAAAATACAAAAATCAGGTTTTCAGAATGACTGGTCTTTTGCTTGTTATGTTTCGCAGGTTGAGCCGCGAACTTACAAGGATGCTCTTTTGGACGACGCTTGGGTGGAAGCAATGCAAGAGGAGTTATTGCAATTTCAGAAACTTGGCGTTTGGACACTGACAGATTTGCCCCCGGGAAGAAAGAAGATTGGAACAAAGTGGTTTTTCAAATGCAAAAAGGATGATAGAGGAGTGATCGTAAGGAACAAAGCTCGTTTGGTTGTACAAGGATTTCATCAAGTTGAGGGAATCGATTACAACAAAATCTATGCACCAGTTGCACGCTTAGAGGCTATCCGAATGTTTCTGGCGTTTGCATCATACAATAAATTTAAGGTGTATCAAATGGATGTCAAGAGCGTGTTTCTCTACGGTGTGGTCAAAGAGGAAGTATACGTAGGTCAACCACCAGGCTTTGAAGATCCTATTCACCGGGATAAGGTCTATGTTTTGAACAAAGCTCTCTATGGGTTGCACCAGGCTCCAAGGCAATGGTATGAGGAGCTGAGCACGTATCTTCTTTCAAAAGGATTCAAGCGAGGTTTCGTAGATTGCACACTGTTCACTAAACGAACAGGCGATGACTTGCTTCTAGTTCAGATTTATGTTGACGATATTATATTTGGGTCTACTAACGAACTTCTGTGTAGAGAATTTGAACGTGTTATGCAGGAAAAGTTCGAGATGAGCGCAATGGGAGAGATGTAGTTTTTCCTAGGCTTGCAGGTGGAACAAAGACCAACGGGGATCTTTATTCACCATACGAAAAACGTTTCTGAAGTCTTGAGCCGATTCCAGATGGATGATTCGAAGCCGATGGATACCCCAATACAACCTAATCACGGGATTGGAGTTGATGTTAAGGGGGATCTAACTGATCCATTTACATACAGAGCAATCGTCGGATCTCTGATGTATCTCACCGCCTCCAGACCAGATATAATGTTTGCCACATGTCTCTGTGCACCTTATCAATCGAAGACGAAACAGAGTCATCTTGCAGCTGTCAAACGTATCCTTAGATATCTGAAGGGTTGTCCGTCGAGAGGACTATGGTACCCTAATGATGATAATTTTGACCTAATCGATTTTAGTGATGCAGATTGGGGCGGCTGTGACAAAGACAGCAAATCCACAACGGCTGGATGCCAGTTTATGGGGAGCAGGCTCGTGACCTGGCAGTGCAAGAAACAGACCGCAGTTGCATTATCCACGTGTGAAGCAGAATACGTTTCAGCATCGAGCTGCTGCTCACAGGTTCTTTGGATACAACAACAAATGGTGGACTACGGTTTGCAATTTATTAAAACCCCTATTTACTGTGATAATGAAGCCGCAATCGCATTAACAAAAGACTTAGTAAATCACTCAAAGGCTAAACATATCCAGATTAAGTACCATTTTATCCGTGATTGTTATGCTAAAGAGTTGATCGATATGGTCAAAATCCACACTGATTACCAACGTGCAGACCTTTTTACCAAAGCTTTTGATAAATCGAGATTTGAATATCTTTTGAAAGCTAACGGTATTAAAGAAAAACAAAACTGATCACAACCTCAGTTTATCGCTTTTAGTTTAGTTTTATTGCTTTTTAGAAAAACTCGAAAATCCAAAAACATTGAAAAATTTCAAAATCCATAAAAATTAGAAAATGTTTGCTGACTGCTATATCTTCTTCCCTTAGATTAATGCCGTCAGATTTCTGTGAACAAATGATATCTGGGCAGACGCATATTTGAAATGCTCCAGCTTATCCTTGGGAACAGTAAATTCAAAAATTTTTAAAAAATCAGAAAAACCAAAAATGATTTCCTGGAGATTTGAATATCAGTGGGGATCTGACACATTCTAAAGAAATGTAATGCAATATAGGGCGTGTGTCTGAATCTGTGTGATGTGCTGATAGGCTTCGTAGACCTATTACTACGTGCCTGATACATACATATCAAACGAATTGTTGTGTGGATGAACTCCTCATGGGCATATGGTCTTAGTACCGTAATTTCGTTTGATAGGGTATTTGTACAAAACTCGGAGGTTTTGGGTCGTTATGTTATTAGTTGTCTGGGGATAGCCTCTCTGATCTTCTGTTGTAAGTCATTACGGACCTAGATCAGATAGGGTGTCTTTATAAAAGAGCTTTAAGCAAAATCCTAAAGTTACCGAATTGAGGAACTTTCCATTTATTATGATAATCAAAGATTATCTATTACATCGTATTAATCACTGATGGAAATCATGATTGATATCAGTCCTCAACCTGGTAGAGTGCACATGTTACTTTGCTGCATTAATTTGCTGACCTGTATACCTCTGTGCCTCATACCTTGTAAATTACAGACGACGAAAGCATAATCACGCTTTGCAATGAGTCTTTGTGCACTTACTTCTTGATATGGGAGTATGTCGTGTGCGTGGGAACCACAGACAATTATGTTTATACTAAACATTATCGTATCAGTTTAAAGCACTGCACAAAAGTCTGCATGTGAGTTTATGTGGATCACAATATAAGCAGTTGCTAGATCACACATTGTCTTTAATGATAATAAATCAAAAGATTAACGTTGTGATCAGATTTCTCAATAACTAATATGATCCCTTAACCGGAAATCCCAAAATATTTACTGTTTTATCTTTACATTTCTGCATTTTATATTTCTCGTCAAAAATTGCAAAACTCATAAAGATTTTAGGTGTGTTTTGTAACACCCCAACCGATGGCGGAATCATCGAGGTGCCACGTAGTGACGATTGTTCAAAAGCTCATGGTACTAAAATGTAAATATTATTGAATAATCCAAAATTGTCTTACATGGAAATGGAAATTACATTGTCTAAATGAAATGTAAATATTGAAATAACTGAATTAAAATAAAGCACTAAATGTTCCTTGCTAAAGCACTAGATCAAACTGCACCTGAAACATGTACAAAATAGATTTGGTCAACATTTGAAATGTTGGTGAGCATTCCTAGATTTGATATATATAGTAGGTTAAAAAGTTATACAATTCAAGTGCAAGCTACAGAGCAAATATGTAAACCATGTATCATACAAATGAGCGAAATCAACCCTGTGACTGTATAATGTACTGTATGAACTGTAATGTACTCAACCAATGAATGGATGATAACTTAACACTGGCCACGGATTCTCCGATGAAAAAGGGGGAGAATCAATCTAGGCGGGTTGTCAATCCAAATAGCGCTATCCAATGTTAAGGTCGGCTTGTACCATGTTAATGATTTCACTAAGTACAAATGTAATCCACATGTAATGTCTAAGCATAAAGCACATTGTAAGCAATGCACATAGTACTAGAATTGTATTGTAAAAATGTAAACTTGTATTTGAAATTGTAATAGTGTACATGTAACACCCCAAAAATGTATAAAAGCAAAAAGGGGTAGGAATACTCACTGTTTACGTAATAGCTTGTAATGGAACTGGACAACAAAGTATGCGTTGGAAATATTCCAAATAATCAACCTAAAGAATTTAATAATGTGTAAGGAATAACTCTAGGGTACATGGAATTCTAGGGTTTCGAATTGGGGATAAGTATTTATTTGGTTAATAAATTAAACGTTATATAAATAAGAGAAATTTGGTAATTAAATAGACAAAAGTCTTTGAGTAAACTTTAAATCAAATATGGTCACAATATAAAGTTTTAAATGTGAAAATAATTTTTATAAAATTATTTTCTTGAAAATAGTATATTTAATCTATTTATTCCAATTTGTCAAAATATAATTTTTAATATTTAAAAATATTAAAATTAAAGAAATTTTAGATTAAAAATTGTATTTCTGTTCTAAATGGATAGAAGTAATTTATGTAAAATTTTGGTGCAAAAATATTGTAAAATGAATTTATTATGAATTATTTATGATTAAAACTAACAAAAATTGATTAAAAATATAAAATAAATGATTTTACTGAATTAAAAATTATTTCAGTAAAGTTTATCTTTATAAAAAGTTAGGATAATTTTTGAAGAATTTAATAAAATTGTTTTGATATTTTAATGGATTTTTACAATTATAAATGAATAAAGTTGTAATATTTATTATATATAATAAATAAAAGATTTTTGAAAAACTAAAAATTGTTTAATAAACTTAACCATTTGAATTGTATAAAATAAATTTTATAGGATTTATAAAGTTGTTTTAGTATTTTAAATGTATAATAAAAGTTTAGGATAAAAAAATTTATATGTTTAAATCCTTAAAAAATATTTGGTGGTTATGGGGCTCGAACCCGGGTCTAGGACCGGGTTGGGTTTAATCACAAGTGTGGCCACCACCAAGCCATCACCCTGAGAACGATTTATACCCAGAAAGAAAATGTTTTATACCGTATTAGGTTTGGACCATCTTCCCCATTGAAACCCTAGGCATAATCTCTGCTAATTGGATTCGAATACTATAACAAAAATCCAATTATCATGAGGGTTATTATGTATTACCACAGAACGATCAAAATGAGACCAAGATTGTACCGTTTTAAAGGGGTTTAGAGAGTGCACAGAGGTGGCCGGAATTCTTTAGCTCCGGCGAGCCCGGGAATGTGAACGCCGAGGTGTTTAATACAGATAAGATAGTGGGGTTTGGTTAGTGCGAGGTTTCCGAGTGTGAGAGTGCCCTATTTATACTAGTTATGTACGTGTGAAGTTTTTGGCAAGTTTTTAAGGTTGCCGGAAAATGCGGGTATCACCATTAAGACGAGTTTGACGATTTTTAATGTGGGTTTAGAGGTGTTGGTCAAAGGCAGAAATCACGCGGGGCATTCAATGTGATTGGGAAGCAGTTTGGAAACTCGCCGGAATTTCCGGGATTGGCCGGAGTTGCAGGTCAGTCCCAAGGAAGAAGATAACGTTCTGAGGAAGCCATATATATTTTACGTGTTGGGTTGATTTCAGATAAGAGGTGTAGCTCAAGTGGTTGGACGTGCGTGTGTGTTTGTGTGACCCGGCTACCTGCCCGGGTTCGAATCCCGGCAGGAGCCATTCTTTTCTTTTTTTTTTAAACAGTTAAAGGAGGGGAAGGAGCTGGGCTTGGGCCAGACTTGGGCTCAGGTGGTGGGCTGGAACATTTGGCTTAAAAAAATTTAATGGGAAGTGGGCTAGTGTTTCAACAAGGAAATCTGATTATTATTATTATTATTATTATTATTATTATTATTATTATTATTATTATTATTATTATTATTATTATATATAAATAGTATAAAAAGAAAAAGTGACGGATGTCACAGCATCCCCTACTTTTAGAAACTTCGTCCCGAAGTTATTAGAAACATAGGGTTATGGATGCTTGGGTAAAATTAAAATAACTGTGGTTCGGAAAAATTTGGGTTAAGGCGCGACGTAAATTTATAGGTAACAAAGTAAACTGTTGCAAATGATTTGGATGGTAGGTTTGATAGGTGTGGGTTAAGGATTAGGTTCGTCTCGAATAAGAAGGGAAATAAGAATCTAGTGAATCACTAAATTTCAAGTTTTAGGAATCCTAGAATAAATGTACGAGTTGACTACAGTAACACTAAATGAACTACCAAGTAAGCATAGCTTGTTCCTGGTCCGACTTCCAGTCTCACTTTCAATGCATCATTAGTGTTTGTATACAGGGTGTACCGCAGCTAACCCACCACACCTTTGATACCTCGAAAAAGTACTGGATGCCTACCAAAAACTCTAATAGAATTTCACACTACCCTAACGCACCTGTAAATTCATGATTACGTTCCGGACCGGAATCATCAATTTACCTTACATTAGGGTTTTGTGTCCTTCTATGACCCCACCGATTGTTGAGCAGGTTCGATAGCCTCTACCAGCCGTGGAGTAGGTTGTAGGGCCTCTCCCGACTGTTTGAAAAGGCATAGCGACCTCTACCAATCGTTGAGTGTGTTCAATAGCCTCTACAGTCGTGGAGCAGGTTGTAGGGCCTCTCCCGACTGTTGAAAAAGGCATGATGACCTCTATTAAGTGCAACAATTATCATTCACATAGATTGCAAATTGATAGCATGTTTATGCAAGCAAGTTTGTAAGTACTACAACCATTAAGTGTAAGTGTTATCATGAATAATTAAATGTTTACGAGTATCATGAATAATTAGGTGTTCAATGCGTAGTCAATTTAAGAGGAAAATCTAGTTTCATGTAATAACCAATGATGTTTTCTTAGAAAAGCATCTGTAAGATCAAGTATCAAGTCCAAACGTTTCAAATAAATGCAAGGTAGAGTCTTGTATGATAAATATAATAAATTTCCAATCTGTGTTAATACACAATAATACGCAAGGAAATTTCTAGATGTTATATGCCTATGAGTATGACATAATTGGGTACAAAATGATAATATGATCAAGAAATGAAAACACGAGTATCATGAAAATGTCCAGTGAATAGTCAAATTAAGGGAAATCAAGTTTCACAAACAATGATGTTTTGGAAAAAAAATCATGTAGAATCAAGTATCAGGTTTTTAGTAGTTTGATTATCATAGGTAACTAGCTCACGTGTGAGAAGGTGAAGGATATGAATTTAGTTTTTGAGAGGATGATGAAAAATTTTGAAGCAGAATCAAGGTTGTGAGAGATAGTGAATGTAAAGATAGTTGATAAAGAGTTTATTTTATAGTAAGGGGATTATGTAGCAGTGTAAATTTTGAGGTTTGGATCAAAGGTTATAATCAAGTGTATAAGAAAACATGACTGTGGTATATGCCAAATATTGTAAAAATTTGAACAAGTTGAAAATGAGTGATTGTCGATGTAGAATCTAGAGACTAGATATTATTCCAAAAAAAAAAAAAAAAATATTTTCAAAATTTGGTTTTGTACATAAGGCAAAAGTTGTTAAATAGTACAAGCTAAGTAGGCTTTGTAATAGTTTAAAACATTATATAGAAAATCGTTTGTTACGTCAATAAATAATCAATTGAATTTAAGTTCGAGGAAAATATGTACTTTGTAAAGTTGCTAGGTAATACAACTAGTTTTAGAAATTTTTAGTTTGTGCTAAAGTATGAGGTTATAGTTTTTAAAATAAATAACATGTGGAGAAAAGAAATAATATGATTTGGGTAGGGTGTTGAATATTTAAAAATTGACTAAGAGGGTAAGGTGAAGTGTGATTGTGAAATCCATAGATGGTTATGAAAGTATGAACTTGTAAGCAATATATGAAAATATTGTATATGAACCGAGAGAGTATTATTAAAAAAAAAAGCTTGCATAAAATGCTTGGAGTGCCCTTGTCTAACTGTAAAGCCCAACAAGAACGTTGACTTTTCAAAGGAATTGAACCCAATGGTGATCAAAGAAGACGTGCTTTAGCCTATAAGTGGACACTCACTCCAGGAATCCCCAGGTAAGCATAACAGGTCCGTAAATGGATTTATGCGCTATGCTTGCCTATGCCAGAAAACCCAGTGTACAGGCGTCCACCCTTCCAGATTGCACGTGTCCTTATCACACTCATTAAAGTTCAACAACTTTGAAGGAACAAAAGTAAGAGTAGGCATTATGCCTAAGAGTGTCTTCATGAAAGGTACTGTCCCTGTTCCATGATGATGTAGACTTTCCACTCCCTGTAGGACACCATCTCTATGCACCATAATGAAGGATGAAAAGAATGGAGAGAGAGAAAAAAGGGAAAGATAGAAGAAGGAAAGTAGAGGGAAATGAGGGTAAGGAAATTTAGGAAATATTATGCATGAAAGTTAAAGTTCGGTTATAGTCTAGGCCATTTTATCTAATAACCTAGTTCCCTATAACCATGGCTCTGATACCAATCTGTAACACCCCAACCGATGGCGGAATCATCGAGGTGCCACGTAGTGACGATTGTTCAAAAGCTCATGGTACTAAAATGTAAATATTATTGAATAATCCAAAATTGTCTTACATGGAAATGGAAATTACATTGTCTAAATGAAATGTAAATATTGAAATAACTGAATTAAAATAAAGCACTAAATGTTCCTTGCTAAAGCACTAGATCAAACTGCACCTGAAACATGTACAAAATAGATTTGGTCAACATTTGAAATGTTGGTGAGCATTCCTAGATTTGATATATATAGTAGGTTAAAAAGTTATACAATTCAAGTGCAAGCTACAGAGCAAATATGTAAACCATGTATCATACAAATGAGCGAAATCAACCCTGTGACTGTATAATGTACTGTATGAACTGTAATGTACTCAACCAATGAATGGATGATAACTTAACACTGGCCACGGATTCTCCGATGAAAAAGGGGGAGAATCAATCTAGGCGGGTTGTCAATCCAAATAGCGCTATCCAATGTTAAGGTCGGCTTGTACCATGTTAATGATTTCACTAAGTACAAATGTAATCCACATGTAATGTCTAAGCATAAAGCACATTGTAAGCAATGCACATAGTACTAGAATTGTATTGTAAAAATGTAAACTTGTATTTGAAATTGTAATAGTGTACATGTAACACCCCAAAAATGTATAAAAGCAAAAAGGGGTAGGAATACTCACTGTTTACGTAATAGCTTGTAATGGAACTGGACAACAAAGTATGCGTTGGAAATATTCCAAATAATCAACCTAAAGAATTTAATAATGTGTAAGGAATAACTCTAGGGTACATGGAATTCTAGGGTTTCGAATTGGGGATAAGTATTTATTTGGTTAATAAATTAAACGTTATATAAATAAGAGAAATTTGGTAATTAAATAGACAAAAGTCTTTGAGTAAACTTTAAATCAAATATGGTCACAATATAAAGTTTTAAATGTGAAAATAATTTTTATAAAATTATTTTCTTGAAAATAGTATATTTAATCTATTTATTCCAATTTGTCAAAATATAATTTTTAATATTTAAAAATATTAAAATTAAAGAAATTTTAGATTAAAAATTGTATTTCTGTTCTAAATGGATAGAAGTAATTTATGTAAAATTTTGGTGCAAAAATATTGTAAAATGAATTTATTATGAATTATTTATGATTAAAACTAACAAAAATTGATTAAAAATATAAAATAAATGATTTTACTGAATTAAAAATTATTTCAGTAAAGTTTATCTTTATAAAAAGTTAGGATAATTTTTGAAGAATTTAATAAAATTGTTTTGATATTTTAATGGATTTTTACAATTATAAATGAATAAAGTTGTAATATTTATTATATATAATAAATAAAAGATTTTTGAAAAACTAAAAATTGTTTAATAAACTTAACCATTTGAATTGTATAAAATAAATTTTATAGGATTTATAAAGTTGTTTTAGTATTTTAAATGTATAATAAAAGTTTAGGATAAAAAAATTTATATGTTTAAATCCTTAAAAAATATTTGGTGGTTATGGGGCTCGAACCCGGGTCTAGGACCGGGTTGGGTTTAATCACAAGTGTGGCCACCACCAAGCCATCACCCTGAGAACGATTTATACCCAGAAAGAAAATGTTTTATACCGTATTAGGTTTGGACCATCTTCCCCATTGAAACCCTAGGCATAATCTCTGCTAATTGGATTCGAATACTATAACAAAAATCCAATTATCATGAGGGTTATTATGTATTACCACAGAACGATCAAAATGAGACCAAGATTGTACCGTTTTAAAGGGGTTTAGAGAGTGCACAGAGGTGGCCGGAATTCTTTAGCTCCGGCGAGCCCGGGAATGTGAACGCCGAGGTGTTTAATACAGATAAGATAGTGGGGTTTGGTTAGTGCGAGGTTTCCGAGTGTGAGAGTGCCCTATTTATACTAGTTATGTACGTGTGAAGTTTTTGGCAAGTTTTTAAGGTTGCCGGAAAATGCGGGTATCACCATTAAGACGAGTTTGACGATTTTTAATGTGGGTTTAGAGGTGTTGGTCAAAGGCAGAAATCACGCGGGGCATTCAATGTGATTGGGAAGCAGTTTGGAAACTCGCCGGAATTTCCGGGATTGGCCGGAGTTGCAGGTCAGTCCCAAGGAAGAAGATAACGTTCTGAGGAAGCCATATATATTTTACGTGTTGGGTTGATTTCAGATAAGAGGTGTAGCTCAAGTGGTTGGACGTGCGTGTGTGTTTGTGTGACCCGGCTACCTGCCCGGGTTCGAATCCCGGCAGGAGCCATTCTTTTCTTTTTTTTTTTTAAACAGTTAAAGGAGGGGAAGGAGCTGGGCTTGGGCCAGACTTGGGCTCAGGTAGTGGGCTGGAACATTTGGCTTAAAAAAATTTAATGGGAAGTGGGCTAGTGTTTCAACAAGGAAATCTGATTATTATTATTATTATTATTATTATTATTATTATTATTATTATATATAAATAGTATAAAAAGAAAAAGTGACGGATGTCACATGTTTTAACATAAACTTTAGAAAATCCAAAAAGATTTTACATTTCTATCTTATTTTTTATAGCTGATGGTGGTTGATGACGATTTTCTAAAACTTGATGGACCATTTGAGCTTTGTAATCTTTAAATGAGAAAATATGATTGTCGGATGCTTAAAAGTTGGGAAATATTTTGAACGGGACTCGATTTTGAGATTTGGTAAAATTTTCAAAAATTCCAGTTCACTTTCGCCCCTTCGTTGGGTCGAAAGGAGGAATTTTTTGTTCATTCGTACGTTTAGATTTGGGCGAATGTGAGAGTTCTTGAGACAAGTTCACTTTCGAACCCTTATGTCTCATTCGAACCTTTAAATAGGGTCGAAGGAGACAAAAGCTTCACATTCGACCGGTATGAACGGGCGAAGGAGCAGTCTATATATACCCTTATCTCTTCATTCGACCCATTCGAAAAAAATTTTAACAAAATTCTGTTGATAAGACCACTTGTTGCTCGTTGATTTTAAATCATACCATTGTGTTCGTCTGATTATCCTGATCATTTTGCTACTTTTCTTACAGGTTTTCATCCATATTCCACTGTTTAATCGTCATTTTAAAGTCTGAGCCCTAACTGATCTTGAACAAGGATTTAGACATGATAATTGGACTTTATTTTGTTAGGGAATCATTGATTAAGTGTTTTAGGGGGGAAATTATTCAAAAACATAGGGTGTTAATTCATCAGAATGATCAATTGATTGTTAAAACTGTTCGAACCCTAGTTTTATAAGAAAACACTGAATCAATGAATGTTTGTTAAAATTGATTGATAGGAAAGCTTTATCGGAGGTTTTAGTTGCTTAATAAATCAAAATGACAAGTTAAAACTCACTGGATTTCAAAATTTAAATTTGAACTTATGAACTGACTCTTTCGTCCTTTTACGAACGGTCGAACGTGCAAAAACGGGCGAAGGAGAAAGTTTATGTGGGCGAATGAAGTTAAACGGGCGAATGAAACATTTATTCAAAACTTTTCACATTCGAACCCTTGAAACTTCACATTCGCACCAAAAAATTTCTCATTCGAACTTTTATTTGGGCGAATGTAGAATTTAAAAACCAAATTTTAAATTTTTGATTATTTTGTTTGTTTTTAACGTGTTTACTTGATTTGTTTTGCAGTTTTAACCATGTTTGAACAGGAAGAAACGAGTGTTCCTGCTGGATCATCCTCACAGGCTGCCAAGACAGCGAAGACTGATATTTTACCGTTTCAGAATGCACACAATAGCTGTGCATATCTTGGAGATGTGAAGAAGCACACGGAGTTTACTGGGATTATAGAGTTTTTGAAGAGGAGCCGGGTGATTGATGCGATTGCTACACCCGCTATCATTTACAGAGACTTGTTACAAGAGTTCTAGACAAACGCTAAAATGGACATATAGGATGGTTAAAAGAAGGTCAAGAGGACAAAGAACAAGATGAGGAGCAGGTTGATTTTGAACCGTCAGACAATGAGGAGGAGAAGGATGAGGATCTGGATGAAGATGCTGGGAACGCTCCTCAAAAGAAGAAGAAGAAGGATGATGGAGATGATGATGGTTCGAATGGTGAATCTGGTGATGAAGACAGCTCTGCTTTTAATAGTGATGACGATGATGATGATAATACAGATAAGTATAAATGTAAGAAACATGGATCTGGAAAAGGAGGTGAATCCAGTTCAAAAGCTCCTGGAGGATCAGTTGATGATTATACGATCTTTTGGAATGAAAAGCAGAAGTCATTGTCTGAAAATGATAAACAGATGTATCGCCAGATGTTAACTGATCGAGTCTGGACGATAGACATGACCAGTAGATTTTCTGAGATATTTGAATCTAGTGACATGATGCTTGAATTGGATTATAATGATCCAGATTTAGAAGATGCTGAAGTTTCTGCGGCAATGTCAAAGGAGATTTTAGAAGGTTTGGCAAAGCAGGTTGGGAAAACATTGGAAGAACTATTGGCTGATAACCAGATTCCTAATCTACCTGAAAAGGAAGCTGGAAATCATTCTGATGATCGTGATGTACCTGCATTTGAGAAGATTGAAATTGAAGATATAACCAGTGAAGAGTATCCAGAATATTTCAAGAATGATAAACATTCTGGATTTCCTGCTTTCACTGAAGAGTTACTAAAAGAAGCCGAGAAACTTGCTCAAGAAAAGAGTGAAAAGTTTGTTGAAGAAGTGTTCAAGGGGCATGATAAACCGAATATTGAACAATCAGACAGTTTGAAAGAGTTGCTGAGGAAATTGAAAGAGAAAGAAGCCAATCGTCCCAAAGCAGAGATCTAGGGAAGTTTTTATAAACTACACAATGAGATGTTAAAAGGAAGAGCGTTGGGTTGGAAGTTTATAAAATAGTTGAAGTGTGTTGCCATTAAGTGGGAGAAGGGGATACTTTATTTTGACAGATTTCATGATTTGAAGACTCTCCCGTACTGGGCTATTCGTGATGTTTGTAGACACCGGTTGACTGGATCCTCAAACGATCACATTGCTTATTTTGCTGATCGAATGGCGATGGAAAGCAGGACGAGATGGAACTTATTTGAACCTCAGTATCTGAAGCAAATTGTTCACAAGAAAGATATTGATACTATTACTGGTTTGCCCAAGGTGACTCTAAAGTACAAACCACCGAAAGTGTTGAAACATATTCCGCTATTGCAGATTCCACAACACTTTGCGAAAGATTTTATCTGGTGGTATTATGATTGGAAGATTGCAGAGGCTGTGATTGTGTTGAAGGATGGAGAAAAGAATTTCAAGAAGATACACATATTTTATCCTATGTGGTTGGTTAATTGTTCACATGAGGATATCATTATGTTGTATTACAATCCGATATACAGTGACGTGAAGGATGCTGAACAAGCGAGTAAATACCAGCGTGTGGTATTTCTGTGCTTTGCTTATGATATAAACGCTGGATGCGATTTTGATAAGAAGCTTGGGAAGTTCGTGAAGATTCAAGATGTTCCTGATGTCAAAAAGAAAAGGCCGAAACAAGTGTTTGAACCGGTGATGACCAAAGAACAAAAGACGTTATTGCACATAAAGCTTATGTATAAAAGGATGGACCAAGAGCGTAAACAATCCAAGCAATAGTCGAGGGGGAGTTTGTAGATGCATTTTGTGCGACTAATGCTTTGGATTACTATTAACATATGTTTTTGTGTTCTGAAGAATGGGCGGAGGAAGAATATATGGGCGAATGAGGATTTCTAAAGGTGCGAAGGAGAGTTAATGGTGCGAAGGAGAGAGAGGAGGTCGAAGGTAGATTAGTTGTTAATGTATAGCTTGGTTCGACCATGATGAATGGGCAAACCTGCACATTCGACCAAGCAAAGTGGGCGAATGTGCAGGCCTATAAATAGGTGAAGTTGATTTTGAATGTAAGTTTTGGTCATTTTTGTTTCCCTCCTGTTTGAGTCTCTCCCTAGGGTTTTAGGTAAACTTAATTCATGTCTTATTTTGATTGTAAAGCTTATTATAACGTGTAATTGAGTGTGTTTATCAATGAAATGAAGCTTTTAAAGATGATTTCTGTGTTTTGTTAGTATTGTTATCATTTTGTGATTGATTCAGGGATTCCGCACCTGAATCAAACTTGTTTGATCACTATCTTTGTAGATTTGACGATCCTACGCACATATAATTCACGTCTTATTTTGATTGTAAAGCTTATTATAACGTGTAATTGAGTTTGTTTATGAAGGAAATGAAGCTTTTAAAGATGATTTCTGTGTTTTGTTAGTATTGTTATCATTTTGTGATTGATTCAGGGATTCCGCACCTGAATCAAACTTGTTTGATCACTATCTTTGTAAATTTGACGATCCAACGCACATACATAAGATAATTTTTAAAAAAAAAATTGGATTAGTTTTGATATTTAAAATAAATAAATGGATTTATGTATATATAATGATATTAACACAAAACAAACAAACAGAAAAGAAAGCACCAAAACTTGTCCATGTGGGTTTCGAACCCTGGACCTGGAGGCTGTTAACACACACCTAAACCAGTTGATCTGAGTGTTCCTTTGTGAAATTTATGGTCCAGGGTTCAAAACCGTTCCTTTGTGAAATTTATGGTTTCATAATTTATATATTATGACATGGACACAACAAAAAACCCCTATTTTAATACCTATAAAAACATAGTTCTAATCCTTAGCCATTGAACAACGAAACGATGTAGATTAGAAACAAATACATAGGTCTTTTAATCCTAAGCTATTTTTTTAACCACAAATGGCATATAAAGAACATAAACAATCACTTAAGATATGGAAGAAAAGTAATATACTTACCTTGAGGCATGAATTAATTGGAACGAACCTATACAAAACGTTGGTGAATTGGGAAGACAAGTCGCGACCAAAAGATCCTCAAATTCGGTCAAAGTATATTGTATAAGTGAAATATTTGAGAGGGGTTTGTCTAATCGGCCCTTTATGAATTTCTAGGTGGGATTGATTTTGTTAAAAATGTGTATTGAATGCGGATTGATTAATTTTATAGTATACTTTTAGTGGTTTAGTAAAACCGAATCAATGTCTAAAATTATGGACTGATTACGCATAATATTAAAATGGAAAGGTTGAGGGTGATGACATCGTCAAACTAGAGGTTTTTAATCGAAGATTCGAAGAATTTTTTGTGGTTTAATCAACTGATTCGTCAGTGGGTTTAGTGTTGGGTCGAACCAGGTTATACATACGTTAAACCAAACCCGATTGGGGTCTGGTTGGGTAGGATGGGATTATGGGCTTAGTGCATTTGGACCAGATCATGTGGTTGAGGGTTTAATTGGTTAATTAGTTGTTTGGGTATATTAGATTTAACAGAATGGTTTAATGTAATAATTAGATAAGTAAAAGTTTTATTAGGATTATAAAAGATAAAGGTATTTATTTTTTATATATTTAGAAAAATAAATTTATTTAAAAAAATTATAATTAAATAATTTTATATTTAATTAAAATCACTATTATTTAAATAAATAGATATACACTTACACACACACATATATATATATATAAGTAAGGTTTTTTGAGCGACATTTCATATACGATTTCGGATTTTAATGAAAAGGTTAAATAAATAAATAAAGATCCATAAATGTAAATTTCTTTAAAATTGAAGGGTTTTGAAATTACAAGGGCTAGAAAGGGAAAATTTTGAAATAGGAGGGCTAAAATTGTTAAATCGATAAGAGTGGAAAGGGACAGATGTTATACGGATGGAGCTTTAGCTTTGTCTTTAATCAAAATTTTATCTAGTTGTTTAAGTGTGACTTATTCATCCATAAGTACAATTGTTGGAACTTTCACCTTCTGTAATGGTGCATTTCTGTTCTTCATACCATCACTTCTGAGAACTATAACTTCTTTACCAAAAGACTCCCCTCAACTGATGAACCACCTATTTGCTTTCTAGTGGAACCTGATTGACTTGGATGTTCACCATTGCTGATGAATCATCATTATGATTCTTTTCTTTTCAAAGTCTAAGCTCGCCACCTTTGAAACTACTCTAGCCCCGAGCATCAAGTCTATCAGTGATTGATAAAACTTTAAGTTTTAGCTTTCTGCAGCTGCATCGATAGGGGGTATGAATATAACTTGTTCTTGTTTGAAGATCTCTCGTTCTTCTCTGTAGTTTACAATTTCCTTTGACTTTTCAGCATCATGAACAATTCCTTGATGTGTTGAGCTTGATAAAACACTAAATGTGAGAGCATTAGAAGTTCAAATTCAATAGGCATATCCCCAGTTTGTTCGAGTGTTCGGAATGTTCCACCAGAAAATAATGATTCTTGGATATCATGTGCGATAGATGTGGACATGATGTGACCAACACCGTGAGAAGAACCAACACCTTGTGTTGTTGTAGATTGTTGCGTTGCAGACATAACTAGTGCAACTAGAATGGGTGTGACAAATGTTGCTACTGTAAAAACTTGACTTGAAATAAGAAAAATTGAATATTGTTGTGGGATACGATTGACTAGGAATAGGTTGTGCCAAGTGGGATCCGGGTTTTCAACTATCATAACCCTATTTTACCTATGCTTCTTTGACTTTGCAGCGGCTTGATACTTTTGATGTTTTGAAGCTGGAGGAACACAATCTAGATCCTCATCACTAGGGACATGCCTCTTGCAACCCCTATTGTACCCATAATCAATATCACTCCCTTGCAACGAATCTCTCTCCTGAGAGCTAACCTCGTTCAAGACCTTCACAACCCATTTAAACTCTTCTTCACTCACCTCTTTGTCTGGGTATATATCGAAACATGGAGGTGTTGGATAGACAACGTTGCAAATTTCAAGATACTCTTCCTTCACATAATACCCTAGGTTTGTTTCTTGAACCTTGAAAACTATGTATCGAAACACTAGGTCGCTGCCATTTGGTGATTATCCTCCTCACAAGCCATTTGAAACAACCAAAGCTCTGATACTGTTTGATGCAAACATAAGCACATTTAAATGGCCCAAAAACAAATGGATTGTATTCAAATAATTCAAACCGAGTAATTCGAATGATAAAGCTTATAGCTTACATGTTTTAAATAAAAATAATCAACCAACTAAAACTATAAAAGAAAACACTAATATATTTATAATAAAAATAATGATAAAACAGGAAACTAATAATCTTCTAGATCTCCATGATTCTTGGCATGCAATTTCGGACCTGTCTCTTTACCGACCCAGATTATTCCTCTACGAGCCTGGGTTGTCTTGTGAGCCCAAGTAGTACCCGAATCAAATGGCCACCAAGTACAATGTCCACATATTGCCTCGAAGATGTTCCTGCATCATTCTCGTTCACCCCCTATCACCGCACTATCAACAAATGGTAATTCTCACGTCATCTCTCTATAACAATTTATTAACATCCTTATGTTGTTGATTCTTTGGTAGTTCTTACTTTAACAGCAAATCCCTAAATGGTCCCAACATCTATCTATATAATAAAAGAATAGACTCGGGTCGAATGGAGACCTTAGAGAGTGTGCATAGGATCCAAATAACAATTGGAGCTCTTAATTTACATTATATAAACCGTTTTTTTTTCATTCTCCTAAACATAACTCTCCAATTCTTTCTAAGAAAGTTTTCTATCCTCCTCCTTGATTTTGCATAATCTTTTGATTCTCCAAAACCGATTCAACATCTTCAATCGGATTCAATCATTCAATTTTATCAAGGTAATGATCGATCCTACTGTTCTGACATTGATTCATATTATTATGTTTTACTTCATTCTTATTCTTAACGTTATTTTTGTTGTGTCAAAATCTGGATGTTTTCATAATATTTTGTTTTTGGCTGAAGATAAACAAGAATTGTATTAATATTGTTGAATCGGTTAAACCGATTCAAAATCTAGAATCGTATATAATTATAACGTTGATTATAACGTTGATTCATATTATTATGTTTTACTTGATTTTTTATTATTAATCATAATTTTGTTTTTCAATATCCGGATCCAATAATAATGTTTTAATATCCGAGTCAAGAAAAATCGGTGGTATACCGATTTTTTTATTTCAAGTTTATCAATGTTTACATTAATTGATGTGGATTTCAACTGATTTTGAATCTTTTCTTACCTGATGCAAATTAGGATTCATTTTTCTGCTTCTTATTAGGGTTCAATTTATGGTTCTTTTCCTTATTAATTGTTGGGTTAGTGACATCGTGTCAACATACAGAGTAATAATCATACTGTGTTTTAAGATTAAATAAATAATACATAACTTTATTTTGACATTTGAATCGTTTTCTGCTTCCTAATTGAAAAACAAAAACAAAACAAAAAACAGGATTTGATCGGAACACACAAGCGCTATTATGTCTTATCACAATGGACCTCAATTCTTCAAGATTTTGCATGACCCTTCATCAACAGTTTTGGTAGGTTTGATATTTTTAAACTTATGATTTTGCAATTAATAAGTTTTAGTGAGATTGTAGCAGTTTTAATGCTATTTGTTAAGATTTTAATTGAAATTTTGTTATTGACATTAAAATTCTTCCTTTTTTAAATTTACGGTATATAGTAAATGATTGTACTTATTCGCAGAGATGAATGTATTCATATAAATTAACCCTCATTAAATTGTTAATAAATGCTAACCAAATCAATAATTCAAATGGCAATAAAATAGTAAATGATTGAAATTTTTAATCTAACATTTTTCAACAATTTCTACGATAAACACGATAATTAAGTTAATCTATACAACTAATATATGAAACTCAATGTGGACACTTGTCAATCCCACATTGAGCCTCCAATTACATAGCTAATCAATTTGTGCCAAGTGTCCCATTGTGAGATTTTATAAAATTTTCGTGTTTTTTTTAAATCAAAAATCCTAAAAATATAAATAGCCCTAAAAAGGACCCGGACATAACATAACCACACTTCATCGTCGCCTCCTTTCAACCTAAACCCTAATTCTTGAAGAAACCATCGCCGCTGCCTCCAAACTTCAGTATTTCAAAGGTATTTGTTTTTCACCTGTTTCTTCTTCTTCTTATTATTTTCAATCTTTATCTTCTTCATAAAATCGAACGATTTTTTTCCTCATTCGTTTCTTTCCAATGTCTTTTTGTCAAACCCTACAACTCAACTCTTTTCAGATCTTGAATTTTTCATTACCGCCTTTCAGATCTTGAATTAGATATATAGATTGTTTACATCTTGGGCTTTCGAAACCCTAAACCGATCCTAATATTTGTTTTCGCCACTAATCTCCTACTATTTATTTGTCTTATAACCTGTTTCAAACCATAATTTTTTTTACAGATCGACAAACAGCCAAGAACGCATTCAGGTATATTTATCCAATTTGTGTATATTTTCAACAGCTTCCTATAGAAATCAAGCTGATTGTTAACAATTGTCTTAAGTTTGATGCAATTTTTGTAACAGGGTGGTAGCATGGACTACTGGATATCGGATTTTCGTAACCCATTAAGTTATAGAACTTTTTTTTTTAATTCTAATTCATGTTTTGTTCGAATCATTTGAATGTTTTTTTTTAATTTATAAGTTGTTTAGATTGGATTGGATTATTTTCTATTTGCTTTTGTTCTCAGGCCTTGGGATTTTAGTAGATCTGCTCATTGTTATTATAATTTATATAATTTTTATTATGTCATTTTAATATGGAAATACTTTCAGAAAATGTATTGGTGTCGAAGAAGGTGGAGAATAATGTATTGGTGTCGAAGAAGGTGGGGAATGCTCGAAACGGTCTCTTGCCATAGTAAGCTTTAATGCGGTCAATTCGTCAGCTTCAATGTCATCGGTAAGCTTTCATACCTTTTTAGATTTCTTTTATTATTCATACACATGCCATAGTTTTTAACTTCAATGATTCAATCAGGTAGTTGTGTAGTACACATATCAATTTTCAAATATGTTTTGGACTTCAAGCCTATTACTGTATATTTTGAACTTAAATGGAAATACTTGCTTTTAATGCTGGTTATTTCTGTACTTGCATCTGTTGTTAGTTTCACTTAGAATGATTTTATATTTGTTTTAACGGTAGTCTCATGTTTAGTTGCAGGGAATTCTAGCCTATGAAGCTGAACTGGAGAGAAACTTAAATATTTCAAACTAGAAGCTTTCGAAAGCACTTGCTGAAATAAATGCTAAAGATGACATGGCTAAGAAACAGACAAACATTGCACGAGAAGCCATACTAGGTCATTTACGGTTTATTTGGATTTTTACATGTATATACATATATGTATAAGTTTTTGTTTCACTTTATTTTTTGCTACATTTGGACCAATATGTTTAACTATGACCTTGATGTATCAGGTTGAGTATTTGCATATCAAGGCATTGTTGATAATGCAAGCTATTGGGATGTCATCTGAAGCTATATTTGATGATAAAACGCAAGAATCCTCTGATGTGTCAGTAAATGAGAAAAGCGAGGTTGTAACCATTGACGATTCTCTGAGAAAGCGACCGAAGATTGATGTACCAGAAGAAGAGAATCGTCTTTTAATGGAGGTTAATGAAGCTTCCATTTTATCATGGCTTCAGAATTTTGAGAATGGGGTGAGTAGCCATTATAGTATTTATTCTATTCAATAAATTATATATTGATTCAAATAATATAAATTTTATAACCATATTTGGCACACGAAGTGTTTATAAAAAATGATAATATTTTATTGACAAAATCGGTATATTATGCAGGTTACATTAGCGGACATATTGAAGCACTTCACTAGATCGACAGAAGCAGCAGTGGTGGATGTGATTTCTGATTTCATTTTAATATTTTTGGTCATTTGATCCCTTTAGAAAAACGGCCCATTTTGACCCAGACCAAACTGAACCTTTTTAAATCGATCCGTTCTTATCCGAGCTCTTCTGTTATACGACTTGACCCGTTAACGGTTGGTTATTATAATTTTGCAGCTATACAGTCAGTTGCAGAAGCTTCTTGGGGTGAAGCAGGAACTGGGTTCAGGATTCTCATGGTACTAATCTCCGGTTAATTTCGGTTCGATTTCACCGGTTTTAGGTTTGGTTTCAGTTAACGGTTCAGTGCTATTTTAATAGTAGCATGAAATAGCACTGAGTTATTTTGTTATTAGTATTGAGTTATTTATAAATAGCGTTTTGGTTCTCACCGTTTTTACTTTTTTACCGAAAACATGGTTTGTACCGGAACCATCCCCTGAGTTGTTATATTTGAAGTTGTACTGTTTTGGTTTTTTTATGTAGGTGCATATGTAATGGTTGTTGGAGGATGTGTTATTCGTGATGATGATCTCCCTCTGATCAAGGTAAGTTAGGTTAATTGTGTTGTTTACAATAGTTTTATCATTGGATTATGATTGTAGTGTTTATTACTATCCAGGAGTGTTAGGGGTGTCGCAGTCCGGTTCAGTCGGTTTTGATGATTGTATTGGCGCTGGAGCTACGGTTTTGGAAAAATACAAACCGAACCGGCTGGTTTTTGCTTATTTGTTTTCCCGGTTTTGCGGTTTTAGGATAGGAAATAAATTTTTTTATGGAAAAACATAACTTTGTATATACATATAACCTTGGTTTAAAAAACGCGCCCGAGGCGCTTGGAAAAGCGCTTTTTTTTTTGGCCTGAGGCGCGCCTAAGGCATGAGGCGCTAATGCGCCGCCTCAGTCAAAATTAGGGTTTATTTGGGCCAAAAGTCAAAATAAAGGTTTTTTTTAAAGATTTTTTATTTTTAAGTGTGTTTTGGCTTCAATGTATGTTTTAATGAAGTGTTTAAGTGTGTTTTATAATTATGTTTTTGTGTTTAAGATTGATTAACAAGCAGAATATGTCGTATTGACCTGTTTAAATATTTTTTTACCTTAGGCGCCTCACATACGGGAAGCTCTTGACTCGTGCCTCGGCTTTTTGAACCATGATGCCTCGGAGCGCCTCATGCTATTTTAAACCAAGCATATAACTTTATATTCATAAAATAAATATAAAAAAAGTGATTGTTAAACAGCCGGTTTGGTTTACATTGTCAGCTCCAAGTTTCAAACTGTAAACCAGACTATAAACTGTGCAGAATATGTCGTATTGACCTGTTTAAATATTTTTTTACCTTGGGCGCCTCACATACGTGAAGCTCTTGACTCGTGCCTCGGCTTTTTGAACCATGATGCCTCGGAGCGCCTCATGCTAGTTTAAACCAAGCATATAACTTTATATTCATAAAATAAAATAAATATAAAAAAGTGATTGTTAAACAGCCGGTTTGGTTTACACTGTCAGCTCCAAGTTTCAAACTGTAAACCAGACTATAAACTGTCAAACTGTTAAAACCAAACAGTAAACATGGACTGTACGTATTTCAAACCAGCCTACTGTTTTCGATTTGCTTTTTAGCGGTTTATGAACACTCCTGCCTAGGAGGCATTTGCATTGCCTTTTGAAAATGATTATGATGTAAATCAGCTGTTACTAAATGGCTGCAGTAGATGGTGATTGGTACTGATGATCAGATTAATCAGCTCTATGAATGTTTTTTAAATTTTCTGATTATTTATGATTATGCAGACCTGATTGTTTGACACTTAAATAATTAGGACCAGTTCCTCTTATCTTCCAAACACTAGATACTGAATATTACTGATCAGATAATCATTTTCAAAACTCAGCGGCAAACATCCGTCTATGATGAACACTATTCGAATGTTTTACATATGTGCATTAGGTAACTGCACTTTTGTTCTTTCTGATTTAGTAGTGAAGTCTTTTATTCAGCATTATTTTCTGTTTTCTGCAGTGAACAGTTCATATGACCCAGCTTCAGTTTCTTCAGGGAAGGTCGATTGCAGATACATATCAATATCTTTGTTACATGTAAAGGTTAGTTTTCTTACTAGAAATGTACATTTTGTTTTTTTATATAATCTCAAGTTGAAATAACATTTCATAACTAACTTATGCATAATCAACTATTTAATATTATGATAAAAGCAAAGCAACGTGATATGAAACTACTAACTAGAAGCTATTTTTAGTACATTAACTATGTGAGAATTCTGAAATATATTATGAGGATGTTTCTTTCCATTACATGATTTAACTTCTATCTTTCAACATACGTAACCACAAGAACCCTATCCGTTTGACCCGTTCGCTTTCTAGCTAAACTTTTTGTATGCCCCTCAGAAACTTTTTGAATGACTTTATCTTTTAAAAAAATATTAAAATTTTGAATTAAAGTTAATAATGGTAACCATTACACCTATTTATTATCTTTAAATTACGATTTCCTAATATATTTAAAATATAACAATTAATAATTTTGGTTGTAACTTTCTCAAATTAATAATTGAAACAAACAATCCTACTATTACCTTTAAAATAGAGATATACTAATTAGATATTCCCTAATATATTTAAAATTTAACAAATAAGAGTTTTAGTTATAAATTTCTCAAATTAGTTGAAAGTTAAAATTCAAATTTTGAATACAAGAATTTGAATTGATAGATTTCATTTAAACTTTATAAATATTCAAATATTAGATGTTTCCCAGCTTATGTCGCATTGTCAAGAGTTAAAAGCAGGGCAGGAGTGAAATTACTTATACTTGATGATGATGGAAATGTGAAAACTAAAACCAGAAATGTGGTGTATAAAGAAATATTTAGTGATATTTGAATAAAATTTGTATTCGTTGTTTTATACTTTAATACAATATTTATACTGTATTTGTAACATCCCGAAAATTCATCAAACAAATATGTTGACTAAAACAATTAACCAGGTCTTAAAATGGGTTCGTTAACAAGTTTGATGGTTAGAGCTTGGTTTGAAACACTAGAGGGACCTATTTTGTCGGGGATTAAAGATGTTTAAAGTCACTTTGTAAACAAGTTATATACTGGTGATAATTGAGAGGCCTAAGTGCAATATTCAATAAATACACCCTAGATATACATACGTTTTTTTCTTTCTAAAACCATTACCTCAAATATCATAATTTTCCCTAGCCGACACACCTAGAATCGGCATGCACATCATCCTTTATAAAGACTGTTTGTGCTTTGCCGATCGACACCATTCCATGTTCGAGGTTCGACGTAAGAATAGCCCTGTGCAAGGTTTCGTTCCATTCTGTACGGTAGCGACATCGTGGGAATGGAGATACACGGTGGTAGTTTGCGGCTATGGTGGTTTTGGTTGCGACGAGATCGGTGGCGAGTGCGAAGGCGCGGTTATGGTGATGGGCGGTTATAGTGATGTAGTAGCCGATTAATGTTCTGCTCGTTGGAATGAGGTTTTGGTGAATATGTTCGAGTTATTATAGTAGTCTGTAAAGTTTTATATGGTTCCATATTGATACTTACAATGTTTTCATGGTGAGGTTTTTGATGGTTGCATTAAGATGATGATGATAGAGTTATAAAAGATTTCAGCATGGGATTAGAAGGTTTATAGATCTTATGGTTGTGCATGAGGAGACTCGTGGATTTAAAGAGTATTTGGGATTTGATGTCTTGTGTTAGTTCTTTGTGTCTGATTGTATCTAGTAATGGGTATCAAAATAAGTTGTGCTATACTTGATATATTGCTCGTAGGTTTGCATGGATCTATTGGTGTAGTGTGTTAAGTATTGCATGGTGATCTTAGAGGTACTGCATGATGGGAATATGTGAGCGTACATACATCGTCACAGTTTCCTTGTGGTGACAAGTTCATGGTGATACTGTTGGATCATGATATGGCTTCGAAAAAAAAAGAGCCACTCATGATGATGTGAACTAAAGGGCATCACTGTAGTTGCCTTGCGTATCAACACGTTGTTGAACATTATTTGGTTCGCGCTTTCCCTCGTATCTTTAGCTTTTGGTGGAACGCGCACCGCGATAAGGTGAGTTCTTGTGCCCACTATTTTAGTTATTATTTTTTTCTAAATATTTTGGGTTGACGTGCATGCTAGACCTGTATGATTATTTTTGTGAAGTCACATAATATTTTGATGAAGTTATAAATATTTTTGTGTACGAACGAAATCTATATTAACTCGTACATATTATTTTAGCACATGAAACGTAAGTGGGCGGAATGCACCTAATGTGGTGTTATATGGTTTGAGTTATATATGTTATTAGAAGTGGGATAGGCCTACTCTGATTTATGGTATAGTTTCTGTGTACGATAGAAATCCATATTTACTCATATATAATATTTTTGCATGAAACGTAAGGTATATGTTATACGTACCTACGTGTTTGAAGGCAACTAAAATAAAACATATACGGATGGCTGTATATGATTATATGAATATAAACGTAAGTTTATGAGGTGTAAAGGTACGTAGGTATACGTATGATGATTTAAATATATATTTATACGGAAGTATATGTGAATTCATGTGCCCCCTTTTTATTGTTTTTTTAAACATTTTGGGCTAATATGCATGTCTTGAAGTTATATGTGGAACCTTGCTTGTTATATCGGGATTTGCCTTGATTTATACTTGATTAGGTTTAATTCTTTATTATATATTTATACATATATAAACTGTGTATGACGGTTACTTAGTATTATAAATTGAGCTATGATAGTTATATTGTACGTCTGCTCTGATTTATAAGTTATTGTTTGAGTCTTAGTAGGCGATATGCGCTTATGTAAACTTGTTGTAACTTCGTGACAAATAGGCGGAATGCGCTTATTGTAGATTTAAAATAAAGTCTTATGTTAAGTAGGCGGATTGCGCTTATCCTAGACTTTAAATATTGCTTAGGGAACAATTAGGCGGATTGCGCGTATTGTTGACTATAAGGTTATAGTATTTTGTTATTGTTTATTTTAACAACTTACTTATTATTGAAAACTTATAAAACTTGAACTCACTCAGCGTAGCTGACTTTTGCATACACGTTAGATTGATTTCAAGTTGTTGATGAATAAAAGACGCCTTGGCATGCAGTGGAGCTACTCAGTTGCGGTTAACATTTCAATTAAAAAGACGTCTACGAGATTGCTCGAACGTTATTTACATTATTTTCCAAAGATTTTAGTTGTTTATTAAATATTCTTTTGACCCGTCTTGGGAAACCATGTTTGGAAATTTAATAACTTCTTTTAACATTCCGCTGCGTATTTTCTGAGAATAAAATAAGACTTCTTAAGTATTAATTATGGTTTTAGTCTTTGAATGCCAACTATTTGACCCGTCGGATTTGAGGGTCTTACAAGTTGGTATCAGAGCCATGATTCGAGGGATTCAGGCAGTTTGTGCTCGAACTCGAATCTGGTATGGGACCAAACTGTTACTAAGAAGTGTCAACTGCTGGGTAGCTGCACGCCAAGAGGTAATCCTTATTTTTGACGTATGTCTATATATATACTTCATTGGATGCTTAATAGCATGAAGTCCTAAACGGGCGTTTAGTGCCTTTACATTTTGATGTAGTATGGGAAGTTTATTATGTAGTGAGTAATGCACAACACATAGGTTGGGATGCTTCTCGTTGAACACTTAGATACATAAAGTGTTAGAAGGAAACCCAATAACTATATTTTTTTTAAGTATGTTATGATGGCTCTTATTGAGTGCTTAATTGTAATAATTCATAGGGGTGTATGCTCTTGTGTTTTGAGGTAGGGTAGAATTCCCTTCTTCATTTGTTAATTGCAAACCTTTAAGGTTTAATAGCTAAATACCATGTGTATTTGTGTTAATGTGTAGGCAGAATTGTTAATGTGGTCGTAACTTGTTGTGTTTAGGGTGACTAAAGTAATGTAAACTGCTAATCACACTTGATCAACGTTATTAGAAGTTTACGCTTACTTTACACATCCTAAATATGTCTTGTGATGGATCATGTGAGAGTTTTGTCGTGAATGTTTTGTATGGGTTGTGTCTATCACCTTTTGTATTGGGTTAGATAAGATCCCAAGGAAATTCACTCCTTGTGACCAAGGCTGTAGATAATTGTCGGATCGAGTTATTGGGCCATAGTCTTCATATTCTCTTGTACTTAATGTCATTGGGTTGCTTTGATGTTATTCTTGGGATGGATTGGTTGGCTACCGTGGATGCTCACTTTGTGTGCGGGCGAAGACTCGTGCGACTTACGGCTTCTGATGGGAATCGTATTACTGTTCATGGGCACGATAGTTGCTCATTGCCTCGGGTTATTTCTATGCTAAAGGCGGGGAAGATGTTTCAGCATTGGTGTAAGGCGTACCTGGCGTAGGTCTTGGACGTGGGGGCTGATATCCCTAAGCTAGGAGATGTCCCTGTAGTGCGGGATTACTCAGATGTATTTCCTGAGGATTTGACGGAAATGCCATTGGACCGCGAGGTTGAATTCCAAATAGACCTCGTGCCGGAAGCAGAACCTGTAGCCAGAGGAGACCTTACCTCCTAGCCCTTGCGTAAATGAAACAACTCTCATCTCTGTTGGAGGATTTGCTCGAGAAAGGATTCATTAGACCGATAATTCCACCATGGGGTGCGCCAGTTTTAATTGTAAAAGAAAGATTGTAGCATGCGTTTGTGCATCACTTGATGGTGAGGAATAGATATCCTTTACCAAGAATCGATGGTTCATTTCGATCAGCTCCAAGGAGCTAGTTGGCTCTCGAGAATTGATCTCGGATCGGGTTATCATCAGCTCAAATACGAGAGCAGGACACTTTTCGTACTCGCTATGGACATGATGAGTTTTGGTAATGTCTTTTGGCCTGACTAATTTGCTGCGGCATTCATGGATTTGATGAACTGGGTGCGTAGGCCGATGCTTAACTGTTTGTTATTGTTTACATTGATGACATGCCTATATACTCCGAAAGAGAAGAAGACCATATTCTTCATCGCAAGAAGGTTCTTCAAACTCTAAGGAATGAGAATATTTGCGCTAAAATTCTCAAAGGTGATTTCTGATTTCATGAGGGTTAGTATTCTGGTCCATGTCATCAATTATGTCAGTACCATGGTAGATTCCACGAAGGTGCAGGCAGTAATGAACTGGGCGACACCAAAATCATCATCTGATATTAGTAGCTTCTTGGGTTGGCAGGTTGTTATCGGAGGTGCATACAAGATTTCTCCTAGATAGCTCACTGACTAAACTGACCAAGAATGAGGTGAGGTTTGCTTGGGACTTGGACCAAGAGAGCGCGTTTCTTGAAACTAAAGAAAAGTTTGACACCGGATTTGCGGGTCTTACAAGTGACCGGGTTGGACGGAGGATGTAGTGGTTTTTCAGACGCGTCACTTAGGGGTCTCATGTGTGTACTTATGTAGCGTGGTAAGGTAACAGCTTATGACCCACGCCAATCGAAATGCCACAAGTTAATTACTCGGCTCATGATTTAGTGTTAGCGGTCGTTGTCTTCGCGCTTAAACTATGGAGACATTACTTATATGGGGTCCCTTGCACTATCTACACCGACCATAAGAATTTGAAGTATTTCTTCTAACAGAAAGACCTTAACGTGGTGGCAGACGCGTTGAACCGAAAGGAGAGGCCTAAACCCATTCGGGTGAAGTCTTGTCAACTTATTTTGAAGCCGGATATAGTGAAGAGATCTCTAGTGCCCAGATTGAAGCCTTACAGGTGGAGCGAATTATGACAGAGCGTATGTGGGGGGGCAGCAATGACTTATGGGAAGTGATGGAGACAGGGGTTATGTTAATAAAAAAACCGAATGTGGGTAACTCGATATGGAGGGTTAGAGATAAAATCATGGATGTGGTGCACAAAACCGCCATTCTAATCATCTGGGGGCAACAATATGTATCAAGATCTTAAGAAGAACTATTGGTGGCCAGCAATGAAGTATGAGGTAGCCACTTATGTGAGCAGGTGTTTGACTTGTTTACAGGTTAAAGCAGAATATCAGAAACCCTTTGAAAAAAAAATTCAACTTTTAGATGTACCAGAATGGAAGTGGGAGCATCTTACTATGTATTTCATCACAAAGCTACCCCGTACACCAAAGGCGTTTGACACCACTTGGGTGGTGGTGGATTGGTTGACAAAGATTACTCACTTCTTGCCGATACGGGGGACCTTTAACTCTGAAAAGTTGGCAGAATGGTTCCTTCTAGAGATTGTATCTAAGCACAGTGTGCCAGTGTTATTGTTTTCGATATAGACACTAGTTCTACATGATGGGTACTGGGTTACACATCAGCACCGCGTATCACCCGCAGACGGATGGTCAGTCGGAAAGAACCATCCAAACTCTCGAAGATATGCTTCGGGTATGCATTATTGATTTCAGCGGTAGCTGGGAGTATCAACTACCCTTGGCGGAGTTTTCTTATAAGAATAGCCATCACGCAACTATTTGGATACCACCGTATGAGAAGTTGCTGTGTTTCGAGACTACCTGACCTTATAAACCATGCTATGATAGAAGTGGGATATGCCTGCTCTGATCTATAGTATTGGTTTTGTGTCATAATTGTTACTTTGCTGTTCTGAGTTGTAACCTATAACGATCATATGAATGTTCTATCTTGTGTAGAAGTTGAACTGAATAGCAGTGGAAGGCTATTCACATGTAACTGTAGTTATTATAATCTTAGCAGGTTATTCTCAAAACATCACCTTTGTTGGTTCCTTATCCAAGAGGATTCGAGGACGAATCCTATTATAAGGAGGGTAGACTTGTAACATCCCGAAAATTCGTCAAACAAATATGTTGACTAAAACAATTAACCAGGTCTTAAAATGGGTTCGTTAACAAGTTTGATGGTTAGAGCTTGGTTTGAAACACTAGAGGGACCTATTTTGTCGGGGATTAAAGATGTTTAAAGTCACTTTGTAAACAAGTTATATACTGGTGATAATTGAGAGGCCTAAGTGCAATATTCAATAAATACACCCTAGATATACATACGTTTTTTTCTTTCTAAAACCATTACCTCAAATATCATAATTTTCCCTAGCCGACACACCTAGAATCGGCATGCACATCATCCTTTATAAAGACTGTTTGTGCTTTGCCGATCGACACCATTCCATGTTCGAGGTTCGACGTAAGAATAGCCCTGTGCAAGGTTTCGTTCCATTCTGTACGGTAGCGACATCGTGGGAATGGAGATACACGGTGGTAGTTTGCGGCTATGGTGGTTTTGGTTGCGACGAGATCGGTGGCGAGTGCGAAGGCGCGGTTATGGTGATGGGCGGTTATAGTGATGTAGTAGCCGATTAATGTTCTGCTCGTTGGAATGAGGTTTTGGTGAATATGTTCGAGTTATTATAGTAGTCTGTAAAGTTTTATATGGTTCCATATTGATACTTACAATGTTTTCATGGTGAGGTTTTTGATGGTTGCATTAAGATGATGATGATAGAGTTATAAAAGATTTCAGCATGGGATTAGAAGGTTTATAGATCTTATGGTTGTGCATGAGGAGACTCGTGGATTTAAAGAGTATTTGGGATTTGATGTCTTGTGTTAGTTCTTTGTGTGTGATTGTATCTAGTAATGGGTATCAAAATAAGTTGTGCTATACTCGATATATTGCTCGTAGGTTTGCATGGATCTATTGGTGTAGTGTGTTAAGTATTGCATGGTGATCTTAGAGGTACTGCATGATGGGAATATGTGAGCGTACATACATCGTCACAGTTTCCTTGTGGTGACAAGTTCATGGTGATACTGTTGGATCATGATATGGCTTCGAAAAAAAAAAGAGCCACTCATGATGATGTGAACTAAAGGGCATCACTGTAGTTGCCTTGCGTATCAACACGTTGTTGAACATTATTTGGTTCGCGCTTTCCCTCGTATCTTTAGCTTTTGGTGGAACGCGCACCGCGATAAGGTGAGTTCTTGTGCCCACTATTTTAGTTATTATTTTTTTCTAAATATTTTGGGTTGACGTGCATGCTAGACCTGTATGATTATTTTTGTGAAGTCACATAATATTTTGATGAAGTTATAAATATTTTTGTGTACGAACGAAATCTATATTAACTCGTACATATTATTTTAGCACATGAAACGTAAGTGGGCGGAATGCGCCTAATGTGGTGTTATATGGTTTGAGTTATATATGTTATTAGAAGTGGGATAGGCCTACTCTGATTTATGGTATAGTTTCTGTGTACGATAGAAATCCATATTTACTCATATATATATTTTTGCATGAAACGTAAGGTATATGTTATACGTACCTACGTGTTTGAAGGCAACTAAAATAAAACATATACGGATGGCTGTATATGATTATATGAATATAAACGTAAGTTTATGAGGTGTAAAGGTACGTAGGTATACGTATGATGATTTAAATATATATTTATACGGAAGTATATGTGAATTCATGTGCCCCCTTTTTATTGTTTTTTTAAACATTTTGGGCTAATATGCATGTCTTGAAGTTATATGTGGAACCTTGCTTGTTATATCGGGATTTGCCTTGATTTATACTTGATTAGGTTTAATTCTTTATTATATATTTATACATATATAAACTGTGTATGACGGTTACTTAGTATTATAAATTGAGCTATGATAGTTATATTGTACGTCTGCTCTGATTTATAAGTTATTGTTTGAGTCTTAGTAGGCGATATGCGCTTATGTAAACTTGTTGTAACTTCGTGACAAATAGGCGGAATGCGCTTATTGTAGATTTAAAATAAAGTCTTATGTTAAGTAGGCGGATTGCGCTTATCCTAGACTTTAAATATTGCTTAGGGAACAATTAGGCGGATTGCGCGTATTGTTGACTCTAAGGTTATAGTATTTTGTTATTGTTTATTTTAACAACTTACTTATTATTGAAAACTTATAAAACTTGAACTCACTCAGCGTAGCTGACTTTTGCATACACGTTAGATTGATTTCAAGTTGTTGATGAATAAAAGA
Organism: Ambrosia x helenae; assembly: GCA_030844895.1. NCBI lineage: Eukaryota > Viridiplantae > Streptophyta > Magnoliopsida > Asterales > Asteraceae > Ambrosia > Ambrosia x helenae. Next base: position 92,831,219 of record CM061224.1, on the reverse strand, counting down.
CGCCTTGGCATGCAGTGGAGCTACTCAGTTGCGGTTGACATTTCAATTAAAAAGACGTCTACGAGATTGCTCGAACGTTATTTACATTATTTTCCAAAGATTTTAGTTGTTTATTAAATATTCTTTTGACCCGTCTTGGGAAACCATGTTTGGAAATTTAATAACTTCTTTTAACATTCCGCTGCGTATTTTCTGAGAATAAAATAAGACTTCTTAAGTATTAATTATGGTTTTAGTCTTTGAATGCCAACTATTTGACCCGTCGGATTTGAGGGTCTTACAGTATTTTTCTTATACGTTATAATTCTCCAACTAGAAGCACGTTGGTGAACCGCGTGTACACGCGGGCAAAAATCTAGTAATTAGTATAAAGATAAATCTGATTATCACTTTCATTTAACAAATTTTACGAATTTGGGCTGGAATCCAAATTTGTAACAATAATCTCGAATTTAAACTTATATATGCACGTTGAATCTCATTCAATTGTCAATAAATGGTAATTTGTAGAGATTAATGCATTCATTCACATTAATTCTCATTCTATTGTCAATAAATGCATGCTAACGAAATCATTAATTTATGGTAATTTAATTTTTGTCAACATTTTTATATGATAAAGTCGAATTTTTTTGTTAATGATTAATATAACTTAAATTTGATTAACAGATTCCAAAAATTTATACGATGTTCAAATCAATAATAATCATATTAAGCTAGTCAATTAAATACCTTTAAATGAGAATTCACAATTTGGAGATGGAATTCGATATTCGAACCATATGTGTTATGCAAGACATATTATTATTACCAAGACTATCATTTTATATTAGTGTAATATTTACATATATTTACATTATTAAAAGTGTTTCCCAATATATATATATTTCAAAGCTAATAATCCTACATGTCATAATATTATGCAATCTCTCCTTTGAGAGATGACACATAGGATGTGATGCGGCAACTCTAGACCAATTAAAAAAAAGGAATAAATATGGTTTAAATATGGTTTAACCTAATCTATTAAATACCTAATCTACTACATGTAAATATTAAACCTTTATTATTTTCTCTCTCATGTTTCCTCTCATAACTTTTAAACGTTAATATCTTTTATATACGATATTTTTTAAATAAAAAAATACACCAAATTAACGAGCATTTTATTATCTTTCCAACGAGTACTATAGTGTTATATAAAAAACGAAGAAAAAAATGACTATTTTTTGTAACCCGACAGGTATTGTGTCAGGTTTGGGATTAGTTTAAAAAAAAATTGTGGGCTTGGGTCGGGCTTGGGATTAGGTGATACCCGACCCAATTACCCGAAACCACATACCCAAATACCCGAACTATATACCCATTAATTTTTTAACGCATCACATAACCCTTAGACTAATGCGTTCGATATTTCAATAAATAATTTTTTTTCCTTATTTCATGTTAGTTATTTTTAGAATGATCGATTACAAACTTCTGAATTTATTTGACATTATATAATATTTTGTAATGGCACTAGATATATACACCGGCACTGAGATTCGTTTTTTTTTTATATTAGAATATGATAACTTATGGCAGAGATTTGTTTAAAATAAATAATAATAATAATAATAATAATAATAATAATATTTATTAATCATATATTGGCAAGTCATTAATTATGTTGTCATATTAGATATTTTATTATGTCATATTAGATATTTCAACCCAGGACGTTCCCGGGATAAAAACTAGTACATATACATATATATATATATATTAACAATAGTTTTGTTTAATATACGTTTTCTCTGTATTTTAAAATTTTTAGAAATATCAAATTATATCATATAATTATAATTATTACAAAAATTATAAAAATGTCAATTAATGATAACAAAATCAATCATGCACTAATTTTGGTAAATGAGAATCAAAAAGCATGAATGTATTCATTTAAAGTGAATGTCATTCAATTGTTAATAAATGGTAATGAAATGGGTGTTGCTATTTACACCCTACCCTAGTACACCTAACTCTACAACAACCTCTTAATAAATAAACCATTATTACTTAAGTATTAACTCACTTATATTTTTATTTATTATTTTATTATTAATAAATAATTAGCTTTTATAGGGAATGTGTAGTTAAAGATTTTGTACTGTTTATTTTTTTTAACCAATATTTTTTCTTTGTTTTACTATTTATTCGTAATTTTTAATGTTATATATAGAGAGAGATATATACAAGAAAAATAAATTACGCTTCCATAAAGATATGGAATCTTTAGTCCTTTTAAGTCAATTTTTTTTAACGACTCCTTTAAAGAATGGACAAAATTCGAAATAAGAAGCATACTATAAAAAAGAAATATAGACTTTATTTTAACAAACCGTTAATATTCTAAGATACAACTTTATAAGTCAAATGCAAGTGTTTCATGAGGTAATAATAAATGGTAAATTAATGGTTTATTGGATTAAAGTTAATAAACTAAAACCATTTATATTTTGTTTTTATTAAGTTCGCTTAGTTATATTAAAAAACATGGTATCGATTTTAAAGATTCGACGTGACACGCAAAATATATTTATAAGATAAAGATTATAGCAAAAGTAAGTAGACATGAAAATATTTTTTGTACCACATGAGGTAAATAATCACTCAAACTCAAAGTAATTAATGTTTAACTAGACGTTTGCCCGCGTTTACACGCGGTTCACCAACGTACAATTATTTTGAGCGGTAAGGCGTAAAAATATATATAGTAGAAATATTTTATAATAATCATCATCATCCTCTTCACTGTCGTCATCATCCTCCTCATTAATTTCAGCTTCCGAAACATGACCGGGAGGAAGAGTAAGGTTGTTTTTCAAAAAAAAAAAAGTGACATATTGTAAGTGCTCTGTTAAATGAATAAAAAGAATTGTTAATAAAATATAAAAAATTATAAAAAGTAAACAATAACAAAAATTATATAAAGATTTCAAAATCAATAAATAAAAACAGAGAAAACCTCATTAATTATTTCGAACACAATTAGATGATCAGCAGTAATTGAAAAGGCTTCCTTAATCATTGACCATCCTTGAGTCACATAAACAGTTCCTTCATCAACTACTAGCTGTATCTGAAAGTGTGCACTTGAATGAACAGTAACGTCAATTGGATCCAATGGAACGGTTCGGTTCGGTTGAATAATCCATGAAGAACAAAACAACTGATATGCTGGAAAAAATACAAACAATGTTAACACATTACAATCAGTTTTTGTATAAAAAATGTTCTATAATGTAAGATTTAGTGGAGTTGTTATAAAAAACATACCAAACGTTTCTCGGTTGTAAGTGGATCGCCCAATCTGTAGTAGAAGAAGCTACCAGGTGCACACACAGCATCCTGATGGAAAGTAATCATACTGAAAGACTTGAGATTTTCCTCATACTGAAATATAACGTTACACCCAGATGGGTACTTTAATTCAGTAATCATAGTTCTCCAACCATTGTAGAAGAACCATTTGCCTGCAATGCTTAACACTTTAATGTCATAGACTTTATCATCCATGGTTCGGATCTTGGTATTCCCAGCGGGATAACCATACTTGTCGATCCAACCATCATAGTCACTTGGTATGTAACAGCCCACTCCCGTACCACGATATTGTCCAGGCATGTCCCGATTTTGCATTGGTCGTAGGCAATTCCCACGCCAAAACGCGTCACGATAGGGAAGGTATCCCACCTCTTATAAAGAAGTGTTAGTTCTCCTTCCCAACCGATGTGGGATCGTTACAATCCACCCCCTGAAGGAGCCCAGCATCTCGCTGGCACAACGGCCCGAGCCTGGCTCTGATACCATTTGTAAGAGGAGGTGTGGGTATGGGTGTGGGAGGAGAGTAAGAAAGAGCTGGATCGTTTAATTCTATTGAAAAACAAAGACTTGAGACAAAAATCCCGTGTCAATTAGGCTTCTTTGGGAGATGATAACTCCGCTTTTTTCCATCGCTGTATTAATGGAAGGAAAGCTGCTAATGATATTTCGGGGGTTTTGGTCAATGGGTCTTGGATTGCGAAACCATCTTTAGTCAAAAAGAGGTTTTACGGTTTTATAAAGAGCTTTTCCGCGAATCTTATCCTCGTACGCCGGTGTTTCTCTGTGATGATTTGAAAAAAAGTCCCTTTACATAAGAGAGAAGACTTGATTGCTCCTTTCTCCAAGGAAGAAATCAAGGAAGCTGTGTTCGATTGTGTATCTGAAAAGGCGCCTAGGCCAGACGGCTTTAATTTTCGATTCATAAAGCACTTTTTGGATTTGTTGGAGGATGACTTCTTCAGGTTATTCACAGAATTCCATGAGACGGGCTCCATCAGTAAAGATTGTAGTCTCTCTTTTATTACCTTGGTTGCAAAAACAAAAACTCCCTTAGGATTGAAAGATTATAGGCCTATTAATCTCATGGGTGTAATCAGTAAAGTTATTTCTAAGGTGGTAGCCGCAAGAATTAAAAAGGTTATGGGGGATGTGATATCTGATTCCCAATCGGCTTTCCTTAAGGAGAGGTATATTCTTGACGGGTCGTGGGTTCTAAATGAACTTATCGGTTGGATTAAAAAGAATGGTCATCAGGCTTTTCTATTGAAGATTGATTTTCAGAAGGCCTACGATAACGTGAACTGGGAATTTCTTATTTCAATTATGGAGCAGATGGGTTTTCCAAATAGATGGTGCCTCTGGATTAAAGGTATTGTTCAATCTGCTAGGTCGACAGTCTTGGTGAATGGGTCGCCTACGTTTGAGTTCAATTGTCAAAAGGGTCTTAGAGAAGGCGACCCCTTATCTCCTTTCCTATTTTTGATTGTTATGGAGGCCTTGGCGTCTATGATTTTGCGGGCTTGTCGCTTGGGGGATATTGAAGGGATTAAAGTTTCTAGGGGAGGTCCTGTTATTTCCCACATGTTATATGCAGATGACGTCCTTATTTTGCGTAATTGGTCCAATACCAATATCATTATGATTAATAGACTGTTACGTATTTTTTACATGTGCTCTGGACTAAGAATTAATGTCCAAAAGTCACAATTATTTGGGTTGGGAGTATCTTCTTTGGAGGTGTGTAATATGGATGATATGATGGGATGTAAGGTTGGTGATCTTCCTTTCAAGTACCTTGGGATTAAAATAGGTGCGAACATGAATCAGTCGACCCATTAGGATCCAGTTATAGAGACTGTTCGTAATAGACTTCAAACGTGGAAGGCTATGGTGATGTCTATTGGTGGTCGCCTTACCGTGATCAAATCGGTGCTTAGTAGTCTTCTGGTGTATTATTTGTCTCTCTTTAAAGCCCCGAGTGTGGTGATTGAAGACATTGAGAGGTTGTTGAGAAAATTCTTGTGGACAGGGAATCGTGAAGGAAAAGGTATTCATTGGGTGTCCTGGGAGGTCGTCACGAGACTAAAAAAGTTGGGGGGTTTGGGTATTTCAAAGCTGGCCGATGTAAATCTGGCTCTTCTTGTGAAATGGGCTTGGAGGTTTAAAACTTGTCATAATAGGCTGTGGAGAAAGGTTGTTTTAAGTATCCATGGGGGTCGAAACAAGTGGTCTTTTTTTACCGGTCAATAGAGCCTTGCCCAGGACTTGGAAAGCCTTAGTTAATTTCCTGAATAAAAGCCGTATAAAAGGCATGAGTCTCGAGAGTCTTATTACTTACCAGCTTGGGAATGGAAATCAAGTCTCGTTTTGGAAGGATAATTGGTTCGTGTCTACTCCGTTGCACTTGAGATGGCCGGTTCTCTTCTCCTTGGATAGAGATAAAAATTGCTCTGTCAGTGATCGGTTATATTCAGTTGAAGGTCAGACCTGCGTAGCCGATAACTGGGGCTTGGGAGCCTGCTCTGTGGGGGGTATATCATAAATTCAGGATGTTTTGCGCATGTTGTCTCAAGTTCATCTCAGTAGCTGCAAAGATAGGTGGATCTGGGACCAAGGTATGAACTCAGATTTCTCTGTGGCTACAGTAAAAGCATCTTTAAGGAAGAACTTGTACGGAGTGCCTAGTCACGTGATGCGGTAGGAGAATTGGGTTCCTATCAAGGTAAATATCCTGATGTGGAGAATCGAGAAAGAAAGAGTTCCAACTCGGCTTGAATTGGTTAGAAGAAATGTCGGCCTCCCAAGCGTTATCTGTCCGATGTGCAGCCTGGAAGATGAATCTATTCTGCATGTGTTTGTTGAATGTGGCTTCGCATTTGGAGTTTGGATCAGTGTGTGCTGCTGGTGCAGACTTCCTCCTAACAGTTTCTATTCGATTGCTGATTTATTGAAGTGGCATGATTTAGCGTATGTCTCCTCGAAGGGCAAGAAGATCATTTGCGGCATTATCATGGTCTCGTGTTGGGCGATTTGGAAAGAAAGAAACAAGGCGGTTTTTCACAATGCTGATCCTAAGGTGGGCGAGGTGGTGGCTTTAGTTAAATCTATGTCGTTTCTTTGGTTAAAATATAGATCGAGTAGATTCAGGATTGATTGGACAGGTTGGGTTAAATACCCATTGTACATGTTATAATTGGTTTGTTTGAGTTGTCCTCCTTTTTGAGGGCTGCTTTTTTGTGTGAATGAAGGTTTCTTTCAAAAAAAAAAAATTAAAAAGTTAAACCCCGATATTTAAATTAATAATAAATATAATTTATTAATGATAAACAGTTTCCAACGATACATACGATATTTAAATAAATAATTAATAATAATAATGTTACTATTTTCATTTAAATATATTTAATAAAATTTAATATATTTTCTTTATCCAATCTTTATATAAATAAAAAAAATAACATTATTACCATAATACAATCTAACCGATAATTGACCCTACCAGAAAAACCTTATATGTTTTTAATTGTTAAGTACCAAATTTACACAGTTTAAATAATGACGTTTTTTGCGGCATTTTGTAACATGTCAAAATGTGATGACCGGAAAATTTTTCTTTCTTATCGTTTCATTCTCCTTGGTTTCGGGAAATTTTCAAGACGAAAATTCTTTCAACAGGGGGATGAAGTGACACCCGGCATGTTCAGGTTAACATTTTCACAAATACATAAGTCTGCCTTAGCGACAAACGTTTATTCAAACATATTTAACTAGTTTAGTCGAGTCAAATTTCATTACGTATTCTCCAGGTTTCAATGATTCGGAGGATCATTGGGATAATCACACACAGACAAGTCGTTGGTCCCGTTGTTGGTGAATTACATGAATTAGGTTAAGTAACAAACATGAATTGATCTGTATATGGTGTATAATATACAAATACGTGTTTAAACAATGTTTAGATGATTATCCATGATTAAATATGCTTAACATATGTTAGGATTGCATGTTCATGTGTTAGGGTGAGTTTAAATGCGCTAAAACGACAAAACTGGAAAATCTGGAAATACCAAGGGGTCGAACCAGAGTAGAGTATAAATACCATACTTTGTCATTTTTCATCATTTCACAAACCCTAAACACCTCTAAACGCTCTCTAGCAACATTAATCACTGGGGAATGAGTTTTTGCCCTTGTTTTTCATAATCCAACCTACAAACATCTTCTAAACGAAGATCTAAGGTGTGTTCTTCATCCAAAACCCTTTTTAATCATTTTTTATTCGTTTTCATTATACCCCAAAGGTCCAGATCTGTTTTAGGTTGGTTTTCACACTTAAAAACCTTTCTAACATCTTTCTAAACAAAACCTAATCATTAAACATGAGTTTTCATACAAAGTTAACATGTGATATGTTGTGTTAATGATGTTTTATGTGTGTTATGTGTTGTATGATGATTATGTGCTGCATAGATGTTATAGAAATGTTTTAAGGCTGCTATGGATGATAGGTTTTGGTTATCTTAGGCTATCAATTGTTGGATAATGATGTTTTGCTCATTTTGGGGATTTTCGATAGATTTAGGGTTTGATTCTTGTTGTTAATATTAATGAAATGATTAGGGGTATTGTTTCACATGATAATCTGAGCATGTTGAGTTGATTGTTGAATGATTAAGAAAGTTTCCTAATTGGGTAAAGTTTTCATGCATGATGTGATGTTTCCGTAATCTTACCATTTTGGGTAAGTATTAAAACGGATTGATTTTGGAATAAAATTGGCAGGGTATCATGGGGATATGTTATTCATACTTGACTGCTGTGTTTCGTGATGTTTCATGATGTTTTCGGATTGTTTTAATGCGATTTCATATGTTTTGGGAAGTTTGGAGGTGCAGGGGTCGAACCTAGGCTTCAAACCCATGTGGGGTCGAAGGAGGGATCCAGGGGTCGAACCTGGCAACTGGTAGGTCGAATATGCTTCAATTAGGTCGAACGAACTTGTTTAGGTAGAATTAACACATGTTAAGATCGAATGAACAGGTGTTAAGGTCGAATGAACTTGTATTAGGTTGTATGAACTTGTGTATAGGTCGAATGAGTCACAATGGGCTCGAACCAAGGCTATTTGGGTCGAACCTGGTTCTGTTTCATGTTGATTCGACCTTACAACTCCATATGTGCGATTTTTGATGCAAACTAAGTGTTGTATGCTTGAAACTTATGTGTTAAACCTATGTACTTGATTAATTGATGTAATTGGTCACCAACGGGATGTCAGGTCTGTCTGGTATGTCTGGTTAACACTCAAATACATTTCTAAACACAGATAGCCAAGATCTAGACAATCGGGGACTAGTTAACCTTCGGGTTAGTGGTTAACATACTTACTTAAACTCATTGATAGGTCACCATTAGTTGGGGCTATCACACACGTGTTGGATTAATTTTAAATGGAAGGCGCAATCTAAGGTGAGTTCACGGCCCCACAATTTACTAGTTTTGTTTTCGGGGAGAAACATGCTTACACATTCTGAAACACACATTTTTATGTTATACTATGGCTATCATTTTATTACTATACAGCTCATCTAAATCCCATAGAAACCACTAATACGGGTATGTAGCAGGGAAATGTGGATTGCGCTATTGGGCATGACAAACCCCACTAGACGACTAGAGGCCGGGCGGGGTGCATATCGTCTCGATCACACAGGACTTACCGAGGATGACGGTAGTCCGAAGGGTATCACACAATAACAAATCACAGTCAGCAATGGTTTCAACCGTAGTAGTAATATACTTAACGCCTAGCTAGCGTTCACACAACATAGTAGTAACGGTAACAGTTTTAAAGGATTAACGAAACGTTTATTGAAAAACCTGTAACTCACCGGCATTATATGTTGACATTTTTAGCATGTTTTCTCAGGTCGCTAAGGCAGCAGCAATCGGTCTAGGCGCACGGAGTCGCAGTCGCATCTAGGATCATGTTTTGTTTTGGGATGTCAAACTTCGAATTCATGTTTTATTTTCACTTGGGATTTGCAAACTTAAATTTGCTTCCGCTGTATTTCAGAATTATGTTTTTGGTTAATGCATGGTTTGGTTTTACGTATTTTCCTCATATAGTTTTCGTTTATTGTGACCATTGACTTGGATCCTAGTGTGTCACGCGCCTCGCGATAAAACCCCGCATGTGGAATTTGAGGGTGTGACACAAAAGTTGCCTAAAGTGTGTGTACAATGGATCCTTTTGGCTACATGTTGAAATGGGTCGGGGGTTAATCCTTTTGGTGTCTATTTTTTAATAAAATATAGGAAATTTATATTACAGCATGTGACATTGTACCCATTTTCTTATTGGTTGTTTTTTTAGCTATGTAATCGGTTTGAACCATTGGATAGATAACATGTAAAATTTAAGCGACCCATTCAAGTAAATGGGTTAAGGATTGTTTATTGATTTACTTATCATCGTATCCATATCTTTACAACAACTATATTTTATGTAGAACACAAATATCGAAAACAATGGTGGAGGTTTTCATAAATTATTGAAAATGAGCCGCACTCGGTGGATTGTGATGACAATGATAACAACTTCGAAGGTGAAAAATCATCTATCAATGAGCAAGACTTGGAAGATTTTGATTGAAGTAATGAAAATGGACCATTGGTTGAAGTTCGTTAAGCCCCAACTAAATGATAAATGTTCTATGCTCAAACATAGTTATGATTAGAATATAGATATTACCCAAATGATGTATTGTGATAGTATGCTATGTAGTTTGTAGTTGTCTGAATGTTTAAATATAGCGCTTAATCATTCTAAATTAAACTTTTGCTCAAAATCAGGTAAGTTGGCAAAATGTATTGTTTGGTATTAGATCATAAGCTTTCATTTGAATTTAATTACGATAAAATGAAATTTTAATTTTGGCAATAAATGAGATTTATGTAGTGTATTTATAGCTTGGTTTGTGATTTATAACTATAAGTTATGTGATATGTTACTTTGTTTCTATTTATTTTATTTAAACGGCTTATGATCTATGTATTGTGTTTATAGCATTGAAAACCTTGAATTATTTCCTTACGTATATAATTTTAGTCTTATTTCCCGAATTATAAATTTAATACATTTATTTTGTTCCAGTAATGTTACTAAAAAACATTTATCAAAAAACGGTTTGTGTAACAGGACAAGATTACAAGTTGTTAAAAAGGGAAAACGTGCAATAGAAGCTACAAATCATTTCAAGAAGTAACATTTGAATTCGAATCTTTATCCTAAGAATTAGTCTGCCCCTTTCTGCTAAAAAAATTTCTTTTAAATTTAACAGAAGACAATTCTCACTTGCTTTGTCTTTCGCAATGACAATAAACAAGAATCAAGGACAATCCTTATCCAGAGTTAAGTTGTTGAAGGATCCTGTTTTTTCAAATGTCCAATTGTATTTTGCGCTATCAAAAGTCAAAAGTCGAGACGGACTGGAGATGTTAATATTAGACAAAGATGAAAGCCTTACGAACAAAACAACTAATGTTGTGTACAAATAAATAATTGGAGCTTTATGAATAACCTTATAAGATTTTAAATTATATGTTTTTTTATGTAAGGTTTTTAATGTTGCTTCAAAAGTTATAATGGAGAAATTTGTTTTTATTATTATTTTGTATGTTCTGGAAAACTATATTTAGTCACATTGAATGTTCATGTTCATTTGGCTTCCATTAGAATAAATTCGGTATTATTCATTTGATTCCAGTCTATGTTGTATGCGCGTAGGATCGTCTAAACAACAAAGATATTAATCAAACAAGTTCAATTAAGGTGCGGAATCCCTGAATTGATCACAAAATGATAATAAAACTACCAAAACACAGAAATCATCATAAACATCTTTAATTCATTCACTTTCATAAACGATTACACTTGAAAACACTGTTTATAATGATAAAAAGACATTTACAGACTCAACAATAAACCTAGGGAAAACACACACAGGGAGGGAAAACAAAATGTCAAAAGTTACAATTCAAAAAATCAACTTGACCTTATATAGGCCTGCACATTCGCCCATTTTTGTTGGTCGAATGTGCAGGTTCGACCATTCGTAATGGTCGAATCAAGACATACATTAAACTATTTTCTACCTTCGACCTCCCTGTGCTCCTTCGCCCCTTTACTTCTTCCTTCGACCAGATAGAAAGCCACATTCGACCATCTATAATCACCTTCGACCATTCGAAGTTGAACAAAACTTGTGTTATTTGCAATCCAAAAGCATTAGTCGCATAATATGCATCTACAAACTCCCCCTCGACTATTGCTTGGATTGTTTACGTTCTTGGTCCATCATCTTGTTCATGAGCTTGATACGCAGTAACGTCTTCTGTTCCTTGGTCATCACTGGTTCAAAAGTTTGCTTTGGCTTTTTCTTTTTAACTTCCTGAACCTTCACAAACTTTCCCAGTTTCTTGTCAAAATCACATCCAGCATTCACGTCCCATGCAAAGCATAAGAATACCACACGTTGGTATTTGCTTGCTTGTTCACTATCCTTAGCTTCGCAGTAAATCGGATTATAATAGAGCATTATAATATCCTCATGCGAACAGTTGATCAACCACTTAGGTTAAAAAATGTGAATCTTCTTGAAGTCTTTTGCACCATCCTTCAACACTATAATAGCCTCTGCAGTCTTCCAATCGTAGTACCACCACATGAAGTCTTTAGAAAAGTGTTGTGGGATCTGCATCAATGGAATATTTTTCAAAACTTTAGGTGGTTTATACTTTAACGTCACCTTAGGCATCCCACTAATATCATCAATCTCCTTCTTATGAACAATCCGTTTTGGGTATTGTGGAGTAAACAAGTTCCACTTTGTTCTGCTTTCTCTCGACATACGATCTGCAAAGTAAGCAATATGATCGTTTACAGAACCTGTTAACTCATGTCTACAAATGTCACGAATAGTCGAATATGGTAATGTCTTCAAGTCATGGAATCTGTCAAAATACAGAATTCTTTTTTCCCATTTAACAGCTACACACTTCAACTGTTTCAAGAACTTCCATCCAAGAGCTTTACCTTTAAACAAGTCGTTGTGAAACTTGTAAAAACTACCTTGAACTTCTTTCTTTGGACGGTTCGCCTCTTTCTCTTTAAGCTTTCTCAACAGATCTTTTAAAGCGTCAGATTGTTCAATGTTTGGCTTATTACAATCTGAAAACACTTCTTCAACAAATCTTTTACTCTTTTCATGAGAAAGTTTCTCAGCCTGGCGAAATAGCTCATCAGTGAACTCAGGAAATCCAGAATCTTTGTTCTTCTTGTAATATTCTGGATATTCCTCACTTGTGATATCTTCAATCTCTACCTCCTCGAATACTGGTACGTCTCTATCATCGGAGTGATTACCTGCTTCTTTTTCAGGTATGTTCGGTATCTGATTATCAATCATCAACTCCTCCAGAGTTTTACCGGCCTGTTTCGCCAATCCTTCTAAAATCTCCTTAGACATGGTTGCAGAAACTTCTCCATCTTCTAAGTCAGGATCATGGTATTCTAACTCGAACCTCATATCATTAGACTCAAATATCTCAGGAAATTTGCCAGTTATCTCTATCGTCCAGACTCTGTCAGTCAACATCTGGCGATACATATTCTTGTCATCATCAGATAAAGATCTGATCTTTTCATTCCAAAAGATACTATCATCGTCAACTGTACCACCAGGAGCTTTCGAACTAGAACCTCCTGTATCTTTTCCTGATCCTCTCTTCTCATACTTATATTTATCAGTGTCATCGTCATCATTATCACTATCAGAACTTGCAGAGCTATTACCTTCTCCTGAGTCATCTCCCGAACCATCATCATCACCATCTTACTTCTTCTTAGGATCTTTACCAGCATCCTCATCTAACTCATCATCTTCTTCTTCTTCTTCTTCTTGATCAGATGGTTCATAATCAACTTCTTCTTCATCACGCTCCTTATCTTCTTCACCAGCTTGTAACTGGGGAGCTTTACAGTATAAGTCTTTTATCAGATTATCCATACTCTTATTACTTTCTTTTAGCTTCTTGTTCTCCTCTTTGATAGCAATGTATCTCCTGGTGTTTCTCTGTTCATGCTTCAACAACTTCTTGTTTTCTTTCTGAAGTTGTTTAATCTTAGCTTCTAGAGCCTCCTGATTCTCATGTGATGTTTCAACTACGTCTAACATCTTCTTGTCGTTGTTTCTCAACTGTTCTAATTCTGCTTGTTGCTGATTAATAATCTTCATCATGTCAGCAAGCTTCTGATTCACTGCAGTCATAACATCACTGTCTATAGTAACCTTCGGTGGTGTTGAAGCTTCAGCAGCAGAAAACTTTCCTTTCTTCATTTTCTTTAACACTCTGTCTAATGCATCATTGAACTCATCAGTTGGTAACTCAGTCTGTTTAGCAGCAGATGATGTCTTTTGCTTCTTCGCTGCTGGAGATGTGATAGGTGATTTGGAGCTAGATGCTGGAGGCAGTTTCTTTCCAGCAACCAAAAACTCAATATCTCTAGCCCTTTTCTCCATCGGCTTCAATACTTTCTCTTTCTTTTTGTATTGTGGCTTCTTCTGTTTCTCACCTGTCTTTGGCGATCCCACAAAGTCTTCGGATCCCAATCCTAAACCTTCATCTGTTTCATCCAACGCAACATGACTTTTTGTCCTTTGCTCCTCAAAAGATTTATTAAGACTCTCAGACTCACCAGCCACAGTGGCCTTGGGCGTGGTGCTCTTAGCAGTCTCACTATCAGAATCCCATCTCTCGTCTTCTTGTGTCTCTTCTGAATCAACAAACACTTCATCAACTATATGTAAACCCTTCTTGGCTACGCTCTTATGTCTTCTAGAAACTTTCTTCTTAGCGGGTTTAGTATCATCTTCTTTCTCTTTACCCTTTCCCGTCTTTGCCCCAACATTTACGACTTGACGCTTTCTCTTAGCATCAGGATCAACTGGACAAAGAGGATTATCTGGATTTGAATCACTGTTATCATGTCTAACCTTATCCTGACCTGGATCTTCATACCCTGGGTTAATCAAATGACCAAACAGATTCTTGTTAGGTGGTCTTTCATTTAACGGCACACCTTTATAACCCTTCATTCTGACAAGAGTATTCAGGTTCATGTGATCCTGAACAACAATCTGGGTAGGATCTCTTCTCATCTTCTTATGCTTCTTGTCTAGTATCATCTGTATAAACCTCGGATAAAGCAAAAACTTCTTGTTCTTCAGGCCTCTAAGCGGTTCTAACTTGTGTTCCAATATCATACCAGATACATTGAACGGTTTGTTCAATATAAGAGCCACCATCAAAGAACTAATGCTTTTCCTCATCACACCATACCCTCCACTCACTTATCCGAATACGTGCAACATCACGTGAGCGAGATACTTAAACTGAGGGCATAGCTTCCCTTTATGTAACGAACCATCAGTTATCGGTCCGTTGTACTTCATTCGTAAGAAGCACTTCCTCTGTTGTATCCACGAAAGTTCTCTAGGATCTGTCTTCTTCTCATCATGCAACTTCAATGCCTCACGGATGTCGTCTTCAGAGATAATCACAAGCTCCCCCTGAATCGTGCTGACCACAACAGATTCGTTGTTCCAGAAGTCCTTTTTTACATTCTTCCAGAACTCCTGTAGAAGATCCTTATAAATGATAGTTGGGGTAGCAAGTGCAACAATCACACGGCTTCTTTTCAGGAAATCGACGATGCCGGTGAACTCTTGATGTTTCTTCAGATCACCCATGAATGCACAGCAATTGTGCACTGGTTCAAATGGTAAATCTTCCATTTGTTCCTTTCCAGTAGCCTTCTCAGAAGATCCAGCGGGAATATCAGCACTACCCTGTTCAGACATTATAAAACTGCAAAGCAAATCAAGCAAACATGTTAAAAACGGACAAAAATAATAAAACTTGAAAAATTTGATTATCAGTTTCTACATTCGACCGTTCGTAGATTCGAATGTGAAATTATAAAGGTTCGAAAGTGGGAATAAAGGTTCGAATGTGAAAACTTTTTGTAAAATTGTACATTCGACCATTTGTTTTTGTTTCCAGGTTCGACCATTTGACAATCTACATTCGCCCAAATAGTCACATTCGACCGTTTGAATTGGGCGAAGGAGACTGTTCATCTCCCTGAACATCAAATTTTGATTTGATCCATTTTAACATGCCATTTTGATTCAAACACAATCTATCATGACCGATTAAGCATTTCCAACTAACAATTTCAATTATTAACCATTGATTATGTGTTTTCTACTAAAAACTAGGGTTCGAGTGGTTTAAATCATCAATTTACCAATCTGTTTTGAATTGAACCTTAGTTTTTGACTTATCTCCCCCTAAAACACATAAACAATAGATCCTTAACAAAAAATTGAACAATTAAGAGGTTTTAATTAGAGTTTGATGTCAGTTAGGTCACGGTTAGAAATTCGACGATTATGAACTGTGTAATGGATTATAACCTGCAAATAATATGGCAAATTGATCAGTGATTCAAGACGAACACAATGATATGAAATTTAAAACACGGGCAACAAGATCACTTAATCTCATATTTTTGAAAAATTTTGAAAGTGAGGGTCGAATGTGCAGATATGGTATATATAGGCTCCACATTCGACCGTTTGACTAGGGCGAATGTGAAACTTTTTCCACCTTCGACCCTACTGAAAGGTTCGAATGTAGAAAAAGGGTTCGAATGTGAAAATGTCACATGAACACTCACATTCGACCGTTTAAAAGGTACGAATGAACAGACAAAATTCCACCTTTGACCCAACGAAGGGGCGAATGAAAATTGGAATATTTGAAAATTTTACCAAATCTCAAAATCGAATCCCATTCAAAATATTTTTCAACGTTTAAGCATCCGACATTCATTATTTCACATTTAAAGATAACAAAACTCAAATGGTCCATCAAGTTTTAGAAAATCATCATCAACCACCATCAGCTATCAAAAATAAGATAGAAATGTAAAATCTTTTTGGATTTTCTAAACTTTATGTTAAAACACACCTAAAATCTTTTTGAGCTTTGTATTTTTGACGAGAAATGTAAAGAAAAAACAGTAAATGTTTTGTAATTTCCGGTAAAGGGATCATATCAGTTATTGAGAAATCTGATCACATCGTTGATCTTTTGATTTATTATCATTAAAGACAATGTGTGATCTGGCAACTCCTGATATTGTGATCCACATAAACTCACATGCAGACTGTTGTGCAGTGCTTTGAACTGATACTATTATTTATAGTATAAACTCAATTGTCTGTGGTTCTCACGCACACGACATACTCCCGTATCAAGAAGTAAATGCACAAAGACTCATTGTAACGCGTGATTATGCTTTTGTCATCTGTAATTTACAAGATATGAGGCACAGAGGTATACAGGTCAGCAAATCAATGCAACAAAGTAACATGTGCACTCTACCATGTTGAGGGCTAATATCAATCATGATATGCATCATTGATTGGATACAATGTAATAGATAATCTTTGATTATCGTCATACATGGAAAGTTCCTCAATTCGGTAACTTTAGGATTTGGCTTTAAAGCTCTTTTATAAAGACACCCTGTCTGATCTAGGTCCGTAATGACTTACAGCAGAAGATCAGAGAGGCTATCCCCAGACAACTAATAACATAATGACCCGAAACCTCCGAGTTTTGTACCAATACCCTATCAAACGAAATTACGGTACTAAGACCATATGCCCATGAGGAGTTCATCCACACACCAATTCGTTTGATATGTACGTATCAGGAACGCAGTAATAAGTCTACGAAGCCTATCAACACATCACACAGACTCAGACACGCGCCTTATATTGCATTAAATTTCTTTAGAATGTGTCAGATCCCCACTGATGTACTATTATTTCCCCTTTTTCTCCAGGAAACCATTTTGGGTTTTTCTAATTTTTATGGGTTTTTGAATTTTTCAATGTTTTTGGTTTTTCTGAAAATAAATTCTATCTAATAAATGTAAACATATTTTTGGATTTTTGTATTTTTCTGAAAAGCAATAAAAACTATACTAAAAAGTGATAAACTGAGGTGGTGATCAGTCCTGTTTTTCTTTAATACTATTAGCTTTTAAAAGATAAATCTTGATTTATCAAAAGCTTTGGTAAACAGATCTGCACGTTGATAGTCAGTGTGAATTTTGACCATATCGATCAACTCTTTTGCATAACAATCACGGATAAAATGATATTTAATCCGGATATGTTTAGCTTTCGAGTGATTTACTAAGTCTTTTGTTAATGCAATTGCGCCTTCATTATCACAGTAAATAGGAGTTTTAAGAAATTGCAAACCGTAGTCCATCATCTGTTGTTGTATCCAAAGAACCTGTGAGCAGCAGCTTGATGCTGAGACGTATTCTGCTTCACATGTGGATAATGCAACTGCGGTCTATTTCTTGCATTGCTAGGTCACGAGCCTGCTCCCCATAAACTGACATCCAGCCGTTGTGTATTTGCTTTCTTTGTCACAGCCACCCCAATCTGCATCACTAAAAGCGATAAGGTCAAAATTATCATCATTAGGGTACCATAGTCCTCTCGACGGACAACCCTTCAGATATCTAAGGATACGTTTGACAGCTGCAAGATGACTCTATTTCGGCTTCGACTGATAACGTGCACAGAGACATGTGGCAAACATTATATCTGGTCTGGAGGCGGTGAGGTACATCAGAGATCCGACAATTGCTCTGTATGTAAAAGGATCAGTTAGCTCCCCCTTAGCATCAACACCAATCCCGTGATTAGGTTGTATCGAGGTATCCATCGGCTTTGAATCATCTATCTGGAATCGGCTCAAGGCTTCAGAAACATATTTCGTCTGGTGAATAAAGATCCGCGTTGGTCTTGGGTCCACCTGCAAGCCTAGGAAAAACTGCATCTCTCCCATCGCACTCATTTCGAACTTTTCCTGCATAACACGTTCAAATTCTCTGCACAGAAGTTCGTTAGTAGAACCAAAAATAATGTCATCAACATAAATCTGCACTAGAAGCAAGCTATCCCCTGTTCGTTTTGTGAACAATGTGCAATCTACCAAACCTTGTTTAAATCCTTTGGACAGAAGATACGTGCTCAGCTCCTCATACCATTGCCTCGGAGCCTGGTGCAACCCGTAAAGAGCTTTTTTTAGAATGTAGACCTTATCCCGGTGAATAGGATCCTCAAAGCATGGTGGTTGTCCTACGTAAACTTCCTCCTTGACCACACCATAAAGAAACGCGCTTTTGACGTCCATTTGATACACCTTGAATTTCTTATATGATGTGAACGCTAGAAACATTCGGATAGCCTCTAAGCGTGCAACAGGTGCATAAATCTCGTTGTAATCAATTCCTTCAACTTGATGAAAGCCTTGTACGACCAATCGAGCTTTGTTCCTGACAATCACTCCTCTGTCATCTTTCTTGCACTTGAACACCCATTTCGTTCCTATCTTTTTCCGTCCTGGGGGTAAATCTGTCAGTGTCCACACTCCAAGTTTCTAAAACTGTAATAACTCCTCCTGCATAGCCTCTACCCTAGCGTCATCCAAAAGAGCGTCCTTGTATGTCCGCAGCTCAACCTGCGAAACATAACAAGCAAAAGACCAGTCATTTTGAAAACCTGATTTTTGAATTTTGGCATATAAAGCAAGAGCGCCAAGGTTTTCTGGTGAGTTTGCATTCCTCAGTTGACCTCTCGTCATTAAGCTGCTACCAGGATCACCAATAACCTACTCGATCGGGTGAATCCGATGTATCCGAGATTCCGGATAATCAGGTACTTGAACTCCCGTCTGAGTAGTTAAGTTCTCTGTGGAATCCAGATCATTACCCACATTCGATGATGAAGCACCATGTGGATTTGGGTTCACTGGTGGTGTCTCTGTAGCAATATCTGGAACAACTTCATTTGTAACATCATCATCATCTTCAGATTCTGATGAATTAAGAGTTGTGGAAGCTTCCTGAAATACCTCTTCTTCAACTACAGGAGCATTGGTATCATTAGAAGCTGTTTGGGGATTTACAGTGATCGGTCGCACCAACGGTGATGTTACTGCGTTTTCGACCTCGTAATATAATCGTAATACAGCTTCTTCAACCAAGCTATCTAGATTGAATGATTCAAAGAAATCCTTGTAATCAAACATCCAGTCTAGACCGCTACCCTGTACATTCTGAGTATATCTTTGTACTTCGACATTAGCCCACTCCTCGACCTGACGAGTTTGTTTGTTGAAACTCGTTTGAGCGGGGTTGCGTATCCAACAAAGAATCCTTCTTCAGCCTTTGGTGCAAACTTCTCAGATCGATTAAGCATTGTACATGGGGCTCCAAACGGTTCTAGATACTCGAAGTTTGGCTTTCGTCGATTCAACAGCTCATAAGAAGTTTTGCCAAACTTCTTCACCGTTAAAACACGATTAAGAGTATAACAAGCCGCGTAAATTGCTTCGTTCCAGAACATTACTGGAAGATTTGAGTCCGCGAGCATTGTTCTTGCCGTTTCAATTAGAGTCCTGTTTTTGCGTTCTGCGACACCGTTCTGTTGTGGGGTATACGGAGCACTATATTCATGATGAATACCCTTGTTTTCACAAAGAGCGTCCATCTGTGCATTCTTAAACTCCGTCCCATTATCACTCCTAATTCTCTTGATCTTGAGACCATAGATATTTTCCAATCGAGTGAACAGAACTTTCAGATTATCAAACGTGTCGCTCTTATGGTGCAAGCACATAACCATGAGAATCTGGAAAAGTCATCGGTAACCACAAGACAGTACAATTCACCAGCATGACTTTTACGTTTGACCGGTCCGAACAGATCCATGTGCAAACGCTCAAGTGGCAACGGAATTGACTTTCTTTGGCTTATGGGATTGTTTGTGCTGCTTACCCTTCTTGCAACTCACACACTTGTCATTTAACTGAAAATGTTTAACATTCACGCCTGTGACAAGTTCATTCTTCACCAATTGATTCATCTTTCGAAGATGAATGTGTCCCATCCTCCTATGCCACATGATTGATTCTTTTTCAGTATCCTTGGAGAGAAAACACGTGACTTGGCCTTGTGTAGTCATTGCTTTTAACATATCGAGAATGTACAAATTGTTCACTCTCGGCGCCTTTAACATCACCCACTCTTTTGGTAAAACGAATCCCGGCTTGAGTATATAGCAAGATTTGTCATCAAAGTAAACTGAAAACTGCTTATCACAAATCTGACTGACACTGGGCAGATTATAATCGATTTGCTTCACATACGAAATTTTCTCAAAGCTCACTATTCCATTACTGACACTACCCTCCATGGTAATGTATCCACCCTTGTTTCAAACAAACGCTACATAACCTCCACTAATATTTCTGATATCGAACAGTAGCAATAGATCCCCTATCATGTGACTAGAAGCTCCACTGTCAACAATCCAAAGTCTGCTCATAGGGCCAGCTGAAGCTCCCTGCACATATCAAGTAAAAAGATTAGATTTTTCAGGGGACCCAAGCCTGCTTGGTCTTGGGTCTTTGAACTTTGTGTTTCAAAGATTATTTCTTACAATCAGATAGATTTGAATTGATCTTTTTATGGTCAATTAAATCTTTTTCAGTTTCAGCTTTGACATTCTCATTTATCTATGAAGATGAAGCACCTTGTGAACCCTTTGGTGACCAATGCTGTTCCGAACGTTTCAAGATCTGGATTTGAGATTTTGGGGTCTCAACCGGTTTCTTTACTTCGTTTTTGAACGAAACTTTCTTGGTTACTTTCTCTGATTTAACAGAGACAGGTCCAACTGTTGGTTTGACAGCAGGTTTAACTGGAACCTTTTTCTTGTCAACAGTTGTGTTCACCGTCGGTTTCTTAAGGGATTTTTCAGTTGCTATCCGGTTACGACGATCATATGTCATCGAACGATTATCCCTTCTTTGATAAAAATGATTTTAATTATAAAAATGTGGTTGTTGAGGAACAATTCGTTGTTGTGGATAACATTGATTATCGACTGGACGTTGATGATTTTGCTTCACTTCCACCTCGTGCCTTTTGTGCCTAACATACGGGCAGTGAGCAAGTAAATGCCCTCTCTCCCCGCATTTATAACAAGCACGATATTCTTCAAAGTTATTCTTGGCGTTCGACTTAGAGTATGTGGTGATAGGATATTGATCCTCCACACATTTCCTTCTAAGACTCTCAGGAGCTGGATCCAAAGAGTAAGTCGGCTCAAGAAAACTGTTAGCCTTATTCTTTGGCTTGATGAATTCTGTGACATGAACTTTCGGTTCTTTAGGAACATCCAAGTAAATTCTTTCTAAAACTTCTGGAGGTACATCATTTGTTCGCTCATGCTTTGGGAACCAAATGGTACTCTCCTGCCAAATCTTTTCAATCTTTGAATAATTGGCGAACTTGATTGGATATTCCTCGTCAGACATAATCTTATCAGATCCATCATCCGATGGAAAATCTTGACGGGTTTGTCACAGGATTCAGTTTTCTTTTCATTTTTCTTTTCAACAGGCTTAACTGATTGATTCTTTCTATGAGCGTTAGCCATGGGATGCACAATCTGATATGGTGAAACAGGTTCATTAGTGATTATGTGATTTTCCTCAGGAATATCACACACCTTCTCAGATACCTTCTCAGATTGATCATCCTAAGAATCAGAATCATCAGTTACAGCAACTACACCTTCATTGTTAAGTCCCAAAACTGGTCGAACATCATAATTTGGGTCTCCCACACTAGAAGTGTTCGACTCATTATCCGATGTCGATTCAGACTTGACTGAGCTCTCCGGTGTTATTGAATGTAGAGTATGATTTTCAAATAACACTGGAGATGGGACGGCCTTGTAGTTTGCACTACTAGACTGTGAAGGCTCCTCTATTATATGATCAACAACATAAGCAATATGATTATAACTCTAAAGTTTCTTATTAACTTTTTCTGCAAAGCACTTGATGGTCGCCATTTCAAGTTTTGTGTTTTCTAAATCATTGATGTAATTATTTATGGCTAGTTGTTTCAAAGATAAAGTCTTTTTTCAATTCTGAAACATCTTTCTTATAACCATCAAGTACTCTGTTAAACTCTCGTGCTTCCTTTTGATAGGATTGACAGTTGATCTTAGCACTCTCAAGATGAACCTTGAGTTGCTTATTATCCTCTGTCAATTTATCACAAGCATCACAATGTTTATCACAGATTGAATTTGAAGTAGATTCAGTACTTACCTGTTTAGGAGGTTCTGTCATCGCCATCAGTGCAAAGTGTGCTTCCTTCCCAGCGAAAAACTTTGAATAATCGATCCTGGTACAAGCATCATCCACCATGCATGATTTGCGAGTCATCAAAAAGTCAACTTCAGCAAGCAACTGGTCAATATCATCATCCAGTGGGTTAACACTAGATTCAGAATCAGACTCACTCTCCACATCAGAATAAGCTGAATCATACTGCTCTCTGACACAACAATAACCGAATCAAGAATCAAACCAGATTTCTTCTCTCCACAATCATCACTTTCTTCACTCAACTCTTCGATTTTCACTTCAGACAACTTCTCAGTCACTATCTCTTCTTCAACACATACCGGCTCATCCAGATCCATTTTCTGAGCAACACATGCCACATTACCAGTGGTAATCTCCTCAACACCCAACTGCATACCCGTCCAATCAAAACCCTCGTCTTGCTGTATCACCAAGGCTTGGTTTTGATTATTTGTTTCGGTTTTTGTGTTTGGTGTAGATATAGGAATGATTGTTCGGTTTGGATTTTGTTGTGTTTGATTTTGGTTCTGGTTTTGTGTTGTGGTTTATCTAGAAGTGTTGTTTTGTGAAGAATTTTGACGGTTCTGGTAGGTATTTTGTGGTTGAAAGCTTGAAATATTAGGACTTTGGTAAGATACCTGGTTTTGTGTTTGACGGTTTTGATAGTTGGTGTTGAAAGGATTTATGTTTCCCTGCTGTGCTGGCTGTGTGCATTCCCTTTTAAAGTGACATTTCCCACCATAATTGAAACAAGTCACTTTGGCTTTGTTGAAGCCATATGTGGTGTTTGGGGAAGTAGAAAGATCAGTTCTTCCGGTCTTCTCAATGAATTCGGTAGCTCTTCTCATAACGCTCGCAAATGCCCACTGGATATCAATAAGCTCCATCTCTTCTTTATCAATCTGTGTGTAGTCTTCACTGGTCAAGTTGTTGTTCCCAATTTGACTTGCAACCAGCCCGTTATAAGAAGCTACCATGGCTGACACCAATGCTACATGTTGCTGTGCAATCTCAACAGTAACATTGTTCAAGTTCGAGGTTTCCAGCACGATTGAGCTCTGAGTTGGTTGGGTTTGATTCATCTGAGTTTGGTTCACTTGAGGAATATAGGATTGTTGTTGAGGTTGGTTTAGATTAGCAGAATAACAAGCTGCTTGTTGCATAGGTGAGAATGGTGGTATAAAAGTTGTAGTAGGATATGATGGTGGGGTATAAGATGAAGTTTGTGCAAGGTAATTGATAGGTGTTTTGGATGGTTCAACCTGGCTAGAAACGCACGCAATGTGTGGTGCAACATTTGAGCTAGAACTTGAACCAGCAAGAGATGAAGATGCATTACCATGATATAAATCCGGGTTCTGAGGAATTTGAGCTCTTTTTTCCTTCCTATTTTCTTCCATCTCCTTGTTCTCAAGTTTCTGAATAAACTCATTAATGGTCCAGTATTGGTACGCATCCTTTTCCTTCAGTACCTCTATATGCTGATTCCAGTATGGTGGCAACGCATCAGCAAACTTGTCCACCAGCTCCGACATTGGTATGTTTATCTCATAGCTAGAAAGCTCGGTCAGTAAATGGCAATATCTCAGAATCAGCTCCTTCAGCGTCTCATTCCCCATATAGCTGAAGTTCTCAAACTCTTTTCTTAGTTCCTCCATCCTCAACTTCCTCGTCTTCTCATTTCCATCATGCCGATTTCGTAACATGTCCCACAACTGTTTAGATGTAGTGCAAGACCCAAACTGATGTAAGAGATCAGTATTAATGGTCTGGGACAGTTGAGAAAATGCTTTCTTCTCAATAGCAAATTTCTTTTTCTCATCCTCAACAAGGTTTTCCAACGGAATTGGCTCACCCGTGTTCTCCAAGATCGGAGCAACATAGCCTTTGGCAATCATTTGCCAAGCTTCTGTTCCCTCTAATCCCATTCCCTCAAGATGTATCTTGAACTTGGTCTTCCATGTGTTGTAATCTATCATTTCCATAAGCTTTGGTGGACGGCTTCCACTACCAGACGATAAGTCTTGAATAAGAGTCGAGATAGCCAAGAATGAAAATCTTTGAAAATCAGAGATTTGGTTCGACCTGATGTAATCTTCGTTCGACCTCATGTAAGGTCGAATGAACAAGAAGTGGTCGAATGAAAAACAATACACACTGAAAAATCTGGTTCGACCTAAAAACACTCTAGGTTCGACCTAAAACAAGTTGGTTCGACTAAAACATGCTTGGTTCGACCTCTCGAATCTCTCATTCGACCTTTTCAGGTCTGTTCATCATCTTCAACCTCAAGAACACGAATCAGATCTGTTTTTGACAAAATTTTCACCAAGTGTAATGAAATTTTATAGGTTTTGCTCGGAATTGAATTTAGACAAACATTTGTGAAAGAATTTGTGAAAATAACATCAAATTCAACTCCAATTCAATCAAAAACCATGTTTTTATGAAAAGCTTCAAATTTTCTAGGGTTTTGATATTTTAAACCAGAATTTTAATCGGTTTTCATCAATTCAGATCAGTTTGCAATCATGAAATCGAGCCTTAGCTCTAATACCACTTGAAAATTCATTTTAGGATCGTAATCACGAACCGTGATCTAACGAATACCAACCGTAGGGTGCGAAATCCCCTCCGATTGTGAAAAAATGATTCAGAAATAATCGATAAAGATCGTGATGAAAACAGATAACAAATCACCGAGCAATTTCCATAACTTTACTCGTATATTAGATCAAATGTAGAACGATTACAGATCAAATCCTAGACCTAATACAGAGAATATCACACACACACACAAACTGGGAAAAGCTCAAATGATAACTCTCTCTCTTTGGGTTTTTCTTGTACAGCAACTTGTTTCCCAGGATTTTGTTGTTCAGCCATTGAAAACTTCAAAAAACAATAAACATGAAATTTATCAAAAACTGACAAAATTTGAATTTTGGTCAAAACTCCTTCCTTCGACCCATACGGTGGTTCGAATGAAGAAATTTGATGGTTCGAATGAAGAAAAATAGGTTCAAATGAGAAAAATCATATGAACAAAATGTTCATTCGACCTAAGATCCACCTTCGACCCTCAAACTATCACATTCGACCAACAATAGCTTCATTCGACCTATGAAACCTCATTCGACCCTGTTAATGTGGTCGAATATAACAGTTTGAAGTTTAAAATTACCAAATCATATTCTGACCATGATAAACTTCTTAGTAGGATTCAGCATCATACAAGGTGCCCCAAAAGGTTCTAGATACTCCAAATTCGGCTTTCGTCTATTTAACAGTTCATAAGACGTTTTGCCAAACTTCTTCACTGTTAACAAATGTGCTAAATCTGGAAAAGGCAAAGCAAAGGCTTTGGAAACTGAACCTAAGAGGTAAAAGAGTGTTGCTAAGAAGAAGACTGGTAAAACTAAGACTTTGCTTGTTGATGAGGAGTCGATTGATTCAGAAGAGACTCAAGACGATGAAGAATGGGATTCGAGTAATGAAACAGTCAAGATCACTAAGCCCAAGGCCACTAAGGCTGGTGAGATTGAAAGTTTGAATAAAGCAATTGAAGAACAAGGGAAGAGTCCTCCAAGAGTGGATGATCAAGATTTGGATTTGACAATGGATAATCTTGATTTTACTGGATCTCATGTTACTGGAGGAATGATTAAGAAGCCTAAATTCAAAGCAATGGCGAAAAGAGATAATCCGAAGAAGAAAAGGGATAGAGAAGTAGAGATATTGATTGCTGGAAAGAAAGTTCCTGATATTGGAAGTTCTAAATCTACCACACCTGTGACATCCCCGGTTGTTAAGAAAAAGAAGAAATCAGCTGAAGAAACATCAGTGAATCCTCCTCCAGATTTTGAAACTACTTTGGAGAATGTGTTGAAGAAGTTTCAAAAGAAAAAGTCTTCTGTTGCTGCGGCATCTTCACCTCAGGTTACTGTTTCTGGTGATGTTATGGAAGCAGTTAACAAGAAAATAGCAGATATGATGAAAGCTTTTAACGAGCAACAACAGGAGATTGAGAAGCTGAAAAAGAATGAAGAAACTATGTTAAAGATTGTTGTATCCTCCTAAGAGAATCAACAAGAGCTGGAAGCTAAGATCAATGAGCTTCAAGAAGAAAATAAGAAGTTTTTAGCTCATGGACAGAGGAATACACGAAGAATTAAGTATTTACAGCAATGAAGAGATAAAATCAACCAACAAGAATTTGAGGAAAATTATTGATGATTTGTATGGAAAAGCTCCACAGCTGAAAGAAGGAGAAGAAGATAAAGAACCAGAAGAGGAGCAGGTTGATTTTGAACCATCTGATTCTGAAAAAGAAAAGGATGATGATGATGATGATGACTTTGATGTTTCATCTGATGATGCTGGTGATAAGAATGGTTCGAAGAAAGATGATAAAGGTGATGATGATGATGGCAGTTCTGATGAAGATGATGATGATACTGATAGGTACAGGTATGAGAAAAGAGAATCTGGTAAGAAAGATACACGTGAGTCTAGTTCTAAGAAGACACCTGGTGGAAATACTGATGATGATAGTATTTTCTGGACTGAAAAGATTAGAGCCTTATCTGATGAAGATAAGAATTTATATCGTCACATGCTTATGCAGAATGTTTGGACTATTGAGCAAACTGGAAAGTTTCTAGAAATCTTTGAGTCTGACAATCTGAAGTTTGAATTGGAGTATAATGATCCTGATTTAGAGGATGGTGAAGTTTCTGCAGCAGTTGCCAAAGATATTTTGGAAGGTTTGGCAAAGCAAGTGGGAAAATCTTGAGGAATTAATGAATGACAATGAAATTCCTGACGTTCCTGAAAAAGATGCAGGAAATCATTCTGATGATAGAGATACACCGGTATTTGGAGACATTGAAATAAAGGAGATTACAAGTGAATAGTATCCTGAGTACTTTAGAGATAAATGGGAAGATGTGATTCCTGAATTTACTGAAGAATCTCTTGATCAAGCTGAGAAACTTGCTGAAAAGAAGAGTAAGACGTTTATTGATGAAGTATTCAAAAAATGATGCTAATAGATGGCAAATGGCGTTAAAGGTGGAGGGCATCAACGTTGGAACATGGAAACATATAATGAGTTTGGGGTACAAAAAGTAGGTTTATGATCTCATATACTCATATATTAACTCATATATATTATTTATTGGGTAAAATAAATAAAAATAAAAGAATATTAAAGAAGTATAAAAATTAAAAACCTTAATAAGCTATCGGACACAAATGAACATAAACGAACACGTTACCGAACTTTCACGAACATAAACGAACGAACGCTGCCTCTGTTCATGTTCGTTCGTTTAACTAAACGAACGGAAATTTTTGTTCGTGTTCGTTCATTTATTAAACGAACGAACACAAACGAACTTCCCGCCGAACAGTTGATGAACTGTTCGCTGAAAGTTTAGTTCGTTTACAGCCCTAACTAGTTCCCTCTGAACCCGTGTCGATGGTTATATGGGTACAAGAATTAATTAATTTTACATGTCTTATGTCATTTGTAATATAAACTTGTATCATTAGCGTCGTTTGTTTACTGTTTTGTTATGTGGACTGGAAGCATACGTGTGCTTAACTTTGGTGTAACTTTACCTAACCCCTCTTAAAGGTAATCGACATCAACGATTACTAATCAACATCAACAATTACTATTCCACTTGTAGACTGATCAAGGCTTTACAAAAGCCACCAACTACTATTTTTTGTTTTTCACGTTTTAGAAACAAGAAAAAAATGAAAAAATAAATAAATTAAAATCTATGTGTTTATAATAAAGTTCAATTAATTTGTTTACACTTTGTTTCACCAAACAAGAAAAGATAGAAATTGACTAACAAAATTTACATCTATATTTTCTTGAAGTATGACGATGCTTATGGTTATCAATGTTTATATGTGTAACTTTTATTTATGGTTTTAATTTATACTAGAATTTAACTCACGTGCGTTGTGGCGTGTTAAGTTGAATCGTTCTTAGTTTGATAATATGTATGTATGTGCTTTGATAATATGGAAACTCAACATAGTAACCGAAAGAGGATACGTTAATACGGTACCTTTAGCAACCGAAAGAGAAAACTAACAATATAAAATGGTAGTACAACGAGGATACGTAAATACGGTACCGTTAGCAACCGAAAAAGAAAACTGAAAATATAAAATGGTAGTACAACCAAAACGATAAAAAATTTACGTCAAACATAAACCAATTGAAAATGTACACAAAATAAGAACGAAAACGTATATCTTATATGACTTAGAAACTCGCCACGGTAAAAATGACATTTTACAAAGTTAAGGGTTGTAACTTTCAATGCTAAAAGTGTAGTAGTTAGACACAATAAAATAAAATAAGTCAAAAAAGTTAAGGGATTGGTAGAAATAAGTGAAGTGAAAACACTTTCGGTGGAGCACCCCTTATGCCCTAAGGTTCATAAACAAATACGAATATTAATTAACAAGTTACAAAGAGGTCGTCATAGCCCTCGTTGGTATATGTTAAGTAAAATTCAAACACATCACATATTTTTTGTAGTGAACATATATGATGGCAAACGATATAAACATGCAAAATATTTATGTTATTAAACCAAACTAGAAGACATCTGGAAAGAGAGAAAAATAACACTTGACTTGAAGAATCAGAAAGGGTTGCCATCAGACCCACCCCCACACACACACACACAGAGTACCCTAACGCAACTATAAGTACAATCATTTCACACACTTCAGCTCCAAGTGAATAAACAACAATCCCTAAGTAATACATTAGAGATATGAAGTCATATATATATGCAAACATGAAGATGGCCATGGTTTTGCATGTTGGGTTTCTTCTGGTTCTTGGATTCATCCACTCTCAAGCAGCTTTCGTTCCAAAATCTTATGACTATGAGGTCTTCTTAGCTTCCTATTCTTTTATTAATTTCAGATATAACTTATATGTCCATTTTTCTTTTAATTTTAAAATAACTTCTTAATTATCTACAAACTAGCTAGTTTCTATAACTAAACTCTTTGCTTAGCTTCTGGAAACAGACTAAGATCAAAATAAGCTATAATGTCTTTAAATCAATTTTTTTAGCTAAAACTAAGTGTTAATGAACTATATCATTACGAGGGGTTATATATTTATACTAGATAGATTACACTCCGTGGGTAGAGAAATAATTTGTTATACAGATAAGTAGGTATTAAAAGAAGTTATGTTTTGAGAAAACGTATGAATTGCACGGTTGAATGATCCCGTGCATTACACTAATAAAATAAAAAAATAATATACTTTGTTACCACATACAATCGTTAAAATATGTATTTAAAAAAATATCTTTCTTTATTATTTTACGTTGTATTTTAACTTTCGAACCATCCAACCACATTAAATATTTCAAAATTTTAAGAATTCACTTATAAAAACAATTATAATCATTATTCTTCGATTTTAATTTTTTAATCAACAAAATTTTGAATTTAATGAAATGTTATGTTACAATCTCCTGTATTATACGGGTTGAAAATATGTAATTTCATATACTAAGTACTAAAAAAAATATATCTTTAAAAATCTATGTATTGCACAGGCTAAATAAACTCATGTCTTACACGGGTAAATAAATATAATGTAGACGGTTAATACAAAAAGTCATCAAGATTTTATTTATAGGAATAACTTTGAGGTGCTTGTACTTGTTATAACATTTAACTTTGTTTTTCTTTATCTATTACTAGTGTTCTTATGGTAAACGATCGTAAAATACAAATTAATGTATCTTTTGTATAGTTCTTGCACATTTTTCACTTAGCACAAAGAGAGGGGTGGTGTTTTGTAGTTGAAGAGAGAGAAGGTGACACAATTTGCTTATTTAGGCCACAATCAAAGGTTTCTTTTGATATACACTAGTAGGAATGCCCGCGCGTTGTGGCGGGTGCATTTGTTTTGCCCCTTGTGCATTGTGTTTGTTGGTTATTCGTTATGTTAAAGTAGAAAAAAAACGATGTATAAAATATATGTTATCAAAAACTGAAACTCATAAGTATATCTTTTGAATATTTTAAATGGGTACATCACAATAGGTCGTACTATTCCTTACAACACCCTTAGATTAGCCCACGTCCTTCGGTGGGACCTTTTTATGTATCTCGAAGGCAGATAAGTATGTCATCGTAGAGCGGTACTTAGCGTAGTGAAGTGGCGTTGTATCTCTTAATGACCATAAGATTGTAGTGGAAGTGATGTAATTACTAAAATGCAGTTTGTAGTGTGCAACATATTTCTATTATTTTTAGGGCACCCGCGAGATGCAGCGCAGTCAATGATTTACATAGATACTCTCGTTTTATGTTAGTTTGACAAGCGTGGTAACAAATATATTGGACCAAACAAATTAGTAATCAATATAGTTAAAACTACCAAATCGACTGATAAGAACTTGTCTTCTTTGGGATATGTAAACAATTGGTGACTTCGTGAGATCAGAAACTTAAATTCTATTCCTAGAAGCTTATGGTAGCGGAGAAATCAAAAAACCATCGAGGAAGATGATGACGTTGCTTGTCACACCCTCAAATTACCACTTGCGGAATTTTACCGCGAGGCGCATGACAAACCAGGATCCAAGTCAACGATCACAATAAACAACTCTATATGAAATACATAAATCCAAAAACAACGATTTTATAAGCGGAAGCATTTAAGAATTTAATCAGCTACAACAGTGTTCCAAAGTATTCAAGACACTTATTTCAAAATGCAACTAAGCCTAGACGCCCATGCAGACTCGTGCGCCTAGTTCCATTCGTTGCTACCTTAGCGACCTGAGAAAAACATGCCAAAAGACGTCAACATATAATGCTGGTGAGTTCACAGGTTTGTTCAATACGTTATCAAAGTGTTACCAGAATGTTACCATGTCCATACTATATCCATGTTACCAAGTACGCTAGCTAGGCGTATGTTTTGTTACTACTACGATTGGAAAACCATTACTAGACTGTTACCATGTGTTCAGCCCGATGTGTTGTAGCCACGCTACGAGTGTTACCAGTTCGAGACAATATGCACCCGCCCGGCCCTCCAAGCTGTCGAGTGGGGTTTGTCAAGCCCAATAGATCTATCCACATTTCCCCCGTTGTGCATCCCCGCACATTCATGGTTTCCCCCGGGACTTTAAAAGATCGTATAGTACACAAGTTTAAAACCATAGTATGACATATGTTACCAAAATAGTTTAGTGCATGCTTTCTCCCCCAAAGATTAAAGCAGTAAAAGTGGGGCCGTGAACTCACCTTAAATAGCGTTCTTCGGTTATAAGTAAAGATGTTAAGCTCTTGATAATCCCTCTACGGAGATCTATCAAAATGTTCACATAAGTGTTCCGACTAATAACCATAAGGTTATCTAGTCCCCGATTGTCCAGATCGTAACCAAGTATGTTTTAAAACGTGTTTAAATGTTTAACCGACACACTAGACCGACCCGACATCCCGTTGGTGACCCATTACCCTAACTAATCAAGTACACATAGATTACACACAAATTTCACGCATAAAACACTTAGTTTGTATCAAAAATCTCATTTCTGCATCAGAACGGTCGAACCAGTCAGTTTAAGTCTCCTTCGCCCGTTTTAAGTCTCCTTCGCCGTTTTATATTTCGTTCGACCGTTTGATGCCTCCTTCGACCATTCAGCCACTTTCGCCCAACAAACCCCAGGTTCGACCCTGGATTCTCTCCTTCGCACCTTCGATCGGTCGAAGGAGTCCAGGTTCGCCCCTGTTGTGCAATTTTTCCTAAAAACGCTTCAAACACATTCAAAACGACTCGAAACATCATCAAACACAGCAGTCAAGCATGAATAACTTATCCCTACAAAACCCCACCGATTTCCCCCGATAATACGTCCATTTCAGGCCTTTCCCAAAATGGTAAAAATTATGGAAACGTCACTATCATGCATGGATAATTTACCCAATTTGGAAACTTTTGAAATCGATCCGTATTCAACTTAAAATGCTCAGTTTGTCTAGTGTTCGATCTTTCCCTTTTAGTTCTATTGATCATAAATATCATGCATCAAGTCTAGATTCGTTAAAACCCCCAAATACCCATAATATCATCATTTATCCAATCTAACCCTAAACAACAATAACATAGCATCAATAACAATCCTATATCATGCTTCTATCACAGATATAGCAGCAAATCATTGAACAACACATAACACCACATAATACACAATTTACATATGTTTATCATCATGAAGACCTATGTCAAATGATAATGTTTTGGTTTAGAAAGATGTTTAAAAGGTTTTTAATCATGAAAACACCCTTAGAACAGATCCGGACAATTAGGGTTAGATGAAAACGAATTAAAATGCTTTTAAAAAGGTTTAGGATTAAGAACACACCTTGGATTCTTGTTTAGATGTTGTAGATAGGTTAGATTATGAAAAAGAATAGCAAAAACTCCTTCCTTAGTGATTAAAATCGTTTGAGAGTGTTTTGAGACGGTTAGGGTTTGTGAAATGATGAAAAATGACAAAGTTTGGTATTTATACTAATCCTCCTTCGCCCCAACTCAATGGTCGAAGGTGGCCTCCTTCGACCCTTCCACAGGGTCGAATGAGCCCTGTCCTGGTCGAAGGGAATTCTTTCAATTCCACATCCCAGGTTCGCCCATTTACAAAGGGTCGAACCAAACAAAATTTTCTCCTTCGACCACTCGAAGTGGTCGAACCAAAACTCATGTTTAACTAGTTTTCCAGTTTGTCGTGTTTAACGCATTCTGACACATCTTAACACATAAGCATGCATAATCTATATTTAACATATTTAAGCATAGATAATCATTTACACATCATTTAAACACATCTATGTATTTAATCCACCACACGACCATAATCTACACATATACTTAATTAGTTCATGTAATGTCACCAACAACGGAATCGGTACTAGTGTATTACCAAAACGACTCCCAATGGTCCTCCAGATCATTGCACCCTGGACAATCCTAACTCGACCCGACTCAACTAACCCAGTTAAGTCGTTTATAAACGTTTCTCGCTAAGGTAGACTTAGATGTTACTAAAATGTTTAAGCCAAACATGCCGGGTGTCACATCATCCCCACGTTGAAAGAATTTTCGTCCCGAAATTGCGCAAAGCCCCAAAATGAAAGAAACGAAAAGAAAGGAACGAAAATGAAAATTACCGGTTGTCACATCATCCCCACGTTGAAAGGAATCTCGACCCGAGATTCATTCCGCTTCAACAGTAACATGCCTCGATTCAAACGCCCGCTTCGGAAAAAGATGAGGATATTTAGCTTTCATCTGATCCTCCCGTTCCCATGTGAACTCCGGTCCACGGTTCGAGTTCCAACGAACTTTAACGATGCGGATTTTACTCGATGAAGGCCACGAAACTTATAGTCGAGAATCTCGACAGGTTCCTCCACAATGCGAAGACGATCATCAACCTTGATCTCCTCCAGTGGTACAATGAGAGATTCATCAGCCAAACACTTCTTCAAGTTAGACACATGGAAGACGTTGTGCACACTACCGAGCTCCGCCGGTAAGTCAAGTCTGTATGCCACCGGTCCAATCCGATCCAGGATTGCGAATGGTCCGACATATCGAGGGTTAAGCTTGCCACGCTTTCCGAAGCGTATGACGCCCTTCTATGGTGAAACTTTCAGAAGTACCCTGTCCCCAACCTGGAACTCCAAAGGTTTTCGACGGCGATCGGCATAGCTCTTTTGGCGATCCCAAGCAGCAGCCAAACGCTGACGAATCTGTACTATTTTCTCCGAAGTTTCGTACACAAGTTCCGGACCAGTGAGCTGGCTCTCGCCTACCTCGGCCCAACAAAGTGGTGATCGACATTTCCGTCCGTAAAGAGCCTCGAACGGAGCTGCCTTGATACTAGAGTGATAGCTGTTGTTGTAGGAGAACTCCACTAATGGCAGGGGAATCTCTCAACATTTGCCAAAATCTATAAACACATGCCCGAAGCATGTCTTCCAAGGTTTGAATCGTCCGCTCACTCTGTCCATCAGTTTGCGGATGATAAGCTGTACTCATATCCAACTGAGTACCCAAAGCCTTGTGCAGAGCCTTCCAGAAACGCGAAGCAAAACGAGAATCACGATCAGAGATAATAGAGACAGGCACCCCATGCCGAGCAACCACCTCCTTAAGGTAAAGTCGAGCCAACCGCTCGAGTCCATCGGTTTCCTTAATAGGTATAAAACGTGCCGATTTTGTCAGCCGGTCAACAATCACCCAGATCATATCATAACCACTAGGTGACCTTGGCAGCTTGGTGACAAAATCCATCGTGATTCGCTCCCACTTCCATTTCGGAACCTCTGGTTGTTGCAGGAGACCAGACGGCCTCTGATTACTCCACCTTGACTTTAGCACAAGTCAAACATTTGCTGACATAAGAAGCTATATCAGCTTTCATGTTTGGCCACCAATAAAGTATCTTCAAATCCTGATACATTTTATCGGAGCCAGGGTGAATAGAATACGGGGATTTGTGAGCTTTATCCAAAACAAGCTCGCGCAATCCCCCCGAACAATGGGACCCAAACACATCCCGCAAAATAGTGTAAGCCATCGGTCCTGAGTTCAAGATGCTTGTCAGCACTGTGCATAGTCTCAGCTTAAGGTTTTCCTCCTTCAAGGCTTCCAACTGTGTAGAACGGATTCGGTCAGGCAACGACGAATGAATGGTGAGCTGTAAGGCTCGAACACGGCGAGGATTCGCAGACTCCTTCCTGCTCAAGGCGTCCGCCACAACGTTCTCCTTGCCAGGATGGTATTTGATAGCACAGTCATAATCGTTCAGGAGTTCAAAACCCAACGACGCTGCCGCATGTTCAACACCTTCTGGTCGAAAATATGTTGAAGAATCTTGTGATCGGTATATACTTCACACTTGGTACCGTACAAGTAATGTCTCCAGATTTTCAACGCAAAGACTACCGCACCCAGTTCCAAGTCATGAGTAGTGTAGTTCTTCTCATGAACTTTGAGTTGACGAGAAGCATAAGCAATAACCTTCACGCGTTGCATCAACACGCAACCGAGACCACGAATAGAAGCGTCACAGTACACAACGAAGTCATCCGTACCCTCTGGTAAGGATAAGATAGGTGCAGAACAAAGTTTAAGCTTCAGCATCTGAAATGCTGATTCTTGTGGTTCATCTCAGTTGAACTTTCGGTCCTTCTGGGTAAGAGCAGTGAGGGGTTGAGCGATCTTCGAAAATCCCTCAATGAAACGACGATAATAACCCGCAAGACTAGGAATTGCCGCACCTCAGATGGCGTCTTTGGTGCTTCCCAGTCCTTAATAGCTTCGATCTTAGCCGGATCGACATGAATTCCCAGTTCATTCACCACATGCCCTAGGAATTGACTTCACGTAACCAAAAATCACACTTCGAGAACTTAGCATACAACTGCTCCTGTCTCAAAAGTTCCAAGACCAACCGTAGATGTTCCTCATGATCCGCCTTGTTCTTGGAATAAATCAGAATATCGTCAATGAACACGATGACGAACTTATCAAGGTAAGGCTTGCAGACGCGGTTCATTAAATCCATGAACACCGCCGGTGCGTTAGTGAGACCAAAAGGCATGACCAAGAACTCAAAATGGCCATAACGAGTGCGAAAAGCAGTCTTCTGAATGTCAGCTTCCCTGACGCGCAACTGGTGATAACCGGACCGCAAATCAATCTTCGAATAGTAGCTGGAGCCCTGAAGCTGGTCAAAGAGATCATCAATGCGAGGAAGAGGATAACAATTTTTGATGGTCACTTTGTTCAGCTCACGATAATCAATACACTGCGAAGACTTCCATCCTTCTTCTTTACAAACAAAATAGGAGCTCCCCACGGGGAAGAACTCGGTCGGATGAAACCCTTTTCCAAGAGTTCCTGCAACTGGCTGGACAACTCTTGCATCATGGGAGGTGCAAGACGATACGGAGCTCGGGCGATAGGAGCTGCGCCCGGAGTAAGATCAATACCAAAACTCAACCTGACGAGGGGGAGGAAGACCAGGTAAATCAGCAGGGAAACACATCAGGAAAGTCACGACCACGGAATATCCTCGATCTTCTTCTCATCGTCAGTAGAAACGTTAACAAGTGCCAGAATTGGCCGAACAGCCCTTTCGAAGATACTTACGGGCTTTCATGCTAGAAATGATACTCAGCGGAGCACCGCTTTTTCTCGCCACGAACCGAAAGAATCTCTCCATCAGGGAGAGGGATCCGAATAACCTTGTCGAAACAAACGATCTCCGCACGGTACAATGATAACCAATCCATGCCGACCACGACATCAAAACTACCAGGGGTACCAGCATAGGTCAATGGGGAAGGACAAACCCGACAGTTCGAAGCGACATTCCTTAAGGGTGTGTGTCGCTTCGATTTTCTTACCATCAGCCAATTCTATTAAGTACTTAGCCTCTAAAGGTGTGGGTACTATATCTAGCAATCGACTAATGTCCCAAAGATACGAAACTCTTATCGGCACCAGAATCAAATAAGACAGAAACATAGCGATCATTAAGAAGGAAACGTACCGGTAACTGTGTCTGGATCCTGCCTAGCCTCTGCAGATCCAATGACGAAAGCACGTGCAGTCCTGCCTCCGCCGCCATTGTTCCCTTTTACCGTTTCCGTTCTTCCCATTGTCGCCCTGTTTCAGCTTGGGACAGTCACGCTTGAAATGTCCCGTGTCGGCAGTTAAAAACACCCGGCCTCCCCTGAGCAGCAGGAGCAGGAGCAGGAGTAGGGGTACGAGCTTGGGCCGACGGAAGTGTTGCCCTGCAATCCTTAGCCAGGTGTCCAAGCTGGTTGCACCGATGACAGCGTGCCTTATCACAGTTCCCCGAGTGATGGTAACCACACCGGTTACACTTGGGGCTTCCCGTTATACCCACCTGTCTTCTGCCCCGAAGACGATCCAGACGACTCAAACTTCTTTGCCGGCTGAGGACGGCGCCGGTACAACACTCTTCCCCATACCATCCCACTTCCTCTTGTTCCCCTCAGTAACCTTCACAGCAGCACCCTTGGGTGGCAAAACACCTTCTGCCACCTTCAGGTTAGTCATCCGATGGGTGATCGGACAACTTCAGCAATAGTGGGAAGATTCCCAGCAGCCACCAACCCAGCAATCTCCTGTACTCGGGTGTGTGCAAATCCGGGCACAAACACGCCAGCTCATTCTCCTCACAGTGTACTCTTCAATCTCCGACCCAACCATCTTGTAGCTCCAGACTTCATGTTCCAACTTCTATATCTCCTCTCTCGGACAGTACTCACCTCTCAACAGCTGCACAAATTCCGCCCAAGGCATAGCAATAGCCTCCCCTAATCCCATGTTTTGAGTGGTAGCATTCCACCACGACAGTGCAGGCCCCTCAAATGTCGCCGTAGCATACTTCACCGGTCACCAGCAGGACAGTTACACATGACGAACACCAGACTAACCTTCTCCAGCATCCGGAGAGTCCCACCGCTCCCTCAGTTCCAGCGAAGTTATGGGGCTGACATCCCCTAAAACTTCTTATAAAGAGCATGAGGTGGGGGTAGCTGGCACCAACACCTGAAACATGGTATACGAAGTATAAAAAACACAAACGAAAGGGACACGAATCCCAAAACGAGGCAAGGTTCGAGAGAAATCAACTCACCACCCATGGCATTCATCCCAGCCTGGAATTAGCCATAGCCATGTTCCTTGCTGCTGTAGCAAGTTGTCACACCCTCAAAATCCACTTGCGGAGTTTTACCGCGAGGCGCATGACAAACCAGGATCCAAACCAACGATCACAATAAACAAGTCTAAATGAATATAATGCAATTTCAAAACATAGTTTAAAATCCCCGTTTACAGCGGAAGCTTATTCAAAACAGTA
The DNA here is from genome assembly GCA_030844895.1 of Ambrosia x helenae. Taxonomy (NCBI): domain Eukaryota; kingdom Viridiplantae; phylum Streptophyta; class Magnoliopsida; order Asterales; family Asteraceae; genus Ambrosia; species Ambrosia x helenae. The sequence goes on along the minus strand of CM061224.1, from coordinate 92,792,487 downwards.
TCACAAAAGTAAACTAAATGTTCAACATATGAAAACCATGCGACTCTAACTAGACGCCGTGCAGACGCGTGCGCCTAGTCCAGTAGTGCTACCTTAGCGACCTGAGAAAACATGTAAAAGTTTACGTCAGCACAAAAATGCTGGTGAGTTTACAGGTTTTGTAATCCAAGTACCAAGTCAACCTGTCCATACTATAACAAATCGAAAACCAGTGTACGCTAGCTAGGCGTATGTTTTGTTACTACCACGATTGGAAAACCATTACTAACTCGTAAACCAAATATGTGCCCGATGTAGTAACCCTGTTGTTCCTGTTGTTCCTGTTTGAGACAATATGCACCGCCGACCCTCCAAGTCGACGAGCGGGGTTGGTCACTCCAATAGCGCTATTCACATTTCCCCGTTGTGCAAACCCGCACATTCATGGTTCCCCCGGGGACTTCCAAAGATCGTGTAGTACACAATAGAAACCCATAGTATGACAGTAGTTACCAAATAATCGTTTTAACACATGTTTTCTCCCCCGAAAAGTGTAAACCAGTTTAAAAGAGGGGCCGTAAACTCACTTAAGTTGCGTTACTCCTTAACCCGAGTAAACTCAGCTGCTATGCTAGTCCCGTAAAGCGGCGACCTAACATATGACAGTTACAAGTACTTAGACTAATAACCGCAGGTTAGTTAGTCCCTAGATGTCCAGACCATAACCAAGTTCGTTTGAAAACACCGTGACCGTTTAATGACCCAAAGTACAAGACTCGACATCCCATTGGTGACCCGAGACTCCCCGTGTTAGTTTACGCTCTCAAACATGCAATCATGCAATCACACTTAACATACGTTAACGCACAACAAGTTATAGCACATAGTTCACGTATCACCGAATTACATTCAAACATATGTTTCCAAGTTATTAGATATGTTACGGGGTTCCTAGCATGTTCCTACATGTCAAATCGGGTCTCGGAATGCTAATTTACTTACAGCAGCAGTACACGCGATTAGGAAAAGTCAACTAGCATTTTAGGTTGGTCAACTGGCATTTAGGAAGGCTAATCGCATGTAAACTACTAGCATTTAGGGCTGATTGCATGTAACTACTAGCATTTAGGGCTGATTGCATGTAACTACTACTCTTTAGCCCTCTTACTCGCATGAAACATAGCGATTAGGGACTCCTTATAGGCGATTGGCCCCTAATCGCTCTAACATAGGCGATTAGGGTTGCTAATCGCCTGTAACCTTGCTGTTCCGGTTTTTCGCGCGTTTAACGCTCCAAATCAGATCCAGAACGTGTGTAACCACCCAATATCATCCCAACAACTATTCTAAACATGTTTCAAAACAAAATCCTTCGTTTAACCTCGTATTATCAGTCCTGCATGCAACCATGTAATCCAAACACCATACACATAGCATGAACCACCACATTACATGCATAACTATAACCCTAATAATCAATTCTCAGATTTTATCATCATAATATCATTAGTATTCTGACTAACCTAATAACATGTAATTCTTCATCTTGAATCATAAAAACCCTAGCTTTCTAATCATAAACACACATAATACATGTATACTAGTTAAAATCCGATTAACAACACTTATTAACGATTTTCAGAAAGCTTTTCGTTTTAGAACAGGTCTGGACTATTAGGGATTGAATAAAACGTTTATTAAGATTGCATGGATGGAAACCAAACCTTAGATTTGTAAAAGAATGATGGATTAAGCTTGAAACCTTGTGTTTTGATCAAAAATCGCGTTCCAGAGGTTGTGTGTGTGTTGGGGCGGGTTATGGGACGACTAGGGTTTGTATATGAAGTTTAGGAGGTCAAGTATGGTATTTATAGTCGTTTTTAGTCGTCCAGCCCGTAACTACGCGATTATGCAGCCTTTACACGCGATTAGGAAGCCTAATCGCATGTAAGTTCATGCAATTGGGGCCTAATCGCATGAACAGTCATGCGATTGGTCCCCTACTCGCCCCTAAGGGGCCTACTCGCCTCCTTATAGGCGATTAGGCCTCCCTAATCGCCTATAGGGGCTGGTTTCGTGTGTTTTGCGCGTTAAACCCCGTTTTAACATATGTTAACACATATTCACATACCGACAAGTCACATAATGATTGTAAACACATAACACATGTAAATACACATATTCACACTCGTTCACCAATTCCCGGGACTCGAGACTTGTATGTTCCGTATGCCCTGACGATCCTACAAATCGTCACCGTTTATACACTTGGTTAAGGACTGACATCTAATGAACCTCTAGACCAACATCCAATGATCTTCTAGACTAAACCGATAGTTCCCGAACCATAACCCGACTTAACTAACCCAGTTAAGTACAATATACGCGTGACTCGCTAAGGTAGACTTTCATCTAGACAATGTTGTTAACCAGAATTTGCCGGGTGTCACATCATCCCCACGTTAAAAGAATTTTCGTCCCGAAAATTGCACAAGTACCAAAAGAACAAAAGAAATAACGAAGGGAAAACAAACAAAAGATAGAAACCAAAAGAGAGATTTACCCGAGTTGTCACATCATCCCCAGTTAAAAGGAATCTCGCCCCGAGATTCATTCAGCTGCAGAAGAGACATATCTCGACTCGAACGCTTCCTTAGGAAAGAGATGAGGATACTTAGACTTCATCTGATCCTCCCGTTCCCAAGTGTACTCTGGTCCCGGTTCGAGTTCCACCGAACCTTAACGATGCGAATCTTGCTGTGACGTAGGCTACGAATCTTGTAATCAAGGATTCCACAGGTTCTTCCACAATCCGAAGACGATCATCAACCTTGATCTCTTCCAGTGGAACGATGAGAGACTCGTCAGCCAGGACACTTCTTCAAGTTGGACACATGGAAGACGTTATGTACGTTACCGAGCTCCGTCGGTAAATCAAGACGATATGCCACCGGTCCAATCCGTTCCAGGATCGTAAATGGACCGACATACCGTGGGTTGAGTTTGCCACGCTTTCCCAAAGCGTATGACGCCTTCCATGGTGAGACTTTTAGAAGTACTTTGTCATTAACTTGGAATTCCAATGGTTTGCGACGCTGATCAGCATAACTCTTTTGCGATCCCGTGCCGCTGCCAACCGGTTACGAATCTGTACGATCTTTTCCGAAGTTTCGTACACTAGTTCAGGCCCAGTGAGTTGACTCTCACCCACTTCAGCCCAACAAAGAGGAGAAGGCATTTCCGTCCGTACAGTGCCTCGAACGGAGCCGCCTTGATGCTCGTGTGTATAACTGTTGTTGTACGAGAATTCTACTAACGGTAGATGAGCTTCCCAACCTTGCCAAAATCGATTACACATGCCGCAGCATGTCTTCCAAAGTTTGAATCGTGCGCTCACTTTGACGTCAGTCTGTGGATGATAAGCTGTCTCATGTCTAGTTGGGTACCCAAAGCCTTGTGCAAAGACTTCCAGAAGTGAGAAGTAAAATGGGAGTCACGATCCGAGATAATAGAAATGGCACCGTGTTTAGAAACAACCTCCTTCAAATAAAGGCGAGCAAACGATCCATGGTGTCGGTCTCCTTAATAGCAAGAAAATGGGCTGATTTCGTCAACCGATCGACAATCACCCATATCTTGTCATTCCCGCTTGGTGATTTAGGCAATTGCGTGACAAAATCCATAGTAATCCGTTCCCATTTCCATTCCGGAATTTCAGGTTGTTGCAAGAGACCGACGGTTTTGGTATTCCACCTTGACCTTAGCACAGGTCAAGCATTTGCTCACGTATGAGGCTATATCCGACCTCATGTTTGGCCACCAGTAAAGCACCTTCAGATCTGGTACATCTTATCCGAACCAGGATGAATAGAATACGGGACTTATGAGCCTCATCAAGGACAAGCTCCGTAGTCCCCAAATAAAGGAACCCATATGCGTTCTGCGAAGTAGTGCAGGCCATCAGGCCTTCGCTCGAGGTGCTTGTCGGCACCGTGCATAGTTTCAGCTTTAAGGTTTTCCTCCTTCAAAGCTTCTAACTGAGCAGAACGGAGTTGATCAGGTAGAGATGAATGAATGGTGAGCTGCAACGCCCGAACGCGACGAGGTTTAGTCGATTCCTTCCTGCTCAAGGCGTCTGCTACAACATTCGCCTTGCCAGGATGGTACTTAATAGGCACAATCATAGTCGTTCAGAAGTTCAATCCAACGACGCTGCCGTATGTTCAAGTGTTGTTGGTCGAAAATATGTTGGAGACTCTTGTGATCGGTGTAGATGGTGCATTTGGTACCGTACAAGTAATGTCTCCAAATTTTCAACGCGAATACCACGGCACCCAACTCCAAGTCATGGGTGGTGTGTAGTTCTTTCGTGCACTTGAGTTGACGAGAAGCATACGCAATCACTTTCTCGCGTTGCATCAACACGCAACCGAGACCATGAATAGAAGCATCACAGTAAACAACGAAATCATCAGGGCCTTCAGGTAAAGACAAATTGGAGCAGAACACCAGCTTGACTTTCAGTTCTTCAAACGCCGACTATTGTGGTTCACCCCAGTCGAATTTCCTATCCTTCTGCGTGAGAGTGGTCAGGGGTTGAGCGATCTTCGAGAACCCTGAATGAAACGACGATAGTAGCCCGCAAGGCTAGGAATTGCCGCACCTCAGTTGGCGTCTTAGGTGCTCCCAATCCTTGATCGCTTCGATCTTAGCTGGATCGACATGAAATCCTAGTTCATAAACACATGTCCTAGGAACTGAACTTCGCGTAACAAAAGTCACACTTTGAGAACTTGGCGTAAAGTTGTTCCCGTCGCAAAAGTTCCAAAACTAACCGCAGATGTTCCTCATGTTCGGTCTCGTTCTTAGAGTAAATCAGGATGTCATCAATAAACACGATGACGAACTTGTCAAGATAGGGTTGCAAACACGATTCATCAAATCCATGAAAACCGCCGGTGCGGTTCGGGAGACCGAAAGGCATGACCAAGAATTCGAAATGGCCATAACGTGTTCGAAAGGCAGTCTTTGAACGTCAGCCTCCCGTACGCGCAACTGGTGATAACGGACCTCAATCGATCTTGGAAATAGTAAACTGACCCTGAAGTTGGTCGAAAGATCATCAATACGTGGAAGGGATAACGGTTCTTGACGGTCAATTTGTTCAGTTCTTCTGTCGTCACACAATCGGAAACTTCCTCCTTCTTCTTAACAAATAGAATCGGGGCTCCCAAGGGGAAGAACTTGGTCTGATGAAACCCTTGTCCAAGAGTTCCTGTAAAGACTAGACAATTCCTCGCATCTCAGGAGGTGCAAGACGGTAGGGGGCTCGAGCAATAGGAGCAGCCCCTGGTACAAGATCAATACCAAACTCGACTGACGATGGGGAGGAAGACCAGATAAATCATCGGAAAAAACATCGGGAAACTCGCGTACAACTGGAATATCGTCGATCTTCTTCTCATCACCAGAGGAAACAGATAAAAGTGCCAAAACGGGCTGGATAACCCTTTCGAAGGACACTTAAGGGCTTTCATGCTAGAGATGATATTCAGCGGAACACCACCCTTGATACCGTACACAGAAAGGAATTCTCCATCAGGGAGAGGAATCCGAATAACCTTGTCATTGCAGACAATCTCCGCGCGATACAAAGACAACCAATCCATACCTACCACCACGTCAAAACTACCCAAAGGTACGGCATAAGGTCGATGGGGAACGATAAACCGACAACTCTAATTGACACTCCCGAAGGACCTCGTAGCTTCAATCTTTTTACGTCAGCCAACTCAATAATATACTTAGTCTCTAATGGTACGGGTACTACATCTAGCAGTCGACTAACTTCCATGGATACAAAACTCTTGTCGGCACCAGAATCAAATAATACACTAACAGAACGGTTATTGAGAAGGAACGTACCGGTAACTGTGTCAGGATCCTGTCTAGCCTCAGCGGCTCCAATGACGAAGGCGCGTGCATTCTGCCACCGCCCCCGTTGTTCCCATTTCCGTTGTTTCCACCCTGCTTCAGTTTTGGGCAATCTTCTTGTAAGGCCCAGTCTCACCACAGTTGTAACATCCTTGTCTTCCCGTAGTCCCTTGAGTAGTCGGAGCTGAGTTAGTAGTCGGGGCCTGGGTCGATGGTAAGTGTAACCCGACCAATCTTTAGCAAAATGCCCAATTCGCTGGGCAGC